>VZRH01007657.1:174282-211479 GCA_013397555.1 Urocynchramus pylzowi
GTGCCGTGCCCGCTGTCCCCCGGGTGCGGTGCCCGCTGTCCCCCGTGTGCCGTGCCCGCTGTCCCCCGTGTGCCGTGCCCGCTGTCCCCCGGGTGCGGTGCCCGCTGTCCCCCGTGTGCCGTGCCCGCTGTCCCCCGGGTGCGGTGCCCGCTGTCCCGCGGGTCGCGGCAGAGCCCCGGGGCGCTCGGAGGGAGCGGAGGGGCGGCTGCTCCGTGCTGGTCGCGCAGGTGAAGGGGGCAGCGAGCAGCAGCCGCCGGCTCCGCTGGCATGAGCGGCCCCCGTGCCCAGCCAAGCGCTGGGATGGGCAGCACTGAGCCGCAGGAGAAGCGGGCAGAGAGCAGCAGCCCTGGCACGGGGGAGTCACCGGGAGGGGAGGCTCGGCGGGCTCCGCACCAGTGGAAACTTTGCTGAAGCGCAGGGGAGGAAGGGCTGGCTGTGCTGGAGGAGTTCAGAGGACGGGCAGGTCGTGGCGCTTGGGGACAGTGCAGTGGTGGCCTTGGCGGTGCCGGGGGGACGGCTGGACTCGAGGATCTCAGGGGGGTTTTCCTGCCCTAACAATTGTGTGATTCTGTGGTGAAGAAGGTGTTTTCCAGGACTGGGGCGGCTCTGTGCTGTGCCAGTCGTGTCCCAGGGTCCAGAGTGCAAAGGCTCCGCTCCCACTGGGGCTCCCCAAGCTCCGTATCCATTCCAAGCTCGTGTCACCGAGGTTAAAACGTTTCATTGCTGCTGAAGCTCGCTCAGAATTACTCCAGAGCGAGGGAAGCTCGCAGGAGCCCTGCCCAAGCCTGGATGCTTTATTCGGGTGCTGGGAGCGCAGCCGGTTTGAGGATCCCACTGGGGGCAGACAGAGCTGTGCCTGCGAGTGACAGAGCCCGGTCACTTCCCCAAGCCCTGGGGCATCTCCCCTTGCTCCAAAACAAACTTCACCCTTGGAAACTTGAAAGAAGGGTGAGTAATTAAAACATTACCCAGCTGCAAGTTTGTGCTGCTTGAGGGCAGTGAGGAAGGAGCCAAGTCCTGGTTTGCCGGCTTCAGAGCCTGGAGTGTGCTTTGAAATGTGTGATGTCATGATGACTTCATTTCTTCTTAAACCCAAAATACTTTCCTTTGAATGGGAATATTGCCCAGTGTTTCTTGAAGGAGGATGATTTCTCTCTGTCCCCTGTTACTGCAGTTGGCTGGTTTTGCTTGGCAAAGGCAGGGTGGAGCTTTTTAGGAGATTATTTGGATTTTGTCAGTGTGGCAGAGGGAGATGGATGGCCTGGCTGAGCTCATTCCCAGGGAAGGCATCCAGGGATGTGCAGCAGGAGTGCAGTGCCACTCCTTGGGGGGAGAGCCACAGGTGTGCCCAGGAAGCAGGGAGCCAGGGATGGGAGCATTCCCAGCAGGAATGGGGACTGCTGGGATGGACAAGGAGCAGCAGCACCTTCCTGTCTCTGAGATTTTCCCTCTGCCAGCCCGACCTTGGCTCTGTCTGTGCTGTCCAATAACGCCGTTAAAAAACAAACATGAGTCAGGCTGAGTTTGCTTAAATAATAACTCCTTCTACACCAAGGTGTGTTTGTCTTATTTCCTCAAGCAGGCTCTGACCAGGGATGGACAGAAATGGTTGAGTTTGCCCAGGACTTTGTAAACAGTGATTTAAAAGTAAGAGTGCTCTGACTGAGCCTGTTGTGGCTCGTTCTAGGAAGTCTCCAAATCGTTCATTCGGCTCCTCTGTGCCAACTGGGCTCCTGCAAGTGCCAGCAGTGCTTCTGCTTCTCCCCCTCCTCCTCATCTCCATCCTCTGGAGCCAGCTGGCATGCCTCGAGTTTTCCACGTTTGCTCCCCTTTCCCAGGTATTCCAGGAAGTCCGAGGCAGGACAAAGAGCAGGGGACAGCTGCCAGCCAGAACGGGGCTGAGCCCTTGGGGTGGGAGATAGCTGGAGCCTGTGGAAGGAGTTCCCAGGTGAATTCAGGGGAGAAGCAGCTGGAGGGGGATGGAGGATGCAGGAGCCTGTGTTGGGAGAGGGGCTGAAGAGGAGCTGGGAATTGCCCAGCTCTCCTTTGAGCTGCTTTCCACACTCCTGTGCTCCTGCAGACAGCAGCAGGGGGGGCACAAGGAGGGGGACAGGGTGAGGACCCCAGTGTCCTCTGTGGGGGCTGTGCTTGCTGCAGAGCAGTGGGAGGGGGTGGAATGAGTGCCAGGAGGGTGTGAGGAGGCAGCACCTCGCCCTGCACATCCCACTGTCACACTGCACGCCGTGCAGGAGACACTCCTGTGAGTTTGTGTTTGAAAGCAGAGCTGCTGTTTGAGGGAAAAGCAGGAGAGTGGCATCCCCACCACCTGCTGCTGTGCAGGGCTGGGAGGCAGGGCAGGAGTGCCCCGGGGAGGGTTTGATCACAGAGGCAAAATGGAAATAACCTGAGTCATTCCACTGAGGAGCCCCTCTGGCTTCACTGCCTGGGGATCCACAAGGACTCAGGCTGGGCCAGGGCAGGCTCAGGGTGGGCACCAGCAGGAATTTCCCCATGGAAAGGGTGCTCAGGCACTGGAACTGCCCAGGGAGGTTTGGATCCCCATCCCTGGAGTGTCCCAGGAAGGGCTGGAGGTGGCACTCGGTGCTCTGGGCTGGGGACAGGGTGGGGATGGGGCACAGCTGGGACTGGACGGGCTGGGAGGGCTTTTCCAAATGATTCTGGGATTCTGGGACTGCAGTGAACGTTGGTGTAAACCCTGAGAACCCCGTGGCTAAAATCTGGGGTGACAACGCCAAGTTCTGGGGGTTAAAGAAAATCTCTCATGGGAACACTGCTAATTAATTTCCACTTAGGGCTTCCCTGGCCTTTTTGCAGAGAAAGACACTGATGAGTGTCAAATTAGAGACTGTCCCCTGTTCTGACCTTGTCATTCCTGTCCCTCATTCCTTAGGGAGTCTCTCAAAAAAGAATTTTTTCTAAAAAGACCAACACACCCAATGAAATGGTGCCAATGTTTCCCAAACCTGGTGGGTCCCTCGAGGAAGCAGAGTGTGAAGAACCTCATTGTGCTGCAGTTTATGGGAAAGGGGGGAAAGTGCTTCATGGCTTTTGCATTTAACTCCTTGCACTTCTGTTCCCTGGCATTCCCTGGTGCACTTTTTGTGGGACTACATTTATTATATCATTATTTGTCAGGGAGATGTTACCTTTGCCTCAGCTGGGGCAGAGGGTGGGAGAGAGATGATCCATGTGCTCGTTCCCTCAGCTAACACCAATCCAACCCCAGGATTTGCAAAGCAGCTGGCTTTAATCTGGTCTTGTGTAATTCCATTAGACTTATTTTTATTAGAGCCCATAATGTAATTCAGGCCCCCCTCAGCCCTGAGGAGTGGCTGCAGACGTGGGGCTGCAGGGAGAGACACGGCTAGCAGGGCCTGGGGGAAAGCAAATTACTCTGCAGGAACACAAATGGAGCTTCAGCAATTTGATGTGATTAAGGAAACAATTAGAGAAAATCGCTGGAGGTGCAGTGGCCCTGAGGCTGATGAGGAGATGCTGCTGGGGAGGCAGCTGCTCTGGAGAGCCACAGGGTCCTGTCCCCAGCCTGGCATGGGGAGATGAGGGTGAAAAGCCACTCTCAGCCCCTCTCTGGGGGTGATCTCGGGTGGCTTTGCCCTGCCCTGGTGCAGCCAGGAGGGTTTGGTTATTCCCAGCTGGGTTTGGCTGAGGCAGCAGGGCTGGAGCTGGACCTGCACCGAGCTGAGCAGGGAGATCATTCTCCTGCTCTGGGCTCTGGGTCTGTGTTTCCCCGAGCTGAGGCAGCAGCTCAGAGCCCTGCCTCCAGTCAATCCCATCCCCACCTCCCCCCTGCCCTCATCCCCAAAGGCTCTCACCCCACACCTTAGTTTGGAATCAGTGAGCTTGCACAGACCCCACAGCTGTGAAATGAGCTCTGTGAGATCCCACCCAGCTGCAGCCAGGCTCCCCCTGCCCCCTCCCCAGCCCACTGCTGCCTGCCCCCCAGGCTGGGGCACAGCTCCAGGGCTGGGGACACAGGGCAGCGGGGCCAGGGCTGAGTCCCAGCTCAGCAGGACCCCCTGAGCCACCTGCAAGGCTCCCTGTTAGCTTGGGCTGTCCCCTGCTGGGTTTGAGGTGGCACAGACACGTCCTGTGCCCAGTGCCATGGGGACAGGGCGTGCTGAGCAGTCACAGGCTGGGCACAGCCAGCTCTGCCCAGCAGTTCCCTCTTCATCCTCCCAGCAGCAGCCCAGGCACTGCTCCTTCCCAGGCCCTTTGTCCTCCCAACAACCCCCAAACCACTGCTCTGCTCTCTTCTCTTTGTGCTGCAGTGTCTGCCTGTGTCCACACCTGCCTGAGGCTTCCTTTGTGCTTGAGAGCCCTCAAAAGCACTAAAATTCCACATTATCCCTGCCAGCAGCTGAGCTGCTCTCACAGCACCCCTGGAAAGCTCCCAGCACCCTCCCCAGGTGCAGAAGGGTTAATCTGGCCTCATGAATCCCCTATTTTGTGCTGTTCCACCAGGAAGGTCACAGTTAAACCTTGCTCAGAGGACTCGAAGGATGCAGCTGGAGCTCTGGATCCAGCAAATGAGCTCTTCCTGCTCATCACCCCAGGAGCTGTTCTGAGGTGTCCTGGCTCTTCTGGGGCTCCTCAGCTCAACCACAGGGTGCTGGGTAGGAAATGATTGGTGAGGTGAGAGCCAGGCTGGTTCCACATGGACCAGAAAAGCTTCAGGAGGATGTTTGGGGTGATCTGGCTCTTGATGGCTGCTTTGACATCACAGAAGCCAAAGCTGCCCCATTAGAGCCCCTCTGAATCAAGGCTGCAGCTGATTTTAGATGAGCCAAGGCAGTGGAACCTGTTTCTTCTTCATGGGCCCTCCATGGGATTGTTACAAAAACATGTTTTCCCTAACAGGAAAAACTGTCAAGCAGAATTTTTATCATTCAGCAGAGAAGGGAAAAAGGAAATAAAATAGAAACCCAAACCCAGCCAACACTGTCCCCAGAAAAATAAGGGAAACTTGCAGCAATGAATATAAATTAGGAATTAGAACATGTAGGTGTCTGATAAGGGAGGCTAAAGGAATCTGTGAAATAGTAATGAGCAGGGGGGTTAAGGATGAAGGGAAAGCATCTTCCAAGAACATTAAGAACCACCAGAATGTTGTGTTCAGTAACTTTGCTGGGTTCAAATGGTAGAGTCAAAACAGGAGAGGACAGAGTTAGATTGAACCCTCCAAGAAATATCATCTGCTGAGCTATCACCAAACTCCAGGTGAGAGACAGCACTGGCCAGGCAGTCAGGGGGCAGAAATGGAAATTTGGCAGCAGAGCAGCTCCTGTGGCAGAGGCAACACCCAAGAGCCCGTGCTGCTGTGGAAAATGAAGGGAATGAAGTTCCCTTTCCCTTCTGCTGTGGAAAATGAAGTTCCCTTTCCCTTCTGCTGTGGAAAATGAAATTCCCTTTCCCTCCTCCTCCTCTTTGCCTTCATCTCCTCCCGTTCTTGGCTCTGCCTTCCAGGCTGTGCTGCACATGGCCCCACTGCCACAGGCACAGGAGATTCAGCTCTGCAGCTTCCAAAATCTCTCCGTGGGACCCAGACTGAGCAGCCCAGCCTGCTCTGTGCCACAGGGGCAGCAGGGAAGTGCAGAGCAAGCATCTCCTTGCTGGTCTGAGTTTAGGAGCCTCCTTGGTCAGCAGAAAATCATGGAGCTGATAAAAACTAATTGCAAAGATGCCTTTTATGAATGCCCTGTTTTCCATGGGCTCTGCTTTGGCTGAGTTGTTTTATTGATCTGATCCCTTCTATTGCAGCTCAGGGAGGAAAACAAGCAGCCCTTCTGCACTTGTGTTTGCTTTTAATAAAACACAGCAAGCAGAGCTTGCTCAGGGATGATTAAAACACAGCCAGGGAATTGGGAGTTGGAGGAAGAAGGGATTTCCTTGTGCCCATTCAGCTCAGGATTTCCCTGCTCCATGGAATAGCCACTTACCATGTAAATGCTAAAAGGGAGGAGAAATCTGGGTTGTTCACCTGTGGGGCACAGTCTGGGGTGAGGTCAGGGCAATGTGAGCACAAATATCTGTAAGGTGGGAGTGCCAGGGAAGGTGGGAGCTCAGAGAAGAAAAGCTTGGAGCAGAGGAAGGGTTTCCAGCAGCCAGGAATTCCTGCTGCAAGGAATTCTGGCAATGAGGAAGGGCTGTGGGCACAGCCCACTGCTTGTTATTAGCAATAATGCTAACGGTGGCAGCAGATTAATTCTGGATTAACATTTCTCTCCAGCTCATCTGTGTTTGTTTGCATGCCAAGGGCTCCCTGACAGAGGAGCTGAGAGGTCTTCTGGCTCTGCAGTGTTTCCCAGGCAATTCCTTTCTTTTCCACATCCCCCCTTTCAGCAAACATCTGATCCCTCACTACTCTCTGGGTGCCCAGACATTGATTGTTCCAGCTTTTGTTTATTTAAAAACAAACACAAACCAAAAAAGAATCAGCAACGAGAGCCCAGATCAAGGATCCAAAAATAGGCAACCCAGGAGAGACTGAAAGCTCCAAGCTTGGCTCATGGAAACATCTTGAGGTGATGAACACTTAACAAAACCCAGCTAAAAGGAACCCTGGAGAGAGATGGCTGTGGGATGTCCTGTGCAGCAGGACCCACTCCAGAGGGATTCCCCATCAGCCATGGAGACCTGCAGGAGGTCACTGAGGCATGGAGCTGCTGGTGACAGCTCTGCATCCCCCAGGTGCAGATGGCCCATGCCAGGAACTGGGAATTTGCTTCCTCTCAGCCTTGGGAGGGGCCAGCCTATCCCACTGAGTGCCCACAGCTCCTGAGACTGCAGGAAGGTGCAGCATTCCCACCTCCCTGCTGAGGCTTTCTCTGGGAGTCTGTGTTCATCTTCCCAAGGAAACCCACGGAGCTGGTGAGGCTGAGCTGTGCCAAGGCAGGAGTCACTGACTGCACGAGGAGAGGATGGAGAAAAGGCCAAGAGGACTGGGAAAAGCTGAGAGAATTGGGAGTGTTCAGCCTGGAGAAGCTGTTCTCTGTGAGGGTGGGCAGCCCTGGCACAGCTGTGGCTGCCCCTGGATCCCTGGCAGTGCCCAAGGCCAGGCTGGACACTGGGGCTGGGAGCACCTGGGACAGTGGGAGGTGTCCCTGCCATGGCAGGGTGGCACTGGGTGGGCTTTGAGGTCCCTTCCAACCCACCCCATGCTGTGAGTCCATGATCAGTTAGGAAGGTCCTGCATGGAAAAGGACAAGGGAGTCACAGACAGGGAGCAGGGAATCACCAAACCCTCAAGTGATGCTGGAAAAGGGCAAAGCCTGCAGCAGTGCTCATCCAGAGGCTGGCATGTGGAAAGCAGGGAAGGAATCCTTCCTCCCAGTGCTCTTTTCAGGTTTGCACTTCAGGAAAGGCATGGGAGGGCTCTGGGAGCTCTCAGAAGGAGCAGAGCTGGGGCAGGGGGCTCTGGGCCAGGGCCAGCACAGCCAGGGCTGTCTGTGGGGCTGCTGTGCAGGTGCAGTGTCTGCAGCAAGAGGAATAAACAAACTCTGTCGAGGGCAGGAAGAGAAGTCACAGCAATAAAATGCAGCAAGGAAGATTTAGGAGAGAGCCTAGAAAAATCCCTACATGTGCTTCCCCTGGGAGCCTGCATAATGAGAGTGTGGAATCTCCATCTCCAAATGTCATCCACAGCAGGTTAAAGTATAGCTGGGTCTGCTTAAACTGCTCCTCAGGGTCTCTTCCAGGCCTTTCCCTCCATCTGATTCCTCTCTCATGGCCTCAGAATCTGCTTTACAGCCTGAAAAGAAATACAGAGCTGAAACAAGTGCATGACAGATTTTCTTGGTAGTGAGTTGGTTTGTTAAGTGACAAATGGGAACTTCCTGTTGGAAAAGTCTGATTGCAATGCAATGTGATTTTCTGTGAAAAAGCCAAGCTCACAAAGAAAAGCTGTGTGCTGGATCTGCTGACTTGGTGTTGCTCTGAGGTTTTATTGGATCTGCCAAGTTGGTGCTGACAAAAGATTTTGGTGCTGTTTTCTCTTCGGATGTTCTCCCTCCAGATCAAAAGCCTGATTAAATATAATAAAGCAAAGGTGCAGATAACAGGGCAGGAGATTGTGTCAGCTCAGGGTTTCCTGCTTCCCTGTTCAGAGCCTCTTCTTGCTGGTTGC
The DNA here is from genome assembly GCA_013397555.1 of Urocynchramus pylzowi. NCBI lineage: Eukaryota > Metazoa > Chordata > Aves > Passeriformes > Fringillidae > Urocynchramus > Urocynchramus pylzowi. The sequence goes on from VZRH01007657.1 coordinate 182,447, forward strand.
CCTGGCTGGCTTTGAAAGGTGTGACGTTAGCAGAGTGCTCCTTCCCCCTTCCCGAGTGCAGCAGGATGAATATCCAAGGATCCCCAGGTTTCCCAGCAGCTGCCCCTCCCTGTGAGGTGCAGGGACAAGGCCAGGCTTGGCACGTGACAGGGTTAATCTGGAGGGACCTCTTACAAGGGCCTGGAGTGCCAGGACACAGGGAATGGCTTCAGCTGGCAGAGAGTGGGTTTAGATGGGATGCAGGGAGGAAATTCCTGCCTGTGAGGGTGGGCAGGCCCTGGCACAGGTGCCCAGAGCAGCTGGGGCTGCCCCTGGATCCCTGGCAGTGCCCAAGGCCAGGCTGGACAGGATTTGGAGCACCTGGGACAGTGAAGGTGTCCTGCCCATGGCAGGGGGTGGAATAGATGAGTTTTGAGGTCCTTCCAACCCAAACCATCCCATGTGTCTGTGATTTGGGCTGGTCCTTTTCATGCAAGGCTCTTCCTCTCCCTGTGCTCAGCTGGCTCCAGTCCCAGGGCAGTGGGAGCCACTGGGGGAACTGGGGCTGCACTGCTGCAGGGAAAACCTGGTGCCCCTCCTTCCTCCAAAACAAGTGCCATGATAAATTGCTTTGCACTCTCTGTCTCCCTGAGAGATGGATTTATTTTTTATGTCACTAAGTAGGGGTTTTTGTGAGAGCACATCTCTATTTCTATCATTAGCAGCACATGTGCAGAGTAAGGGCTGGGTACTCACCAAGCACTCACTGCTCATTGTGATGTCTCCACGATTTTCCCTCCTCCCTCACTCCCAAAGCAATTAACAGGAAATTCAGCTGCTGGCTGAATGGACACATTTCCAGCAATCTTCCTTAATTCTTTATTTACTGTAAAATGAGCAGGGCAAAAACTGCAACGTCAGTTCCTCCCTGGGGCTGGATGTGTTCCCTCCTCCCATCCCAGCCTCTCCCTGCCCTGCCCTCTCCCCTGCCCGACCCAATCTCTGACCAGCTGGGATGAAAAGCAGGGTGGGGGAACATCTGCTTGCTGCCCATCAGTTCCTGGAGGGAACAGCTCCCAGGGAATTGTGTGACCAAAGCTGAGCTGCTGTCAGCAGCGCTGGAGCCGGGTCCCTCCCTGCCCTGGACACGGGTTTGTGCTAAGCCAGCTCAAACTTCACTTCTGCACCTTCCAGAGCAGGGCCTGATGGCATTTCCTGCCAGGCAAAGGGAAAATTCAGTGTCTGCTGCTTTGAACGAGGAAGGTTTTCAGCAGTGGGGAGGTGGTGAGGCAGCCAAGGGCCTGCCTGAGCCAGGGCAGCAGGAGATTGATGGAGAACGTGGAGGGAGCCGCTGTCCAACCTGTGCTTCCTCTCCAAGCAGAGCCCTGAACTGCTGCTCCAGGGTAAAACCCTGCTGTGAGCAGCCACCAAACCCTGCCTTGCAGAGAGGGGATCTCTGAGATCCCAGACATCTCCTTCTGATGCTCTGCACAGTCCAACAAAGCCCTCACAGGTCTGAGAACACCTGAGGGGACGCCCTGTCCTGCTCTCGGAAAACAAAGGGAGATCTCAGGGCTGCTGAAAAGCTTTCAGGCAGCTCTGGGTTCATGAAGGGCTCTGGGGGCTCTCCCAGGATTTCAGCCTGCCTTCATTCCCCTCCAGAGCAGCAGGAGGAGGAAAAGGAGACGAGGAGGAGGAAGAGAAGAGCAAGGAGAAGGAACAAGAGGAGGAAAAGGAGAAGGAAGAGGAGGAGGAAGAAGAAAAGGAGAAGGAGGAAAAGGAGAAGGAGGAGGAAGAAGATGGGCAGGAGGAAGAGAAGGAGAAGGAAGAGAGGGAGAAGGAAAAGGAGAAGGAGTAAGAGAAGAAGGAGGAGGAGGAAAAGGAGAAGAAGGAAGAGGAGGAGCAGGAGCAGAAGGGCTGCACCAGATAGTGCAGAAATGAGACAGGTTTGGGGAGGTCAGTTCAAGTGATGCCATCACATCTGGGATTTCCAAGGTCAGGGGTGGGATGGATGCAGGGCAAGGTCCAAAATCCCAGTGGGACACGTGCAGAGATGAAGAAACTCATGAATTCTCCATCCACATCCTCAGTCCCAGTGGAAAGTCTTACCCACAACAGGCTGCTCTGCCTGGTGCAGGGACCTTGAGGAGCCCTGAGCTGTCCCAAATCCTACCAAAAACGCTTTTGTGCATCCATTGGGATGTTAGGAAGGATCTCAGGGAGGTCAGGGGTGCAGGCAGGTTTGTTAGAGAGGATCCAGCCCAGATAAATCCACATTTAACTTAAACAGCCAGCTGCAGCCACTGTGACCTTGCCTGGCCCTCCCCAGCCTCTGCTGTAAAAATGTGCTCTGCAGCCTTTTTTTAATGATTATTTATCCTTTATCACTATTATTTGAGATTGTATTTTGTCTGGGGGAGCTTCCAGAGGCAGCTGGGGATGGTGGAGTTTTTTCAAGGCAGGTAGCACCTCCTCTTGTGATGGAAAGCAATAAATTGGTAGCAGCTCCAAACTCCAAAATCTGAGCTGCCATTAATTCCTGAGGGATTTACAGAGAGGGTCTGGCCACAGTGGGCTGGATCTCTTGTGCTGGTGGAAATTATATTTAATTGGAGTGAAGGAAATAGAATTAATTAATAGAATTAATGCAGTGGGAGAATCAGCTCTCTGATTAAGGTGGGTGTTTTATTCCTCAAAGGAATAATTTCTTTAAAGGGCGAGTTAGGACCCACTAAAAAGTGCAGCACTGCTGGAGTCAGGAGATTTCAGGGTAAAACAAACTCAAAGCAGGAAAGTGTGTGATGGCAACAGATAAATGTGTATGGGGGGATCTTAAAGGATTGGGGAGAGCAAGAATGAAAAATAGAAATTTAAAAAAACATCCAAAACGACGAATTATTCATTGTGAGTGACTGTGAAGTGGCTTGGGATGCTGCCAGATCATTCTGGGGACTGAGAGCCCCCCTGATTTCCCTGCCAGCCCTGGGAAAAGCATCCAGGTAAAAGAAATGGCTCTCAGACAGCTTTTGCTTGAGAGCAGAATCTGTTTTTATTTCAATAGCAGTGCCATTCCTTTTGTCATATCCAGGCTCTTTTGTTCCCTTAAATGCTGCAGCTTTGGGTGGAAGGAGTCTGGCAGCCACACCTGGAACTTGTTTTCCAAAAATAACATTTACTTTTGGCTAATTTAATACTTTGCAACTTCTCAGGAGGAGTTTTTCATTTGCTTTCTGAGGGACTGTGTAAATATGAATAAAAGTCAGCTGTTTCACGAGCAGGGAAGAAAATAAAATATTAAAAAAAAAAAAAGCTCCTTTGGCAAACACCCACATGGAAGTTTTTAAAAGCAGCCTCAAACTGCATCTGTAGGCTGCAGCTACTCCTCCACCCCTGTGTGTCCCTGTACTCCAGAGAGGGAGTGCAAACAGGAATTCACCATTTCAAAGGCCCTTTTTGGGGTTTTTGTAAACAGCTCCACAATTTGCAGAGGTGCTGTGTCGTCCCCAGGCGTGCCTGTGCTGCCAGGGGTGAGCCTGGGAGCAAGGAGGGAATTCCAGAGCTGTGCTGGCCCAGCTGGCAATTCCCTTCTGCAGCTCTTGCATGGAAAATTGCCAAGGTTTGCTTTTCTGTGGCACAGTTTGGAGTCTCTGCAGTTGTTTGGGGCTGGGCACTCCCAGGCCCATAATCAGGGTTTGGCACAAGTACTGAGACCAGGACAGAAAGGAGCTTCAGCACGTGAAAGTAAAGGAATTTTGGTGAAAATTGCCCAAAACCACCTTGAATTAAGAGGATTTCCAACCTTCCTGGCCAGCTGAAGCTCCTGCCCTGCCTCAGACTCCTGCCCCAAATGAATCCACAAAGGACAACCTTTTCTATCATATTTTCCACAGAAATTTCAGGTCTTTCTTAAGCTGCTTTACCTGGTTGTGACCAAACCTTTTTCTCGTTTAAAACCACAGAATTTCAAAATAAAGACCTGCACGGATGCTGCTTGTGCCCTTTCCAGTGTCACAGACCATCCCATCCATAAATCCCTGCAGTCTGAGCATGCTGCAACCTCCAAAGTAATTTAGCACAGGAGGAACCACCCTGAGTCCAGGTGAGCCCAAGAATAAGGAATATCTCACTCCTGAGAACGGTGGAGGTGGCTGAATACTGACCTTTCTACTGGAGATTTTTAGATGTAGATGAATTTTAGATTAAGAACTACAAATCACAAGCTCTGAGAACATTCAGATTCTTTTCTGTGCTAATTTGTGGGCCATTCATTGCAATTTTTTGGTTGCTGATGCTGCAGCTGTTTTTGTTCAGTTCCAAGGGACATAAAAGTCACAGACTCTTGAGTCCCTTGTCCTGTTGAATTATCTTAGGGACTAAATCAGGTTTTCATTGCTAATCCTTGCCACTGTAAATCCAGAACTAGTTAACCACTAATGCCCAATATTCAGTTAAAAATCTGCTGTTCCCATGGGATTTCTGATCAATTTGTTTGCTGGAATATTCCTGGTAAGTGGCAGAAAGTCAGAGATTCTTTGTGCATGGGAATAAAAAGCAGAAAATTCTTCTCATGAGCAAATGGGAACAGCAAAATGTTTTCAGCAAGATTTTTAGAAGTTTCTTTTTGGTAATTTCAGAAGGAAATGGAGTGGGGCAGCCAGTCCTGCTGGGGTGGGGAGGGTCTGGGTGAGTGAGCTTTGAGGAGTGCTGGCCAAGTAGAGCCAGGATTTGAAGGCTCCTGTCAGGAGGAACTTCAGAGGGGTTGAGGATGAGCTGGACCTTCTGCAGGAGGGAGCCTGGGAAGGCTGTGATCCTCCAGGCTGAGCAGGGAATGAGTGGGAATGGCAGGGAGGGACCTGCCAGAGACTCTTTTCCAGAACAGATGTGGTGGGAGGAAACATCTGGTGTTTGATGGCACTGGGTCACTGCCCCAGGCAGGGGTTCAGAGCTCCCAGAGCTCCAGGATGGGGGATGCTCAGCACTTCCCTGTCCCACCTCAGTCTGTGTTTCCAGGGGAGGTTTTTGATGGAGGCTGTGGTTGTTGATAGCTCAGCACTCTGTCCACCCCTCATTGCTAGAGAATCCCAAATCCCTGAGGCTGGAAAAGTCCCAGCTGTGCCCATCCCCACCTTGTCCCCAGCCCTGGAGGTGGCACTCAGTGCTCTGGGCTGGGGATCCAAACCTCCCTGGGCAGCCCCTGCCAGTGTTTAACCTCCTTTTCCATGCAGAAATCCCTCCCCATGCCCAGGTGGGATGCTTTCACACCTGGTGAAGGTGCTCTGAGCTCTGAGTGGGAAATGAGCTCCGCAAACAGCGCCAGAGGAGAGTGGATATTATTTATTTGGGTGATGAAGCAGCAGCAGTGGGTTAATCAAACACTCATTAGCAACAGGTCAGGCTGTAATTGCAGAGCCTGGTGCAGTTGGCCTCTTCTCCCTGAATGGCAGCAGCCAGGCACAGAGTGTCTGGGATGAGTGGGGATTACTTTGGGAAGCAAAGTGCCTTCAGGAGCAGCTGGAGCTGCCCGGGTGATGCCTGAAGAGGCTGACCTGGAGCAGAGGCACCACGGGGATCTCTGTGCCTCCTTTAGCCCGGCAATTAAAGAACACAGGGCTCTCAAGTGGCACTGCTGCTCTCTGAGTTACTCAGAACAAAAGCTCCAAGCAGCTCTCCCGAGCAATTAAATCTCATCTGAAAGAGCTTGAAGTCCCAGGGGGTGCAAAGGAGTTCTTTTCTCTCCTGTTACAGGAGGGGGAAAGGAAAGTTCTGCTCCTCATGCACAGGTTTATCTTTTACACGGGTGTTTTTTCCCTTCTTTTGCTATTTTAAGAACCAAATCTCCACAATTCTGAACATCAGAAGTTTCTCCTCCTTGGAGAGGCAGTGAGATCCTGGCAGCTGAGGTGTGAAAGGAAAGCAAACACCTCGGTCAGGATGTGCTGAATCCTCCAGGGAGAGATTTGCTGTGTTTAGGGAATGAAGGGCTGGAATCAGTGAGTGGAGGAAAAGGCTGGATAAATGCTCATCCCTCTGGATACAGCCCTCCATCCTCACACCCCTGGCTGCCCTGCAGGGCCTTCACATGCCAGTTCATCTCTTCAGTCACAATTTATTATATCAGTATTGTTGTTGGTTAGCACTGAAAATAGCAAGAAGGCAAATTTATTCTCCTCTAATTCCTACTAATTTGCCAAATTCAATTCCCCTTCTTTAATTCCTGATGAATTGTATTCTTTAGGAACTATTTTATTATTGTGCTAGAGAGAAGTCTTGGATTAACTGGTTTACAATTACCTAGATTATCCCCTTTATTCTTTCAAAATATTGACACTCTTTTTTGCTAACTCTGATTGTCCAGGCTTACTGGAAATCAAGAACAACCATGTGTGAATTCCCTTACCCAGATTTTTAAAACTCTTTTTAAAGACAAAGATGCCATTACCTGGACTTGCTAATCTTGAAGGGACCAGCATTAGTAACTGCTATTTAATCTGTGGGGATGGAAAACATCACCACTTAATAGGGTCCCCAAAATAAAATCACAGAATCCTTCAGGTTGGAAAAGACCTTCAAGATCACTGAGCCCAACATTTGAAGTATTTATTGCCTGTGTGCCTTTTCTTAAATCAACATTATCATTATAAACTTAAATATTTTCCACCTGAACAGTCTCATTTTAATTATATTTTTTACCAATCTTCTGCAGACTGCAGATTTGTCTGCAACTCTCATTTCTTTCTGACAATTCCTAAACTTTTACCATAAATCCACAGCTCCCAGCTTCCCCTTTTTCTGTACTTTTGGGCACATTTTTCTTCCATATTTTTGCACAGCTGTGACCTCTGCCCCGAGCCTGCCCAGGGGGTTGGAAGTGCTGCAGGTTTGTGACCTGGTGCTTCTCACTCTCTTCCATTTCCATCCCTCTGCTTAACTCCTGGTTTCAGCTCTGTTAAAACCAGGAGGTTTTGTCCACCAAAACCCTGTGTGGAGCTGAACTCACAGCTGGTGTAATTCAGCACAGCCCAAGAGATTCCTTGGAGTTACACAGGGGTAATGAGAGTTACACAGGAGTAATGGGAGTTACACAGGGCTAATTAGAGTTACACAGGAGTAATGAGAGTTACACAGGGGTAATTAGAGTTACACAGGAGTAATGGGAGTTACACAGGAGTAATGGGAGTTACACAGGGGTAATTAGAGTTACACAGGAGTAATGAGAGTTACACAGGAGTAATGGGAGTTACACAGGAGTAATGGGAGTTACACAGGAGTAATTGGAGTTACACAGGAGTAATTAAGGCAAGGAAAGGCACCCAGGCCAGGAGATCCTCCTGTTCCTGCTCCAGTCCAGCCACAGAACCATAAACTGGGCCTTGGCACTGGGCTTCAAAGCAGGAGCTGATTTCCTGCTTGTGTTTCACAGCCTACAAGCCCAGCTTATGGCAGCAATAAAAACAAACCAGAGGCTTTTAATTCCGACACAATAAAGCTGTGGCTGTGCCTGAGCCCCAGTGGGGAGTGGCACGAGTCCAGCACAACAGCCTGTGCAGGAAAGGGGCAGGAGCTGGGCCAGGGGGAAGAAGCTGTGCTGCTGCTGATGCCTTCAGGGGCTGCCTGGAACAGAGGCAGGGCAGAGTTAAGGAATAAAGCAGGGATTTATGCAAAGGCCTTCACAGGATGCACCTTGGGCAGGGCAAGAGCCCGGCCGTGGCTCCACCCCAGATGGACTCCTGGGCACGAGTTCCCACACTTTTATAACTTTGGGTCCATTTCCACCTTGGGGTTCACTGTCCAATTCCAGCTCCAGGTGATGCAGTCCCACCCTCCCAGGTTGCTCTCCTCCATTCCCTGTTGTTTGCCCTTTTTGGGCTGAAGCTGCAGCGGTGTCCTTGGCTCTGGGGCTGCAAAAGGATTGTTCTGTGTGCCTGAGCTGGGAGGAGAGCTGCTGGCACTTGATGTGGAGTTCAGAGTTCTGCACCAATGCAGTGCAGAGCCTGGGAAATATGAAAGCTCAAACTCAAGGCATCATCACCTGCAGCAGGCTGGGAGTGACCAGCAGCACCAGCCCCATGGCAAAGCTGTGGATTCCCAAATTTACCAGCATGGACAGTAAACAAACACTTTATTTGACACAGAAAGCACAGCTGGTGCCTTTCTGGGGCAGCACTTTCCACTCCCTGGTGCTGGTGTGAGGAGGAGAAAAGCTGGAAAGAGTTTTTAGGAAAGACAAACCAAGTTCTGAGGAAGTTTGATGACTTGTGGGCAGAGAGGGAGCACGGCAGCCCTGCACGGATCTGACTCGGCTGGTGAGAAAGGACTCAGCCCTCCCTCTTGCCCTCAGTTGTTAATTGACATCTCTTATTGTGTTTTTGGTCTTCTGAGAGAGCCAGGCTCTCCTGTGGGGTGTTTCTCTGGGCTGAGGTTTGAGTGCAGCTGAAGGCTTGGTTTGGATAGCAAAGCTGACAGTAATTGTGAAGGTGAGAGCAGCGAGCTGGGCGAGCTCATCATGCCCCTGTCACAGGCAATAACCTGCAGGTTTTACAGCTGCTCTCTCTCCCCTCACAAACACAGCCTGGCAGAGGCAGGGAGCTGCTACACATGTCTCTGCTTTGGAACAAAGTCACCCTTGAGAAGTTTACTGCTGTAAATATTTGATCCAGGAGAGCAGGAGGACACAGCTGCCTCGCCGTGCCCTTTCTGCGGAGCAGCCCTTGGGCTCTGCTGTCTGTTGGGGCTATTTTGGTGCTCAAGGATGAAATTTAAACTTTACCATTGACAGAGTAATCTGATGTGAGGCTGAGGAGGCTCAGAGGGCACGGCTGGGGGCTGTGAAGGCCAGACTGGCACCCAGAAAAGGCTGTTTGCACACGAGGTGTGGCTGCCACTGTCACCCCAGTGCCACCTGTGACTGGCACCCCTTGGGACCACGAGCCCCTAAACCCAGCCTGTGGTTTGGGTGGGCAAGCCAGAGACTTTCCTTAGAGTTTAAAGAGCTTTTGAAATATAAAGACATTTCCTCTGTGCTCTGTTTTCAAGCTGGACTCCATTTCATTTTTCAGGATGTGTCACGTCTCTCTTTTCATTTCTCTGTTCAAGCACAGTGCTCCATTTTACCCTGCTGGAATGAGGCTGGATTCAAACCAGCCCAGCAATCTGACCCTGCTGACAGCTGAGGGACTTCTTCTCAGCTTTGTCCTTCCTGGGGAGAGAAGAGACAGCAGTGACAGGGGAGGCAGGAGGTGCTGTGGGAGGGGGCAGTGTCCCCCCTTTGGCAGAAATGGGTGGAAATAAAGCCATTTCATCTGGGAGTGAAGAAGGTGAATCACTTTGATATTTCCTGTTCCTCAAGTGTTGTCATGGGCAGGATGTTCTCTTACAACACTTGGAGGGTTTTGGACTTCTCTGCAGTGATGAGCAAGAAATTGTCTTTGGATTGAGGTGACTCTCACTTCAAAAATAGCAGATTAATGTGGGCTGGGGAGATCTGGTCCAGTTAACCTCTGCTAACAGCTCCTTTTTCTCTGATAATGATGGAGCTATGAGGAAAATCACCACCCCAAAAGTGAAATGTGTAGGGAATCGAGCAACAGCTCTTTTTTTATTCAATCCCAGCTTCAATTTAGCAGCTGTTCACTACAGAAAGTGAGGAGCCTCTCAAAACCATGGATTTAATGGTAAATGCAGTCTTTATTTATGTTAGAGTGGTTCTGCTGGCCTCAATCAGGAATCCCACACTGGATGGGAGCTAAATGACTCCCTGCACTTCCAAGAACTCCCTGAGGTGTGGAGGACAGCAATTTCCAGGGGAAGGCTAAAGAGTTTCTAAACATCTGCTGCTCTGTGTTCCCCCATAAAAAAGGTGTGTCTGCCAGAGAACTCCACTGAAATCAGCCATCACCACTGCACACCACACTGTGCTCTAGAAAGCTGCAAAGCTTTATTATAAAGAGGATATTTTACCTTAGTGTTACAAAGAGAAGAACAAAGTCACTCAGTGGTAAGTCCAGTTCTTCACTGAGAGTACGAGACATGCAGAAAGTGAATTTAATTTAGTTTTAGTTTTAGTATTTTTAGTTTTTTATTATTTATGATTTAGTTAGGGTTTTTTTTGGTTATTTTAGTATTTTTAGTTTTGTTTTAGTTTACTTTATTTTTACATCCCCCTCCCTGCTCTGTGGTGCAGCAGAGCTTGTCACAAATGGGTAATTTTGATCACTCAGAGATATGTCCAAAGGTATTGGCAGAAGGGCTTTTAGTCGGATGTGGTAAAAGTGTGAATTAAGAAAGTTCAATGGCAAGGCTCACTCTGTTCCTTACTACAGGGAGGAAAAATACAAAGGGAAAGAGAGTTAAAATTGATCTAGAATGATTTACAAATGATTTACACAGTGACCCAGAAAGGTCAGGGAGACCCTCCCACTGAGTTGTGAGGTTCAGAGTGGACCCCTTTGCTCCCTAAACTCCTGATGGAGTTTGGGTGCAGCTGGGTCCAGTCTGAGGCTCCTGGGGACAAGTTTGTGTCTAATGGAGTTAATTAAGTTTGTGTCTAATGGAGTTGGCTACATGGATTTAATCAGAATTAATTCAGGAACTGAGGGTCTGCGATGAACACAGGTCTCGGCCTTGGCTAAGGAAGAATCTCTTAGTCTCAGGTAAGGAATCTTGTATTTAAGGAATCTTGTTGTATTTAAGGAAAGAAGTGTTTGGCTGGAAGTCAAATTGCACACAATGGGAAAGGTGTGTGAGAGACTCCTCACTTGCTTTGTTCCTTGGTAAATGACTCTTGGAAAAGCTGCCAGCTGCTCTTCAGTGTTAATTCAATGTGGCATCAGTGCTCTGGAATATGCTCCATGTCACTGCTCCCCTGTGAGGGTTTCCTGGAGGGTTTCCTGGAGGAATTCCTGCCTCTGGAGCCTGGTTGGGTTCAGGGCTCAAACCCATCCCTGCCAGAGCAGGAGGGACAGTGTGGCTCTGTCTGGGGGGAAGTGGGATTTGCAGAGTGCTCAGTCCACCTGGGACGTGCTTCATTTCTGGTGGCAAAGTGGTGGAGCAGCTTCCCAGCCCAGCCCTGCAGGAAATGGGGGTGGGAGTTCTGCACAGTGACTCAACTCCTGCTGTCACCAGCTCAGCAGTGACAGAGAGTGGAACTGGATGGGCTGAGTGGGACGAAGAGAAGCGGGATGGAGGATGACAGTGGCTCAGTGGGCTGCTGCTTGCAGGGAGGGTGGTGTGGATGGTGTGGCCACTGCTGCCATCTGGGGGGACATCTGCACCTGCCCTGGGCAGAGCAGGTGAGTCTGTGGGGCCTTGTGCTCACCTGCTGGCCACCAGCCAAGCCCTTGTGGCTGTGACAGGTGAAATCTTTGTTAATGCCTTAAATCCAGGGCATAGATCCATCCATTTGTCCATGGATGGGTTTTATCCTTTTATCCATTTACTGGCTTTTGCCCTTTCCCTGAGGAGATGAGGAGGAGAAGGGGCAGAGCCAGGCCAAGGGCACTGTGGTGTGCCAGCTGAGGGACTGAGCTGAGCTCAGCCTGGCAGCTGGGGCACTCCTGAATTCCCCAGAGCCACCAGTGCAGCCTTTCCATGCTGGCTCCTGGGTTGCCTTTGGTTTTTGGGGGGTTTTGTCTGTAAAGACTTTCTTTTCCATTTTAGAAATTGTTCTTTTGGGGTTGGTGTGGGGTTTATTTTTACTTTTATATAGAAAGTTTCCGTTATTGTAGAAGCCTCCATGATATCAAGATGTTTGCACAGATATTGTGTAAACTCAGTGCACACTAAAATTACATTTTTTTCCCAGAAGAACAAAGGAAGAAAGATGCCCCCTAACTGGAATTTTGACATACAAAATCACTGAAAGGTTTTTAATCCATTTTGCAGGAGAAATCAGAATTAATTTTATGTTGATACCTCACAGGGTGAAACCCTACCAGGTATTTTGTCCTAGAGAAGAACTCCAGAGCAGGAGCACATGACAGTGGATTTTTGGGTTTTTCCTCCAAATTCAGGTTGGAGGTCAGGTCTTAGGGACACAGAGGTGAATCTCTAGACCTCTCCCCCTTTTCTTTGCAAAATACAGCAGCAGTTTTTGAATCAGCATTTTGCAGAGTGCCCAAAGAATCACCAGCTGAAGGTTTAAGCTGCAAACAGGAGCCAGCCAAACTCTGCCTTTTTGATAAAAATATCCTTTTGACTCCAGCAAAATGCTGTCTAATACATACATCCTGAATTGCTCCTCGTGGCAAGCACGGAGCCAGGTCTGGAGAGTGGGGGGCTCATTTGCATTGCAAACCTGGCATCAGTGTCTGGGAAGGCTGAGGCACTTTTATTCCAATTTTCCTTTGAAGCCAAGTCACCACAGTGGCATTATTTGCATCTGGGCTGGCATTAACAGCACCGTGGTGGTGCCTTTCTCCCTGGCTCCCTAGAGACAGCACAAGGGGTAATCAACAGCCTCAAGTGCTCCGAAACTGAGCCTATTTTTTCCACTGGATTAGCAGCAGCAAATGCACAAGCACATTATTAAGATGGTGCATTCATTTCTTTGGAGTCAGGATGGAATTTTGATAGAGTTAAAAACCCCATTAATATTTACATCACTTAGTGGTGCTGGAAGTAAGTACATTTATTTTAACTCAAGCTGCAAAGCATTTAGTTCTTTGTAATTACAGCACTGCTATTAAGTATTCATAAGGCTGCACAATAGAGTGTCACAGGAAACCTGGTTTAATTTAGTGGTAAGTCAATGTTTTAGGTTTGTGTAAAAACAGAAACTAATTTACCAAGCCTTCTTGCTTGTGTTTTCCCACCTGGGCTTTGCAAACTTTTCTTCAGCTTGGCTCTTTTCAAACCACTTTTTGTACCTTTGAAAGTTGGGAAGTTGCTGGGGAAGTCTTGCAGGTGTGCAGGTAATCTGGAATGGGCACAGGCAGGCTGGGGGAAGAGCTGGAAAGCTGCCTGATGGAAAGAGAGCTGGAAGTGCTGGTCTAAAGCAGCTGAACACAAGCTGGGGGGTGCCCAGGTGGCCAAAACACCCAGGGCACCTGGCCTGGACCCTCCAGTGGTGTCTCCAAAGGGGGAAGTCTGCACTGATGGGAGATCCTGGAGCTAATCCCTGTATTTCTCTCTCCACTGCAGGATGAGGTCTCTCCTATGGACATTGAACTCCCAGCTGCCTGTGCCTGTTGCCTGTGATGGAAGAACTTGATGTGAATGTGAGGTAGGAGGAAGGACTCTGCAGCCCCTGGGCTGTGGTGGGCAGTGACCCTGAAATGCATCAGCAAGGCTGCAGGGCAGCATTTCCTCTTTGCCTGCAGACAAAACTCTCTGCTCATGCAGCAGGGCCTGGCTTGGGGTTTCCTGGAGCTTCTCTGAGGACGTGACATCACCCTGGTATTTGGAGAAGTGTCAAACGTGGCCTAGACGAGTCAAGGATTTCTTTTCAGTAGAAAATGTTATGAATTTTGAAAAGGTTGCAATGTGATGTTGGAGAGACATTCCTGGAAAATTTTGACAGTTCAGTTTGGAACTTGCATTCATCACAGCTCGGGGGAGGTGGCAGACCTCATTTTCTCTAATTCCAGAGTAGAAAAATAAATGACCCACGAGTATTTCCTATTTATATTTTATTGGATTTTTTAATTTCATGTGACTCGGCGATTGTTATGGGTACATTTATTACAGGCAGTAGGTTAATGAGATCCTGTCAAGTGCTTTGAAATGAAAACCTCAGTGTGGTTACAGCAATCCAGAGAGGCCAAACTCTGCCTGGCTTGGGCTCTTAGCAGTGTAAGTCACAATTGTGCCGTGCCTTTGAGGCTGTGAAAACCTCCCCAGACTTGGGGTGAGCCTCCCACCATCTCCCTGCTGAGCATTCCCAGCTGCCAGGAGTGAAGCAGAGCTTCTGCTGCTCTGACAGCCCCTCCTGTGTCATGATAGCTAAATCTCATTCTCTTACATTTTTGGAGCACAGGTGACTCTTATCTGCACCAGTTCTGCATGGCATTTTTGCACTGCCTTTTTTTCCTGCCCTTTTCCCTCTGCCCCTTCTCCTCACTTCCCCCCTCCACCTTTTTTTTCCCACCCCCTTTCCCCCCAACTTTTTTTCCTGCTTTTTTCCCCCAGTCCTTTTTTCCTACCCTTTTTTTTCCCACCCTTTTCCCCCACCTGATTTTTCCTGCCTTTATTCACACCTTTTTTTATTTAGCCTGCTTTTTTCCCTGCCTTTTTCCCATCCTTTTTCCCCATCCTTTCCCCCACTGTCTTTTTCCCTGCTTTTTTTTTTTTTTTTTTCCCCACCTTTTTTCTCCCTCACCTTTCATCCCTTTTCTTTCCTCTTTACCCGTTGCAACAATTTGGGAAATGACACTTAACTGAGAATCTGAGCTTTGCTCAAAGCCAGCACCTGATTTTCCAGGGCTGCCTGAAGTTTCCCTTGGAAAATCTCGTTTATCGGGGAAAATGTGTGCTGATGTCTTTACAAACAATTCAGGGGTGTTAATTAATGGCTTTGAAATTGCTCTTGATGTCTCCCCCAACCTCAAGGGCAAGGTTGTTACAGACCCCAGACAAGTCTGACTCCTGAACTTCAGGGTCAGAGATAAAGGGTCAGCACAAAGCCAGTGGGGAAAGAAGAGGGCTACAGACAGCCAGGAGTTTGGGATAAAAGGAATTTTGGGATTCCCCAGTGGACTCTCTCCTTTTATTCTGATCAAGTTGCAGGCTTCCTCTGTCTCCTTTCTGGACGCTGGCTTTTCCCACACGTGGGAAATATTGATCCCACAGTTGTGTTCCAGGCAGATTTTGGGATATTGTCCTGAGTACTTCACACTGCAGAAAGGGTTCTTGCTCCCTCAGGCTGTTACAGTCTGGATAAACAGGTGAAAAAAAAAAAAATCACCAGCACCTTCAGTGGAGGTAAACAGCTTTTACAAAACCTTTTTAATTCTAGCTGCTGCTGAAGGCAGACTGCCTCTGCTAAGTCAACTTTGGAAAAACAAGGTATTCTTTCAGTTTGCCACAGCAGTAATTGCTTTTTATTTTTAAGCCGAGCCCCCAAACCCACTGAATTTTAGATTGATGTTAATTGCTTCCAAACTTGGCTTTACCAGCTTTAGTTTTCTCACTTTGCTGCTGAAGGTGTTTTTGTGGCTTGAAGAGTGCAGAGCCCTCCAGCAGTTCTGTGTGCAGCTCATTAATCTTATCTTGACTTTGAGGAATGAGCAGCAAGGTGAGGGAGCAAGGAGTCAGATCGCTTGGACTGGTTGTGTTTGTTTTGAAGCAAAGGCAAAATCCCATTTTTTAACCCAAACCCTGGTACAGAGGCACGGGGAGCACTGGTGCTGACAGCTGATCTCCATCCGTGCCCTTGGGAGGGAATTGTGTGTCTGTGAGTCCCAGATCCTGGAGTTGGCTGTGCTGGCTCCTTCTCCCTGTGGATCACAAGAGGTGGAGCTGTTGGTGGGATGGGTTGGGCTCCTGGTGCTGTGCACAGGCAGGGGGAGGCAGGGAAGGTCCTCAATCTCCTCTCCCCATCCAAACCTGGGAGAAAAGGAGCAAGAGTCACAGAGGGAGAGAGAGGGACCCAAACACCCATCCCTGGAGCTCCAGGATGTCCCAGAGGAGCTGGAATGAGCCCTCACCCCCTGTCAGGACACTGCCAGCCACTCCTGAGGGGGACAAGAGCTGGGCTGAGTGGTTGCAACCAAATAGGCACCAAAATGACCCAAAGTGTAGGAAATGGAAGGAGCTGAGGGAAGTGTTTGAGTGCTCTGAGTGCCCTGGCAGTGGGGATTCGTGGAAAGCAAACAGCTGAGCTTGCAATAGAAGTGTTTATTCTTGTGTACACAAGCTCTTTTCAAAACCTCTTCAGCTCCTACACTTGGAGTCATTAAATCATTGTTTATCTCCAGTCCTTTGATCACACTTGTGTTTAGGTGAGAAATAGCAGGCTATAAAATGTCATTTAACAGGCCACAATCAGCCTGGAGCTCTCTTCCTCCTTCCCTTTCCAAGGGAAGATCAACTCTAATCCTTCTGTGATATCAGCAGCATCCAGCCAGGAAGGGATTTGCTCTTGCATTTCTGCAGAGATAAATGAGCTGATTGAGAAGATTTTCTGCCAAACCCTTTCTTCTCCACCTGGTCCCCCAGGCTGGGGAAGGGGCTGGAGCCCCAGGAGGGGCTGAGGGAGCTGGGAAGGGGCTCAGCCTGGAGCAAAGGAGGCTCAGGGGGACCTTGTGGCTCTGCACAGCTCCTGACAGGAGGGGACAGCCGGGGGGGTCGGGCTGTGCTCCAGGGAACAGGGACAGGAGGAGAGGGAACGGCCTCAGGCTGGGCCAGGGCAGGCTCAGGGTGGACAGCAGCAGGAATTTCCCCATGGAAAGGGTGCTCAGGCACTGGAACTGCCCAGGGAGGGTTGGATCCCCATCCCTGGAGTGTCCAAGGAAGGGCTGGAGGTGGCACTCGGGGCTCTGGGCTGGGGACAGGGTGGGGATGGGGCACAGCTGGGACTCAGTGATCTGGGAGGGCTTTTCCAACCTCAGTGATTCCATGAAATGCTGTAAGCAGCCAGTGAGAAGAGGCTGTGGGGTTTGCCAGGTTTATCCTCTCTGAGCCTGGAGGTGCTGAGGTGGTTGGGCACAGCAGGGACACTTTGGGAGGAATGCACACACTGGGAGCCCTCAAACACCTGGGGCACTCCTGAACCTGCAGCCACAGAGTGCTCAGAGCATTCCCCAGCAGCACCAGGGCAAAGCAGGAGGGCACAGGGAGCAGGGAATGATAAACAGGCTCACTTTTACATTTTGTGCTACCAGCCAAGAATTTCCAGCAGCCAAAAAAACCTTGGGGGAAAAGTTCTCTTTCCTGAGTGCTCCCTCCAGCCCAGGCACTGCTCCATGGGGGAGTCATCAGCCTGGGTATTTTTCATATTGTTCAACTCTTTTCTCAGTTTCTAGGGAAACACTTTAAAGCACTATATTTATGGGAACATCTTTCCAAACACCTCCGCCAACACTTAATTAATGGAGTTTTTAAGCCTGGCTCCAGCTCCTGCAAATTAATAGTGTGCTCTCTGATGGCAGCTGTGGAGCAAGGGGGACACAAGGCTCTGCAAATAAAGTGCAGAGGGGCAGCTCCTGTTTGTGCTTGTGCTCAGCCCCACGGGGAGGTCAGGCCATCACACCTCTGTGAGGCTTCACCTGCTTTTATCAGAGAGATCTGTGCACAGGGAAACTCCCTGGACTGAGAGCTGGACCACAAAACTGAGCTTTTTGATGTCTTGCACCACATTTTTAGCATCAGTGTCTGTGCACAGAGAGGCAGCGAGGGGAGGTCTGGAAAAGGCTGTGGAAGGATGTGAAAACCATCCTAAAAACTGGGGTTTCCTGGCAAAAATGGACCTTGTTGCCAGCTTTTGCCCAGGGCAGCTGCAGTGCCAGGGGCTTTCCACAGCACCTTCCTTGATTTCCAGGGCTGGCCCTCAGCATTAGGCTGGCAAAATTCCATTTGTCCCCACGTTTGCATTGCCCTCTTCCCCAGGAGGGGCTGTTTCCAGCAGTCAGGGTCCTCTGCAGATGAGCACCCTCCTGCCCTGCTTAGCCCCAATTAAACACAATTAACAAACACTCCCAGAGCCTCCCAGGTGGAGAAACGTGCTGGTGCTGACTCCTGGCTGGATCTGGGCTCCATCTGAGCTGAGAGCCTGCACTTCCCATCCTCAGAGCACCTTGACCTCCTCTCTTGTTTATTTGGAGTGAGAAATGTGGGGAGGGCTTTGTGGAGAGTATTCAGAACATACTGCACAGAATTCAGTATTCAGCACTTAGCTGGGGATGTAGGAGGAGGTTTAATTAAAACAAAACCAAGGAATTTAAGTGTTCTGCTCTTGAGGCAAGGACATTCCATGTCCTTGCTTAGAGAGGACACCTGTCTGGAGCCTCCACACCAGTGAGGGCCATAAAAATGAGCTGGTGAGCATCAGGGGCTGGAGGGTTTCTGGCTGCCAGCACTGGAATTACCTTTGACAAACTTTGTTTTTTTATAGCAAAGCTCAAAATGAGCTGGGAACTGGTTTTGTGTGGCTTGGAGTCACACAGGGGGTCGGGGAGGGTCCCAAATAAAGTGTATTTTAGAAATCAATGTTTTATCCTGTCTGTGCCAAGTCTTCCATTAGCAGAGGTAGCTGCAAGGAACTTTTTTGTTCCTCTGGAGGTTTGCAACTGGGAAACTCTCCAGGAAATATCAGAAGTTAGACAGCCAATAGCTGTATTTGTCTTTTGCTGTCCAAGGGGTAAACAGGAGTGGGAAAAGGGCACAGCCTGGATATTTTAACACCCAGCTTCGTGCCTGAACCCTTCCAAGGGTCTTGACTAAATGCCTCTCATTTAACAATATTTTCCTGACTGCAGATATTGTTTGAAAAAGCAGAGCAGGACTGTCATGGTTTCTGATTTGAACATCTTGCAAGTCCCAGGCTTTGGGCAAAGATGGGAAGAAGGGTTTGAGAAAGAGAAGTCAGAATGAGAATGCTGAGAACTGCCAGAGGGGTTTTGATCAAGTGGTAACAAATCTCTGGGCATAGGGCAGGGCTTATTTTGGGGGAATTTTTACAGGAAAAGGTATAAAAAGAAGGGACATTACATGCTTTGAGTCCAGGAGCAGCAGCACAACTCCTGAGGAGCTGTGGGCTCTGTGCAGCCCAGTTCTGCACCTGGTCATTGCAGGAGGAAATAATTCTCAATTCTGTGAGAGATCTGGGCAATCAGAGTGTGTTTGGTATGAGCCTAAACCTTTATTTTCCCACTCTGTCATGGATCTGCACCCAGCCCCTCCCTGTTTCTAAACTCCTGAGTTAAAGCTTGAGTCGTGCATGTGTGTAATGGTGATGTCTCTGTGAGGTAAAATTATTCTGTACAGGAGCCAAATTACAAACATTCTTGTGCAGAAGTACACCCTGGGCTCTGCCTTCTGCACTTGGAGAATGTGGAAGGGAAATGAATGACAATTATTGAGAATATTGGAAGTGAGGTGCTCCATTCCATCAGCTCTCCTGGGCACAGCTCTGTGCTGTTTGTTGTTGAGCATTCAGCCTTGTGTGTGACAGGAGAGAGGCAAAGCCACCTAGAAAAGAGGGGAAAATCACATTATGATTGTGGAATATTCACCAAAAGTCAGGATTGCTATTGTGCTTCGTTCATCACCCTCTGTTCCTCATGAAGCTGCTGTGGGGTTTGTTGGAGGCCGTGGGCTCACTTTGGAGAAGCAGTTCCAATCAGGAGCTGATCAAGGCATTTCTGATTAAACTTGTGTTTGATCTTTGGTTTTATTCAGCATTTACGAAGAGAAATGATTGTTACAAGATCTCTGCTGTGCTGTGTAGTGTGTCTAAATCCCTGCCTAAATCAGAGATTTGGGTTTTTTCATTGTTGTGGAGTGTTTGGCAACTCCATTAGAACACTCTGGCTCTGCACAGACTCCCAGCTCTCCCAGCAGAGCTGCTCCATCCCTCTGAGCATCCTGCTGCCTCCTCTGGGCTCTCTCCAGCAGCTCCAGGTCCTCCCTGTGCTGCGTGTCCCAAAGTGTTGTGTTGGTGTGAGAACAAAAGGGGAATGTTCAGCACGTGAAGGGGACAGCTGGATTAAAGTTTCAAGACTTGCAAATGTATTATAAGGAAAAAAGATTCATCCAGGGTGCTGCAGAGCCCAGGTGGACGTGCCAGGGTGGGATTTGGGTGGCACAAGGGCTCTCCTCTGGAAGTTTAGAGGATGCCAAACAAAGTATTTGCAGCAGCTGCCTTTGCTCCATGTAAATACTGTGATCTTAATCTCAGGCTGATTTCATAAGTTAATTTTAGCTTATATTCTAGGTGACAGTCTAATGGCTTTGGAGGATTGTACTCACATGCATCAGCCCTGCAGTGATATCTGCTCACATGTGGGTGTAAGTTATGTAACTGTGGATCTGCTGCCTGGCAGGGAGCAGAGCCAGGGCTCTGGCATGCCCTGCAGCAGAGGCACACAGAGCTGTCTGCTGGGCACCTCATGCCCTGCCAGGAGAGCCCCAGGGCTCAGGCAGAGCCCAGAGCTCCCCAGGCCCGGCTTCATTTCCTCCCTCATTCCCCAAGTGCAAACTCCTGCCTGTTGGCTCAGGCCATGATAAATCATCTCATTGTCCTGGATGAGTGTTCAGCCCAGATCCAATTTCCACTGAGCAAAGGCAGAAGTTCTGCTGCTGCCAGCTGGGGAGAGTGCAGGGAGCAGAGCTCAGGGATTGCTGGGCTGGGCACTGGGGGCTCCTCCTGCCCTGTTGAGAGCCTCACCTCCAGTCCTGGGGGCAGGTTGGGCACCACAGTGGGAAGAATATCTCTAAAGCTTGGGAGAGCCTCCCAGGAGGGACACAGGGATGGGGAGGGTCTGGAGGGGCCGTGGGGGAGCAGCTGAGGGCACTGGGATTGTGCAGCTGGAGAGGCTGAGGGGATGGGAGATGGAGATGGGAAAAGGGGGCACTGTTTTAAATTAAAAAAAAGGGAAGGATTTGGATGAAATTCTTTACTCAGTTCTAGTGAAAGGTGATCCTGCCCATGGCTGGGGGAGTGAAGCTAGATGGTCTTTAAGATCCCTTCCAACCCAAACCTTTCTGTGCTTCTGTGATTCTATGAAAATTCAGCAGCAGGACCCTGACCCCTCCTCCAGGCAGAGCACCTGATACCACACACACAAGCACTGAAAGGTGATGTAAAGCCAGATCCAGGCTGGCACCTGAAATGTCTTTCAGGGTCTGCAGCTCCAATCTCTGCTCCTGGGACAGGGACAGGAGCCAGGGGAGGCTGGAGATGTGCCTGGGGAGGGTCAGGCTGGATTTTGGGAAAGGTTCTTCCCCAGAGGGTGCTGGCACTGCCCAGGCTCCCCAGGGAATGGGACACTGCTCCAGGGATGCCAGGGTGGGATTTTGGGGCTGTGCAGGGCCAGGAGCTGGGCTGGATGATCCTGTGGGTCCCTCCCAGCTCAGGATATTCCAGGATTCAGTCCCAGGGGCTGAGGTGGGAGCAGGGCTGGAGGTCCCAGTGTCTCCCCAGGTCCCCCCGTGTGTGGCAGCCCCAGCAGGTCCCCGTCCCCAGCACGGAGCCAGCCCACACACGGCAATTTCTAAAACATCCAAATAGCCTGTCTTCTTTGCTTCATCTTGACAATTGGTTTTAATCAGTGTTATCAGCTGCTTCAAACACTTCATTCTCCGGAGCACTGCAGCTTTCAGCCTTTCAGCCTCCGGGAGATTCATGGAGCGGAGCTGCAGGGTTGGTGATGCTATCAGGGGTTTTGTTTCAAACCAGCACAAAAGGAGAAAACCTCATCCCTTCCCTCCCACCCCACCGCCACAATTTATTTGATTTTTTTTTTTCAAAAAACCACTCAAATAAGCGAATCATATGACCGAGTTATTTTGATACGCTGAATGCTGTTTATTCCTGGCTTGTCAATACTTTAATTAATTTCAATCTGTTTCTAAAACAGAAGTGAAGGACATAATTGACTGGGATCTGTTAGGAGTTGTCCTGCCATCTGCACGGGCTGAAGTGAAGCAGTGCAGCATTTAAAGGCATTAAAGGAAATTAAATGCTTCTGGATTAATGCTGACTTCTGATTAATATTTTAGAAAAGGATGTGGCAACAGCTGGAAAGGCAGAGATCAAATCATCGCTTCCCTGTTGTCATATTTCTGTACTGAGACACATTATCAGGTTTACTCCTAAAGTAGCTTATCTTGATTTTTAGGTGCTTAAGACCTAATGATTTTTTTATGTCTAGGAATAATGAGGGAAGCAGGAAAGAGGAGAGGCCAATGACAGCTCGTTTGTGGTTATGAAATGTGGAGTTACAGAGGGAAAAGCCCTGGCTGGAAACAAACAACCCAACCCTTTATTCCCCACACCCGAGGGAATGTTAAATCAAGAGAACTCTTTTCGAGGCTCCCACTACTCCGAGTTTTTAATCTCAGGGGTTTTCCCCTCTGGGAACCTGGGAATGTGCCTGCTCTGCCCCCATGACTGATCTGTGCTCTTTAACTGCCGCAGAAAATATGCAAAAGCACTTGAGTTCATTTAGAAAAGTTGGGGTGTTTACAGGAAAGTGAAAATTGAGCTTGAAAGAGTAATTACCCTTCTTTTTACTTTCACATTAATGACTATGCAGAAGAGCTTTTTAAATATGTCCGCATGTGGGTTTTAAGCATTCATTCCCCATCAGTATTTCACCTTTTTCCTTAAGTGATTTCTATATTCCTGCTAACCAGCAATCATTTTGCCTGAATCTCATTTCCTCATAATAGCAAACCCATCAATCTCTGCTTTATTAAAGAGGGAAGCAAGCTTGGAAGCCAGAGCACTCCGATTTGATAAAAGATGTTATGCAAACCATTGATTTTAATTTACAGCAATATCCACTTCTTCCATTATTAACAACTTGGAATTACTAAGACTGAATAATTAACATGTATTCCTGATGATGGATTATTCCAAAGGCAGAAAGAGCCCAGATGAAATCCCTCCTGCACCCCAGTGAGGCATCTGCCTGTTCCACGTTCCCCAGGGGAGCAGTGTGAAATGGCACGAGGGAAACGCTCCCAAAACTGATTTCAGAGCTAAAGTTCCTCTCCCAAATGTGCCAGGGGGACTTCCTGCCCTGCTGGGCTCTGCTCAGAGCCTGGCTGGTGGCCACTTCTGCCGGGGGATGCCACCAGGATGCCACCACCCTCAGGACAGGGTGGGAAATGTGGATTTAAAACTCTCAGAGGTGAAAACCCCCAGGCAAGGTCTGGAGAGATGTGGCTCAGGGCTGCGCTCCTCTGGTGTTTCCAGAGCTTGTTTGGGTGAGTAAAACTCAACATTTCTGGGTGCCAGGAGTTTCTAATCTCTTCTAGCTTTTCTCCAAATCAGGAGAGCTCAGTGAGATAAAGTGTAAAAAGCCCGGGATGTGGTTTAGTTCTTAAAAAGTGACCCCAGGGTCAGTCAAGGTAAAAGAGAATAACAGTTCCATTTTTCAATCACCTGAGCAATCTCACAGCATCAATCCTGGGTGTCCAGCACCAGCTCTGTAGGCTGAGAAGAAATTTCCCTGCTGAATTAGTGTCAAGTGTTGCTTTTAATGCCAGTTTATCTCCAGCCACACTTGATAACAGGAAAAAACCCCATTCTCACCTGTGCAATGTAAAGTCACACAAGCAGGTGAAGGTTTAGGATGCAGTTTGTTCAGGATATATCATTAGAAATAGCTTTAGGGGGAAAATAACTCAAAATTTTGTAATAAAACCAGGTTTATGAGGAATTTATTGAATGCTGGGTGTTTCCTTCCTGCTTTGCAAGCTCTGAGAAAAAAAAAAAAAAAGAAAAATCTTTCTTTCTTTGATACAGCAAATTATTTGTAGAAATGCAGATTTAAAATATGGCTGACATTGTGTGTGGGGGTTTTGTGTTATTCTTCCTTTTTCTTTTCTTCCTCTTTGTTAACTGAAAGAAATTATTGATCTCAGAGTAGCGGGAAATTGGGCACTTGGAAAAAAATAATTTCCTCTCCCTAACTCTGGAAAAATTATGAAGTAAAAAAGAAAAAAGAAAAAAAAAAGCCAGACTGCTTTGTGTTTTGTAGCACAGAGTGAAGAGGGGAAAAGGCAAAACATTATGTAGATTGCAAAATTGAAGGTGTAAAATGCTTGTCTTGAGGAAAGTTTGAACCCATTAGTCCTTGTCACATCACATCAGAACTGTAGTGACAAAGAATGATGGGTACAGGGAAAAAAAAAAGGAAATTGAGGTTACAGGTAAGAAAAATCCTTCCCTGTGAGGGTGGGGAGGGGCTGGGATGGAATTCCCAGAGCAGCTGTGGCTGCCCCATCCCTGGAGTGTCCCAGGCCAGGTTGGACAGGGCTTGGAGCCACCTGGGACAGCAGAAGGTGTGGAATGAGATGAGTTTTAAGGTCCCTTCCAACCCAAACCATGTTGTGATTTTACGATACTAAAACTTTGTGAAAAAAATGGAAAAACTACAGGAAAAAAACCAAAAAAAAAAACCCCAAATGCTTCTGCATGGAAAACAACATGGCTGTCACTGTCCCCAGTGCAGGGCCACCCCTCCCAGTGCCTCTGCAGCTCCTTCCCTTCTGTTATAAATAACTCTGTAGTTGTTTTTTTTTTGCCATTATGTATTAGCTTTTGCAGACTATTATTGATCCCACTGGTTTTGATGTAGCACAGTTTATAATCACTATTGGACTAGTTTTGATACAGTATAATTTGCCAACTTTTGTGGGCATTTCCCTGGCCATGTGTAGCTTATGTATGTATTAATGTGATAAACATATTTTGTAGTTTAGGCTTTCCAAAATATTAAAATAGAGACTGTGTAATGGTAGCTTTTACAGGATACTTTTATTTTTGTAACTAACTGACAATAGCGAGAATAACTTAAATAAGTTTGTGGAAATAGCTAAAACTGTCTGTGTGATTAGACAACACTGAAGGAACCACACAGATAACATTAAAAAAAAAAAAAAAAGTATGTGAAAAAGACTTTTACTACTGATTTTGCCACTATCAATAATCCCCCATTTGTCATTGTGAAGAAATGGCATGCGTGTTGTGAGGAAATGACATATAAATTGTGAGGAAATGATATGTACATTGTGAGGAAATGACATACACGACTCCCAAAACTCAAATCTGCACTATTGCATGACAGGTCAGGAGTCAAACAAAACTAAAGAATACCCAGAACACTTAAAAGAACTCAAAGGAGTATTTGAATATGTAGAATCTTCATAAATATGCATCTGATCAGTTCAATGAAAAAATGTATAAGGAAAGTTGTTTTAACTAACTGATGTGCTCTTGGCAATTTGCCAAGCTGTCTACTGTCCCTTTTATCCCTTATCAAACTTTGAACATTTTAAGGACTGAGCCTTGTTTCTCACAGTTTTGTCTCTGTCTCCTCTGCTGCCCCAGCTCGAGTGAGGGCTTCGGCGTCGCGGAGAAGATCGTGCTGCTCTCCTTCATCTCCGCCGTCATCCTGATGGCCATCCTGGGCAACCTGCTGGTCATGGTGGCCGTGTGCCGCGACAGGCAGCTCAGGTGAGCCCACCTGGGGGCCACAGCCCCTCCTGGCTGCGCAGTGACAGCTGATCTGGGCCTGGCATTCATCCAGGGGTGAATAAGAAATCCAGTTCCATAAGCCAGCCTGGGCTGACTGACAGGGGTCCAACCAGTGACAACTCTCCTAAAATACAAACACGTGGCTGGCTCGGAGTCTGGGGGGTGTAGGGACCAGAGCAATGACTGTGTAGCACTGGGAGTATTTGAATTGCCTGTGAAAGCTGTTCAGGAACAATCAAACAGGCTGTTTGGCTGGTGAACGACGGGGATCTGGGATGGGTCGAGTCTCAGGTGCATGAACATCCCGGTATCGAGTGGTCACTGGGCAGCCTGCTGGTCATGGTGGCCTGTGCCTGGCCAGGTGAGCCCACCCAGGGGACACAGCCCCTCCTGACCAGCTGAGGGCAGGAGCTGCCAGCAGGGAGGTGCCCCTGCCTTGCAGACCCTCCCTGCCCTCGGCTCATCCCGCAGCGCTGGCACCCTTTCAATTCCCATCCTCATCTTTTTAGTGTTCTCAGTACAGAAAACCAGACAAATCAGGGAAAAGCACAGCTAAGCAGCAATTCCCTGGAGAAGCAGGTTGGTCTCTGGCCCTTTTCCATCTCAGATTTCCCAATGAGCTCATCAGCAGCACACAGACCAAGGTCTGGTTGTGGTTGTGCAGCACTAGCACAACTTAGCAAATGTTGCCCGTGATTTGAGGGGGTCACAGGCACAATTCCGGTCTCAAGGCTGCTGCTAACCCTGGGAATTGTCAGCCCAGTCTTAGGAGCAGAGAGAGGGATTTAACAGCCTCTATTCATGTGCTGCGTGGGATTTTTAATGGATTTAATTCTATTTTATTGTTGTGATTTAAAAAGTACTCTTCAAGTTAAAATTACAGCTTCAGTCTAGATTATTCTCAGTGCTTTCTGGAAGGATTTTCTCCATTTACAAGTTAAAATAAAACCCCCCTCCTCCAGCCCAGAGTCTCCAGTGTAAGCTGTGAGGCTGAGCCACATGCAGAGAGGCCTGTGAGCATCCATTTGCCTCCTCTGGATGAGCAGAAAGATGTATTTGGGCCAGGAAAATGGTGGATATTTAGCTTAAAAAACCAGGAGCAAGCCAGGGGTGACCATATAAAGTAAGGAGTGTGTTAGAGAGGAGCTTTTAGGGTGATGGAGCAGATTAAACCCAAGTTCAGGCTGGAATCTCTGTCCACGTGTGGAGGCCGCTGCACTGAACCCACCCTAATTTTGTGATCTGCCTCGCAGGAAAATCAAGACCAACTATTTCATTGTTTCCCTGGCCTTTGCTGACCTGCTGGTGTCGGTGCTGGTGATGCCCTTTGGAGCCATGGAGCTGGTTCAGGACAACTGGATCTACGGAGAGATGTTCTGCCTGGTGCGCACCTCCCTGGACGTGCTGCTGACCACGGCGTCCATCCTGCACCTCTGCTGCATCTCCCTGGACAGGTGCGAGCTGCAGAGGCACTGCTGGAAGGCTCTGCTGAGTTCTGGGCTTGCCCAAGCTGCCAGAGGGCAAAGGTGGACCTGCTTGGAATGGCAGGGCAATAAATCCCTCCCAGGGGCTGGTTTCGGAGAGAATCCTGATGGGGGCAGAGAAATTCGGAATGGGATGAGATCATGGTGAGGGCCTGGGTTGTTCTGTGCACAGCTGTGTTGGCAGCACTGACCAGGTGTGGTTCTGCTTTTTCTCTGGAGCAAAGACACCTGGAATGTGTCCAGAGGTGGGAGCTGAGCTGGGGCAGAGGGAGGGACATTGTGCACGGGGGTTGTTCCAGCAGAGAGGCTCCTCTGCTCCTAGGATGAGGGGAAACAGCCTCAAACTGCACAGGGCAGGCTCAGGGGGGACATCAGCAGGGATTTCCCCATGGAAAGGGTGCTCAGGCCTTGGAGCTGCCCAGGGGGGTTTGGAGAGCCCATCCCTGGAGGTGTCACCTGGATGTGACACTCGGTGCTCTTGGTGACAAGGGGGGGATTGGGCACAGGTCTTCTCCAGCCTAGATCTCCTGGGAGATCCTAAAAACTTTCCTTTCTTTCAAACTTTCCTTGCCACCTAAAAATAAAGCCCAAAGCCTTGATAATTTATGGTGAGCAATTCTGTTTGACTGCTGTCAGCAGATTTTTGGGTAAATGGCAGAACTTCCATAAGAGTTTTTCACAAGATAAACACTCAGTAGAAAACATTTTGGCTATTCTGATAATATTTTTAGAGGTTGGTTTTTGGGGGTTTTTTTGAGTTCTGTGTGGAGATTTCAATACCTTTAAAAACCCTGTTACTTAGTATTGCTAACAGGGCCAAAATAACCATAATTATTCTTGTTATTGTGACAGCTGATATTTAAATATGTGGCATTTCAGTACCTTGAGAGTCTGAGTGCAGCCAGACTTCAAAAAAAAAGTTGCTTAACCTCTGTATTGATGGGCAGCAGTGCTGGGGGTGGGAGGCAGGGCAGCAGCAAAGGCAGTTTTGCATCCAGAGAGAAGCTGATGTCCAACAGCCACAGCTCCTGTCCTTATCTGCAAGTTTAGATGGCTGGAACACAAATGGGAAGCTCGTTATCTTCAAACCATTGACAAATTGCCACTCTGAGCCAATTACCAGGAAAGCAGATGTTGGGCACCGTGCTCTGGACACGACCTTGCTCTCTGAAATGTTGGAGTTTGATTCTCCAGGCTCTTAATTAAATAGAGAGGGTTGTGGAGGGAAGGGAAAATGGGATTTCAGCCCCAGGTCTGCAGCAGGGGATGAGGAACCTCCCGTGTAGGGGCACAGAAAGGAGGTTCCCCCTTTCTCCTGCCCTCCTGGAGACCCCCCAAGTCCAGAGCTCAAGCTCCTGCTGCCTGTCCCCATCTGTCCCCAAGATCCTGGGACAGCCTGGGCTTGGAGTTGATGCTTTAAGGGTACCCCTCTATCTGAGCCCTTGGCATTAACTTGAATTTCTCTGACATTTTTTAGTTGGTTTGGGGTTGGTTTTTTCCACAGCGAGGACTGATTGAGAACAGTGTGAAGGGGCCAGAACAGATGAGGAGAAGGTGGTGGATGACCCCAAAAGGGCAGAGCAGGTGGATGAATGAGAGGTTTTTGTGGAGGGAAGGATGACTCAGCCCAGCATCGATCCTCCCTGGGCTGCAGGGCCAGCGCTGCTTCCTTCCCAGGACTTAATTCAATTTTTCCAGCTGTTTGCTCTTGTGTTCATTCACAATTTATGGGAGTGTGCTGCTTCTAGTTGGTAGTTTTTCTGAGATTTATTTCCTGCCTTCTGTTTTATTTCGGGGCATGCAGGTGTGAGTTTTAAGGGGTTTTTTAAGAAAACTGGATGGTTAGTCTAATCCTAAAGACTCAGTTTGAAAGTCATTCCCTTCAGCATATTCACAAAGTGTTGCTTGAAAAGACTTTTATCTGATAAAGTCTTGTATCTATTTCCATTGCTGCCTCTGGAAAAGATGGAAACAAGCACTGAGGCTTGAATTCTCAAAGGCTTTGGAGAAAATCTGGAGAAATCACCACGTAATAAACTGATTTTACTGCTCAGACACAGGGAGAGAAGTGCTGCAGACAGCCTCTGTCAGTCACAGTTGGAAAAGGGATTTTCCAAGGTAGAAAAGGTGTCTCAGGGCTCACTGAATCCAAAGTTTGCTGCCACTGCCTGAAGCTTTTTCATCATCTCTTTGATATTCTAATATTTTAGAGGGATTTACCCTTGAAATATTTATTTATTGCATGTTTTATGCATACAAGTCCATTCTTTGTGCCAGTGCAATAAAAAATAATTGCACTGCAGATAAACAGACCCAGAAGCTCTGACGGAGTCTCCGAATACAGCGAACCTGTCAGGAGAGGCAATTTTCTCCTCCAATATTTGCAGTCCAATTTGCAAGGCAATTACTTCTCAAAGTCTTTGGTGGGG
>VZRH01007657.1:211488-232712 GCA_013397555.1 Urocynchramus pylzowi
GGGGGGAAAACCAGAGAAACAAACAGGTCCCAGCTGTCTGTGGGTTTGGGTTTGGATGCACATCTGGCACCTCCGAGTGCAGCTGGAGCATCCTCTCCCTGCCTCCTGCCCCTCCTGGCTGTGCCAGCCCGGGAAGGTCCCCCCAGGGCTGTGTCCCTGTGGCTGCTCCGTTTGCTGGAGTGTTTCAGACACCACAAACCAGCCCTGAGTGTGTTCTTTGATCCCAAGCTGATCCTACACTCAGGCACGGCCCAAAATCCCCGCTGAGCCAGGGCTAAAGCCCGGCAGATGCACTCGGAGAGTGACAGCTGCTCCTTGTGCTGTTTGCAAACATTAATTACCATTAATGGACAGCAAATTAGCTCAGCCCCGTGGGAGAGGTGATGCTGTAAAGCCTCCCGAGCCCCGTGGTGACATCCTGTGCCAGCAGCCCTGTCCCTGTGCCAGGGCACACGGCGTGGCCCTGAGGGGCACGGGTGGGCACTGCCCTGCTCCCGGAGCTCCAGCCCAGCATTCCCTGATCATCCCCTTCCCATGGCATCACAGAGGGGCACGAGGGACTGGCTGGTGCCCAAAGGATGCCCAGGCTGTGGCTGGGAGCACAGGGTGTTTTCCCAGGCTGGGAGGAGGCTGCTGTGCCCAGCAGTGCCCTGTGGAGCATCCCCGGCTGCCCAGGGCCACGGGGAGGTTGTTAGTGGAGAGAGGGATTAAACTTTGGCTAGCTGGCAGTAATTAATGGTTGCAGTCTGATGAAATGCCCCAAATTCCAGGGGGAGCTGTGCCCAGGCTGTACATTCCTGTGCCTGTTTCACCTGATCCCAGACAGCTCGGGTGGGAGCACAGAGGCAGCACGGGCAGGGACAGCTGAGCCTGTCCCCGAGGCTCTGAGAGGTGACACGACTGGGGAGCTGTCCCTGCCAGCCACAACACCAGCCCAGGGACTGCAGAACGCAGGTCTGAGAGCACACAGGAAAATCCCAGAGCAGATGGCCACGGCACGCTCTGCCCTTTATTCATCTTTGCCAACCCTCCAGAAGTATTTCATTTATTTTGCCACCCTTGCTGCCAATAACCCTCCACACACCTCAGCCTCACGGGGACCACAGAGGAGCCCCCTCTCTCTCCATTTGGCAACATACATTTGTTTGTGTTCCCTGCTAAATTTATCCAGCTCCAATTAACTGTTCTCTTTAGCATTTTTCTCAGTGTAATTATCTCAACACCAGCAGGCCGTTGTTTTTCTAATAAGAATTTAATTTTGTTAGATATAATCATTTTAGGACATTTTCTTTTTCTGGACCAACGATGCAGAACTTTGTTTTCTTTGGCACAATGAGAGCCCAAAGCTTATTTGCTCAGTGGGAAAAAGGAAAATAGAAAGAGCTGTTCTTTCCAAAAAAATGTTAAAATCTGGTTCTGCAGAGGCCAGAACCTGTTTTCACTGAAATATCAGCAACAGCAGTGTTGGATTAATTTCCCAAAGGCGCAAATAAATTGAAATTGTGGCTCCTTAGGTTCATCACTTGGTCAGGGCTCAGCTGGAGACTCTGTCCCAGTCTGGATTCCCTGAGGGACAAGGACAAGGACAAGGGCAGTGACCTCCCACTGACACTTGCACCCTGACTTCAGGAGAGAGCCGGTAGCACCCGCAGCTTTCCCATCCTTTTGTCTTCTTTTTTTTCCATTTTTCCTATCTTTTGGCTTCTTTTTTTCTGAGATGATTTAAGGGGGTGAAATATTACTCAGTGTGAGTGCTCAGTGAGTGTTGTGTGTCTCATCCTGGCCCCAGGATGATCCAACATATGCTCTGTACATCATTTTACATATGCACATGACACCAAATGCTTTGAAGTGTAGGCCACCCCCAAAGGCAGGCTGTTAATAAGGCTGGGGGTGGATTTGTCTGTCTGTGATAGCTGAAGAGCTCCTTGCAGGGTAGTGCCTGCAGGCTCCCAGCTCCAAACTGCACTGCAAACCAGGAGATGCTTTAATTCCTCTCCAAGGGCAGGGAATGATCTCCTGCAGATCAGTAATTCCATTTCTGCAGTGCCCAGGAGGCAGGAAGGAGCAGTGGTGTGGTCAGAGCCTCAGTGGGGCTGAGGCAGGAGCTGAGCACTCCAGGGCAGCTTTTGCACAGCCACAGGATTGAGGAGGTGTTTGGATAAATCAGTATTTCCTTGCCATGGCCCACAGCCCATTGTGCTGCTGGCAGGCAGATCCAGGCTGTGGAGCTGCAGGAACTGTGGAACTGGTTCCTAACTGGGACCTTCCAGTGCTTGGGGGAAGATGGAAAAAGAGTGCCAGGACTAGGGAATGGCTTCCCATTGACACAGAGCAGGGATATATGGGATTTGGGAAGGGATTCCTGGCTGGGAGGCTGGGCAGGCCCTGGCACAGGGTGCCCAGAGCAGCTGGGGCTGCCCCTGGATCCCTGGCAGTGCCCAAGGCCAGGCTGGACACTGGGGCTGGGAGCACCTGGGACAGTGGAAGGTGTCCCTGCCATGGCTGGAGTGGAATTAAATGATCTTTAATGTCCCTTCCCAAGTCCCTTCCTGTAGTTCAAAGGATTCCTCACCTGCCCTCTGATTCTGTGATTTTTGCAGTGGCCAGAAGAGCCACAAGGCCAGAGAAATGATGGATTTCTTCTTTTCAGCCACCTGTAAAATGTTAGCACTTGATTCATTCCTGTGGCAAATGTCTGATAAGGAAAAAGAGAAGTATTATAATAACCTTTGCTTTATTGGAAGAGCTGCAGCTCTGGGAAGGGATTCCTGTGTTTCCCCTTCAGTGGAGAATGTCATTGCAGAGGAGAGGAGGTTTCACATCAGCTGCTCCGCTGGAGGGAACAGGGAAGTGAACATTTGGGAGGAACTTGACTGATAATAGAGAGAATTAATATTTAATTGGGCCTGGACATGGTATTAATCATGTGTATGCATTGCATTTTGTGTTCATCCATCACACTGCCACAGCAGCACGTGACAGATATTCCCTGTGAGCCCAGGAAAACAGCTCTGCCTTGGAATGAAGCACAAGTACAGAGCATGTCTTTTTATTGCAGCCTCTCACTAAAACTATTGACAATCTCACAGATATAATTACTGTTCTCCCAGTGAATAAATAGCTGCTTAAATGCCCAGGCCAGCACATACATCAAACCACCAGCTCCTGCACAAGCTGTGATTTCCAGGCCTTCTGGTGGCACTCACAGCTGTCTGTTGTCTGATTCCTTGGATGGAAACCCTGCTGGGCTCTGAGGAGTGGGTGCTGTGCTCCTCTGCCTCCCTCCCCAGCACACAATTGTCACCCACACCCTGCTCAGGGCACTTTGTCACCCAAAACAGTGACAGGAGGAGCCCAGCTTGGCTGGCTGAGCACGGGGGAAGTTCTGGTAGCAGCAAAAGTGAAATAAAATAAAATCTTCTGACGTGAAAGTGGAGGAAAATTGCTGCTGAATCACTGGGAGGGAAGAAATATGAGAGCTTAAAGTGTCATTTTTACAGGCATAATTTTTACTCTAATGGCCTTTAATAGCAGGAACAATTCAGTGTAATTCTTTCAGCTGCAGCAGAGAGAGGAACAGAGAAATGTGATCACTCAAACTGCTGGCAAGAATTGTTTTCCTGCTCCAGTTAATTACCAGTGTACAGTGGTTTTCTCTTCCTGTCTGCTTATCCAACTTGTCAAAGGCTAGCTGCTCTTGGCTGGTTTTGTCCTTTCATTTATTGGATTTCTTCTTTTGCCCTTTCTGCAAAGAAATGGAGTCTCCTGTGCCTTGGCTTTGATGCCTTTGATGTCCAGCACTTCCAGTGGGTGACTTTGAGATAAGAAACAATGAAAAAGTTT
Source organism: Urocynchramus pylzowi (assembly GCA_013397555.1). Classification (NCBI taxonomy): domain Eukaryota; kingdom Metazoa; phylum Chordata; class Aves; order Passeriformes; family Fringillidae; genus Urocynchramus; species Urocynchramus pylzowi. The sequence goes on from VZRH01007657.1 coordinate 215,335, forward strand.
ACACATATATTTTTTAATACAGATCCTTTGTGTTGAGACTCAGAGGAGCAGCTCTGATGCCAAGGGAAGCTCCCTCTGTCCCAATAACCCTCCCCAAAATTGCTCTTGGAATTCCAAGGTCATTTCCTGGACAGGGATCAGCCCCAGGGGAGCTGGAGCTCCACCAGAGGAACATTTCACCCACAGCTCTAAAAGAGCAGCTCCTGGCAAATCCTATTTTTTGGAAGTGCAGCTTTCCAGAGGAACAGGCTGATTTTTCATGCACACAGGAAACCCGAAGAGAACAGAGGAATTATCAAATTGCAGGAGTTGAATGCCTGTTTCAGCGTTTTTCCCCTGTGACATTTTGAATCTTGTTTCAAAGAGACTTTTAAGAAATGTTTTCTTTTGACACTTTGATATTATTTCAAGCCTCTGTGTGGAATATATCATCTGATTTTATCAAAATAAAGCAATTCGGTTGACTCCACATGACTTTAATAAAAAAAAAAAGTCGTAGGAAAAAATGGAAATTCTTATATTTTTGTGACTGTTTGGGACAAAGCTCTTGGTTCCCATTCAAGTCTTGATGAAATAAATGCACAGCTCGAAGAGCAGCTCTTTAATACACATATGTGTGCTTGCTAATTTAATTCCTCTAATTCTTGGTTCTGCTGACCTCACAAAATTTTTTACAGAATCCAAAAATCTAAAGAGCAAAAAATATTTTATTGGGAACCTGAGACTGATTGTCAGGTCAGGACCACTGAAAGTCTGCAATTGGATATTTGCTGATCTGGTCTTCTTAGGAATAAATAATAATTTCAGAGCCAGAGATTTCCAGTTTTAGGTTTGCTACCCCTTCCTGATGGAGAGATCCACCTGCAGGGGGTGGCACAGGGATCAAACCAACAGAAAATTTGATTTCTTATCTCTTTGAGAAGACATTTTTAGGTCATAACTGTTTTAGGAGCAGGGACCTGTTGTACTTGGGATATTTGAAATGGATCAGGAGGAGGGAGGAGAGTTCAGGGCACATCCCCTTGATGGTGCAAAGACACCTTTGACCTGTCTGTGGGAAGGTTAAAGCCCAGCTGCAAAAGAGGTGAAATCCTGGAAATAAATGGAAGAATACACCTCATTTTACTGCCAGTTTCACAGCTTTGGGAGACTTTGTTAATTTGTGGTAACAGCTTTTGCAGCCTTGTCAAAATAAATGTCCAGTGCAGGAAATTCAGCTAAGGCTGCCTGGAAGGAAGGGATATCCCTTGGAGGGTGGGGACATCCTCAGTGCAGAGGGAGAGCAGGGCTGAATATGGAATTTCTCCCTTGCCCTGCCACCTCAGACAACCCACAGCATTTACCTGTGCCTCATTCTCCCTGGCTGGAAAGCAGAAAACTCTGGCTTTTCCTTGCAAGCCACCGTGAACCCTGGGGAAATACCCCAAGTTCCTGAGAGAGGGGTGCCATGGAAGCAGGCTACAGAACCCTGTTTTCCCTCTGTTTTGAAAGGCAGCTGGAGAAAGGGCTTTACAATTTAATTTTGAGAAGGCTTGGAAGTCTCCCCTGACTGTTTCTGTCCTGGTATTGTGTTGCCTACAGGTAGGAATCTTATAAAAGAAAAGCTTTATAAAATCAGGGCTTAGGCCTGTTACTTTTCTAAGTACAGCTAAGCAGCTAGCTAAGTTCCCACGTGAAAGAATCTTGAAAATTAAAGTCTGTTAACACAAGTTAGTCTTTTGAAGAAAACCAGTTTGCACCTTTAATAACAAAAAAATCTGTTCCATGAGACTCCACAAAGAAAATATATAAACACCTGTGAATAGGAAAAAGTCTTAACATGTACACACAAAAACACCTCACCAATGAACTGAGTGGCAGGAAAACTCCCAGCCAGTTGGAGTTGAACACAAAGCCTGTGAAAACTACAGAAAAATGAGTTATGTGACTAAAGAATTGGCTTTTCTGCATGAAGTAAAGGAGTAGCATCTGCTTTATTACATTTTTGCCCTGCAGGTACTATGCCATCTGCTGCCAGCCCCTGGTGTACAGGAACAAGATGACCCCGCTGCGCATCGCGCTGATGCTGGGAGGCTGCTGGGTGATCCCAACCTTCATCTCCTTCCTCCCCATCATGCAAGGCTGGAATAGCATTGGCATCATTGATCTGGTGAGTAGCCAAGCAGGGACACCAATCCAATGTGCTGGATGGGTGCTGGATGTTCTTTAAAAAGTGATTTTCAGGGCACAGGGAAAAGAAGGAGAAAGTTCTTGTTGCCAGTGCAGAGGGGCTGCTGAATTTCTGGAGGGGATCTTTCAGGGGGGTTGAGGTGGCTCTGTCCTGGAAGGACCGACACAGGGACAGTGGTGGCCTGGGAGAGGATTTTACCCACATTCACTCTCAGTTCAGTCAGGAGTCCTTGGAAAAGAGGCCAAGACCCAGCTGGCCCCTGACAACACCTCGGGAGTCCTTGGTCCCCTCGGCCTTTGCAGCTCTCACTTAAATAAGAGGGAGGATTATTCTCTTGGCAGAATAAACAAGAGCTTGTAGTGCCAGGACAATGGAGTGGCTGCACACTGCAGAGGGCAGAGGGGTAGATGGGATATTAGGAAAAATCCTTCCCTGGGAGGAGGTGAGGCCCTGGTACAGGTTGCCCAGGGAGGTTGTGGATGTGTCAAAGCGTCCAAGGATGGATGGATGGGGCTTGGAGCAACCTGGTCTAGTGGAAGGTGTCCCTGCCCATGACAGGGAGTAACACAAGAGGATTTTTAAGGCCCCTCCCTGTTGGAGTCCTGGATGCTGAGAATTTTAGACTTTCTGTGCTGACAGACTCTGACTCCCAAGAGAGCGCTACATTTGACCTGAGGCCATAGAGAAAGCTTCCTAAATTGATTGATAGCACTGAGATTACGAACGTGTAGTTGACACCCGCCAACCCACCCCACTCTCTGATTCTTCTTCCCTCCTTCCTTGCCTCACCCTCCCTCCGCACCCCAGATCCAGCAAAGACAGTTCAACAAGGCCTCCAACTCCACCTACTGCATCTTCATGGTGAACAAGCCCTACGCCATCACCTGCTCGGTGGTGGCCTTCTACATCCCCTTCCTGCTGATGGTGCTGGCCTACCACCGCATCTACGTGACGGCGCGGGCCCACGCGCGGCAGATCCGCCTGCTGCAGCGCGCGGGCAACCAGGCCGAGCCCCGCCAGGGCCCTCAGGAGCCCCGCCAGGGCCCCCAGGAGCCACGGCAGGGCCCCCAGGAGCCACGGCAGGGCCCTCAGGAGCCACGGCAGGGCCCTCAGGAGCCCCGCCAGGGCCCTCAGGAGCCACGGCAGGGCCCTCAGGGGCCCCGGCAGGGCCCCCAGGAGCCACGGCAGCACCCCCCCGACCAGCACAGCACCCACCGCATGAAAACCGAGACCAAAGCTGCCAAGACCCTGNCAGGAGCCACGGCAGGGCCCTCAGGAGCCCCGCCAGGGCCCCCAGGAGCCACGGCAGCACCCCCCCGACCAGCACAGCACCCACCGCATGAAAACCGAGACCAAAGCTGCCAAGACCCTGTGCATCATCATGGGCTGCTTCTGCCTCTGCTGGGCCCCCTTCTTTGTCACCAACATCGTGGATCCCTTCATTAACTACACGGTGCCCGGCAAGCTGTGGACGGCCTTCCTGTGGCTGGGCTACATCAACTCGGGCTTGAACCCGTTCCTCTACGCCTTCCTCAACAAGGCTTTCAGACGTGCCTTCCTCATCATCCTGTGCTGCGGCGACGAGCGCTACCGAAGGCCTTCCATCCTGGGCCAGACCGTGCCCTGCTCCACCACCACCATCAACGGCTCCACGCACGTGCTGAGGTGAGTCTGCCCCGATGCCTGCAGGGGCTGCCAGGAGCAGAGGCAGGGCAGAGTTAAGGAATAAATAGGTTTTTATGCAAAGGCCTTCACAGGATGCACCTTGGGCAGGGCAAGAGCCCGGCCGTGCCTCCACCCCAGATGGACTCCTGGGCACGAGTTTCCACACTTTTATAAGTTTGGGTCCATTTCCACCTTGGGGTTCACTGTCCAATTCCAGCTCCAGGTGATGCAGTCCCACCCTCCCAGGTTGCTCTCCTCCATTCCCTGTTGTTTGCCCTTTTTGGGCTGAAGCTGCAGCGGTGTCCTTGGTTCTGGGGCTGCAAAAGGATTGTTCTGTGTGCCTGAGCTGGGAGGAGAGCTGCTGGCACTTGATGTGGAGTTCAGAGTTCTGTACCAATGCAGTGCAGAGCCTGGGAAATATGAAAGCTCAAACTCAAGGCATCAGCCCAGGGCTGCTCAGAGCCTGCAGCCACCAGCAAGAGGAGTTTGTTCAGGATTGCTTTCATTTTGCAATATCTTGTTGCTGTCAATGCTTAGAAAGGGATGGGGCAAAAGCAATCCTGAGGTGCTCAGACAGCCTGGGCTTGTAGGGAACAGGTGAGTGCAGCTCCTCCAGAGGTGTGCCCAAGAAAGAGCTGGGAGAATGCAGAAGTTGTGTGTGAATTTTGGCATCATTTGGTCTGAAGGGAACAACTTGACCCTGTGGATGCCACCTGCTTCATCTTCTTTAGGAAAGGGACCAAAAGTTCCTGCAAATGGGGAAGCTGTGCCAGTGGGATTTTACAGCTGCTTTTTGTCCCCTGGCAGGGAGAGCAGTGGCAAGAGGGACAGACCTTGTGCTGAACTCAGCTATGACAAAAGTTAGCACAATAATGAACTGTAAATAGATGGGGATTTCTGGGTGTTCAGGGCTCTGTGCAACACCAGACTGAGAAGAGCCAAAATCATCTGAAAAATGCTGTGCTCCCCTTGAAACAGATTGTTTGCATTTCTTCTGTCACGAGTAGATATTTATTCAACACAAACCAACAAACTCCTGCCTCCATGAATCATTGAACTCTTGTACAGCACAAGTGGATGAGGAGCCAGGTCAGCATTGATGGAATTCCTGGACGAAACAAGTTGTGAAATTTTGCCATAGCAAAGAAGATGACTTTGGGTGAAATGTATTTGAGCAATGATCAGAGCAGGCAAACTCTGGAACATCTGGGTCAGGGAGGTCACTCTGCTGTGTTCCCATTTCCCCTCAGAAGTGCTCAGAGCACTGCATTGCTCTCTTCAGGGAAAGCTCTGGTGAGAGGTTTATTTACCCCTCATTTTCCAGCACTGAGAGGTCTTTTCCAAATGTCAATTGGATTTCTCCAAAGGAAAACACTTCCTGGTTTTTGTCTTGGATGAGCCAAGAGAAGCAAAGTGGGAAAAAGCAGAAACAAGCACCTTGGGGGGCTGGAACTGCAGTGAGCCCCAGTGTTCCCTGCTGCCACTGGAACAGGAGTGCAGCAGCTCAGGCTCCAGTTTTTAGGGGTTTAACAGCTCCATGGATCCAGTGGAATAAAAATAAATCCCTGCTGGTGGTAGGAAAGTGGTCAGAGCTGCTGTGGAGCAAAAGGAAGAGTGATCACAGAATCCTGGAACCATAGGATGATTTGTGTGGGTGTTTGAATGGTTTGTGCTGTTTTTTGAATGGTTTGTGACTTTTTTTGAATGGTTTGTGATGTTTTTTGAATAGTTTGTGACGTTTTTTGAATGGTTTGGGCTGTTTTTTGAATGGTTGGTGATGTTTTTTGAATGGTTGGTGATGTGTGGCTCTCAGCCAGGGTTCCCCACAGCACAGGTGGTGCTGGGGGTGGAGCAGTGATCCCACCCCACCTGTGAGGGTGGGATTTCATGGGCTGCAGCTATGGCTCAGCTCAGGAAATGCAGTGCTTGGCCCTCAGAGCTGTTCCTGGTGCACCCAGCAGGTCTCTCAGGCTCTGGGCTTACAGGTAAAATATTTCCTCCTCTTCTTTATCCTTCCCTGGGCACTCAAGCAGGTGAAGAGACCATGGAGCTTCCCAAGGCAGAGCAATACACTCAGTGCTGGGCGTTGGACAGGGTTAAAATTTCTGACTGCCTGGGAATTTTAATGATCCTGATTCAAGATGAATCAGAGCTCTGGCAGGTTCTGTCTCCTTCAGGACAAGTTCATGAACCCCAGGTGGATGTTTTGGGCTTGCTCTGCCCTCCCCTCTGTTCCCCAGCACTCCCTGTTTCACACTGCATTTGCTCTGGGTATTTTTGGAGCTGTTTTGGAGGCAAGTGTGGATTTTTTATGCTGGTGGCACCTGCAGAGCTTTGGGGTCTGTGTTGCCCCTTCTCCAGCATAAATTCTTCTTTATTCATGGCACCATCAGGGAAGAACTTCCCCCCTTGCCAAGGTGCTGATAAAGCACATTCCCACTAAATTCTTTTTTTTTTTGGAAATTCCTGAGCAAAAGCTGGAGAGACACAGCAAATGATGAGCATCTAAAAATGGTGATTTCAGTGGTATTTCATTTGTTTTGCCCAGGGCAGGGCAGCCAGAGGTTGCTCAAGATGTGTTTTCCACTCCAGAGGTTTCAGTCCAGGGATCAGCTCCCTGTGCCAGCAGAAGTGGCTCCAGACCAAGCCCAAGCTGAGGAGATCTGATTGCTGCCTGGAAATGCTAATATTGTTAAATAGTCAAGAAGTAATTTGGTTTTCACCTAAATTTCATTAGCTGCCAACCTGGAAAGGGATTATCTGAAAATACGGGGGATGATTAGTCTCAGTAACAACTAAAAAAAGAGTTTTGTCATTTCTTGAAGGATCTTTCTTAATTTTTTAATGAAGCTTTGCCAATATTTACAATCAAACTTATGTTGCGGCTTCCCTGGCGTGGTTTTCCAGCTTGGCACCAGTGCCAGCCTTTCTGTGCCATTCCCTGTGACTGGGGCTGCCAGGGCACGGGGAGCTGTGACCATCAGGTGTCCCTCAGACAGATTTGGGCTGAGTCAGGGAGGGCAGGGGAGATTTGGGATCTGCTGCAGGGTCCAGGAGCAGAGGAACCCTCAGGTGCAGGAATGTGGGTGTCCCACAAAGCCCAGGTTACACCCTGTGTCAGAGGAGCCTCCTTCCCCCAAGCCCTGCTCCCCAAAGAGCAGGACCTGCTGGAGCCTTGTCCCAGCTCCAAAAATGCCTCACTGGAGGGAACAGAGAGCCTCTGGTAAGAGAAAAGCTTATTGAAATTGTGCTGAGTGAAATCAAGATATTTATCTTATTTCCTACAAAGGAGAGAGGGGATTAGAGTTTCACAATACCACAGTTTCCTTCAATTTTCAAAAGATAATCTCTTTCAATATGCCTGGATGTTGGAAAAAGAGATTGCAGTGAAGCTAAACCCCTTTTTGCTATTTGGACTAATAGAAGATTCGGGATCAGAAGTTCTGCATCATTTTGTGTCTGGTGGGGAAGCCGAGGCTCTGCAGGGCACCTGGAGCTTTGAAAGGACTGAGGTGTAACTCTGCTTTGTCTGCTTCTGATTGCACGATTTGGGTAGTGAAGGCAGCTGGGTGGTGGTGGGGCAGGATCTGCCCTGCAGCTGGAATTAGGGACCCACGGCCAGAGCAGAGCCCAAGCCCCACTCTCCCTGCAGCTGGAATGCCTGGCAGCTCCTCCTGGCACAGCCCAGACCTGGTGGAAGCTTCCCACCTAAATGATGGAGTGCAACTTCAACAACTGCATTTAGATAAAACACAGACATCCCTCAAAACACAGCACCTCTTGAATCCGACTCCCAGTCCTTTGCCAGTCTCTCCACTCATTCCAGAGGTCCAAAACAGGATTTAAAACTAATTTTGGTACCTGAGTAAACTCTGTTATGCATAGAAATTTGCTCTCCACCTACTCACCTTCTGTTTCAACTGACCTTTGAATGTGTTGGGCTGGTTCTCTCCTCTCCAGAGATTAATTTGGTTTATCAGCAAAGTGTTTTCAGACAATGCAAATCAGCATGTGCAAAGAGCTCCACATGCCTTAGGGTTAGAAATTCTATGGAAACCTCAGCAATTATTGTCATGTTCTGTTCTTCCTTGGGGCAGCAGTATCTACAACTCAGAGCTAATTGTGTAAGTGCATTTTAATTTTAGGTTCACTTCTTTGTTCTTCTTTTCAATAATTCTCTTCCTTTCTGATTGCTAGAGGAGAATTTATTTAAGCATTGTATGCACCACCCCATTGTAAAGTCACAATGAGGAAAAGCTTCCCTGTTGCTGTGTTAAAATTGCTTTAAAGGCTCTTGGAGTGTCTGTGGGAGAGAAAACCTTGTTATTCCCAAGATAGTTTGGCCAGAAATTTGGTGTTTCCAGGAGGGTGTTGAGGACTTCCAGCACATCTGTTGTGACATGACTGTTTTTAACAATTTGCCATTTTTGGGATCCCTCCCATTGCCTGTGGTGCTCACCCACCTGTGAGCCCAGCCCTTGAGCAGCTCTGGGCAACCTTCCCCCTTCAACTTTCCATTTCAAAACAGAAAAATGGCATTTTGAGGGTTTGGTTTGATTGATTTGGCATAGCAGAGGTGACCCTTGCCACCATCTGCTGCTCAGTGCATCTTGAATGGGTGACCTGGCCTGGGAATTGATCCAGAGCCAGCCTTGGTTTGGGTTTGCCACCAGAAAAGCTGCACTTTTGCTATGGGAATGTGGGAATGACATCCTGCTCTGCAAATATTCCATCCCTATTAAATCCAGCTGATTAAGGCTGTTCCTGCATGAGCTGATGATTTCCAGTCCTCACTTCTGCATTAATCTGTTCTGTGGCTGTGGCAGACCATTCCAGGCAGCCAGAAAAGAGCATTTTAAAATGCAGGTAACCCAATTTAGGAGGCAGTTTGGGAACTCCCCAGGGACTCTTACCCAGGCCTTCTGCTGGGCTGCCCTTAAATTGGATTGCAAGGCACAGCCACATTCCAGGCCCAGGTCTGAGATGAGTTTTGCACAGCATTCCTTGGGATAGGCTTGGCTGGGTAGCTTTTCCTTGGCCTGGCAGTGCTGGGCTGGGAATGGCAGCATTGCACGCTCCATCGGGAATTCCTCCCTCCCTCTGCTGCTGTTTCCCCTCAGAGCAGCCAGCATTCCCATCTTGCTTCGTTCAGCCTTCCTTGGCAGTGGTTTCAAAGTCAATCACGTCCCTGGAGCGTGGATTGTCTGCCACAGTCACTGACAGCCTTTCAGAGATGTTCCTGAAGCTCTGGCAGAAGGTTCTTAATGAGGCTGTTAATTTGTGTCATTCCACCGAGCCATCAAAGCACGGCAGAGCATGTGGCACTACAGAGCTTCTTGCTTTATCTCTGAAGTGTTTGTGTTATCATGGAATCCCTGAGGCTGGAAAAGCCCTCCAGGATCGAGTCCCAGCTGTGCCCCATCCCCAGCTTGTCCCCAGCCCAGAGCACCGAGCGCCACCTCCAGGGATGGGCACTCCAGACCTCCCTGGGCAGCCCCTTCCATTTTTTTTATACTTTGCCCTGATATGATGTCACAGCCCAAAAGATGTGACATCCACACAGGAGCCTTTCCCTGCTCTGAAATCCTTTTCTCTCTCAAAATGAAGTCTAACAATTCCTTTAACCTCCGTGTTCTCCAAGCTCTGAGTCCTGGCAGTGCTTTTTCCACCACTGAAATGAAGCCACTTCTGGAAAAACACATAAACAACAGTTTAAGTGCAATGCACAGCAATATATTGTAGAGATTTATTTAAGAATTGAAGGAAAAAATATGGATTTATCCCTTTGCAAAGCTACATGAAACAGAGCAGTACCAAACAGGCAAACTCAAGAAAAAAAAATCAAGAAACTGGTCATGTCTCACATTAATGTTATCTATGAGTAACTTTATCACTGATTGATCTGTCAGTGCACAGGAGCAGTCCCAGTTTCCACTGATATATTAAAGGCACATTAATGCATTCAGGGAGATTCATGCCCTGTGCTGCTTTTGTGACAGGCTTTTACAGCACCAGAGTTGGTATTTATTAGCACTGAAAGCACTTCATAACACTTGGATCCAGCGTTTGAGACAAGAACTGCACAAAGCGGCTGCTCCGCAGGCAGGGAAGCAATTAGGAGTGCCGCTGCCACAAGTGCTGCCAGGAGAGCTTCAAAGAGCTGCCGGTGGGGAGGGGGGATGTTTTATCCTGCAGGAGTGTCCCACCCACCCCCCAGGCAGGGATGCAGCTCCTGGGCATCCCTGGAGCTCCCTCCTTGGGCACAGCCCTGCCCAACTTCTGTGGGAGTGAGGAAAAGCAGGCACTGATCTCTGCTCCTGGGGCAGGGACAGGAGCCAGGGAAGGGCTGGGGCTGGGCCAGGGCAGGTCAGGCTGGATTTTGGGAAAGGTTCTTCCCCCAGAGGTGCTGGCACTGCCCAGGCTCCCCAGGGAATGGGCACGGCCCCGAGGCTGCCAGAGCTCCAGGAGGGTTTGGAACCACTCCAGGGATGCCAGGCTGGGATTTTGGGGCTGTGCTGGGCTGGATGATCCTGTGGGAACTCAGGATGTTCCATGATTCTGTTCTGTGAGAGAACCCCATAAAACACCAGCTCACAGAACTCAGGGAAATGAATGATGCACTGCAGTGACAAACCAATTCCTCTGTTTTTGAAAGGATCTTTGTCCTTGATAAATTTTAAAACAAGCCCATAAAATCCTTTAAAATAAGCTGCAAGCTAAATTAATTTCCTTAAAACCTCCTTTCCCCCTATGCTTGGCTTCACATGTGTTTGCCTGGGAAGATTTGGCTGTAAAATTGTGTCTGCTCACCTTGGAGTTCTTCTTGTCCCATGATTAATAGTTGGGCACACAGGCTGCTGGGCTGTCCTGGAGCTCCCTGTCCTCGTGGGCACTCCTGTTTGCAGGCACAGCACACACCCAGGGCTTCCAAGCTCCTCTTCCAGACTCAGCTATACATTAAGGGACAGTCCTACATTATCCTCTCATGGCACAAGGAAAGCTGTTTAACTCTGAGCAATTGTAGATGCCTGAAATTTGGTTTCTTCCAATCCAGGGCTGCTGTTTTATAGGGGAATTTTCTTTTCCATGTGTACTGTTGCAGGCTCTTGTTGGCTCAGGAGAAAAATGTGGGATGAGGGAGGGGTTACAGCTGTTTTAGGAACCCCTGGAATTCCCTGTTACACTTCAGGGGATTGGTGAGAGACCAGCAGCCCACAGAGGGGGATTTTGAAGCTCATCCTTGCAGGCAGGCATAGTTCCAGCTTTGGTAGAGATGAAGTGTGACTGTTGTCCTCCTGCACTGCAGACTGAGGGAGCTCAGCTATTGCCCTCCCATCTGCACCTAAAAACCCAACCCAGCATTTCCAGCACATTGGAGCTGTCAAAAGACTCCAGGACCACCAGCCAGGGATCTCCAGCAGCTCTGCACTGCCTCCGTAAATCAGAATTTTTAGCAGTGGGCATGGCTGCTAAAATCATGGGGACAAAATGAAGTGGCCAAGTTCCAACTCCTTGGACTTTGGTTTAAAGCCAGATGTAGCTTCCTCCAGAGAGGGTCCTCAGAGCAGAGGGGTGGTTGGTACTCGTGGAATGGTCAGGAGAAGGCAAGAGCCAGCTCCCAAATCCCTTCCAGAGCAATGCTGAAGTGCTTTTGGAAAACAGGCTCAGCAGAGAATTCCTGCCTAAAACCCTATGAGGAGATAGGGAAAGGATTTTCTTGAAAAGCAGAACGATTCCCAAAATGGTTTATGGAAAAAGGACTCCAGCTGATGGCTCAGATGGTTCTAACAGTAAAAGTCAGGCTCCTTTCAGTGGGAGGTTTGGGAATGTAGCTCTGACTGATGCCATTGACTGCTCAGTGTTTGATGTGGGGCTGTTTCCCGATTAACCAGTGCTGTGTTTTTTCCTTTTCCCCCTTTAACTCCCTCACTGTGTCTGTCTTTGCTCCTTCCTGCACTAAAAGTGGCTGTTCCTCTGTCTCCAAGCTCCTCCTGCTCTTCTGCAGCAGACCAGCTCCTGTCTAGCCATGACCATGCTCTGTAAGTCCCTTCTTTTATTACTGCAGCTCTGTCTGTTCACTGTTTATTGCAACCCACTGTAAACCCTCCTTTATTTATGGCTTAACACTTGTGGGGTGAGGCAGCAGCCCCAGGGGATTGGGGATGTCTGGCAGGGCATTGGGACTGGGCTCCTGGCTGCAGGGTAATGGGGATAACAGGGATTTTCCCCTTTGGGATGGTTGTTCTCACTCCAAGGAGCAGGGTACAGCTCTGCAGAGTCTCCTCAGTGGGCAGCACACAGAGAAAAGCAGGATACAGAGTGGGTTTGGATATTAGGAAAAATTCTTCCTTGGGAGGGTGGGGAGGCCCTGGATCCCTGGCAGTGTCCAAGGCCAGGTTGGACCTGTTAAAGTTGGTTAAACCTGAGAGCTCGGAGGCTTCCCCTTCCCTCAGAGGTTCCAGCTGGGTTCCTGCCACCATGGCAATGCTCCAGGGCCAGGCACTTCCACACATGCAGCTCCAGAAGAGTGGGAAAAGCGTGGAGTTGGCTTCCTCCTCAAAATGGTTTTGTAACTAGGGCAGGGGAAAGAGCAGGGCTCATGCCAGGGCTGAGAAAATCCTGGTGGTCACAGTGGCTGGGACCTGGGCTGACAAGTCACAAGGACTGACAGAACACAGGGAATGCCTCTCTCCCTTCAGTGCCACACCCCAGAGCAGCTGCAGCATCCCCAGGCACCCATCCCTTCACCTGCAGCCCCAAATCCTGGGCAGACAGCTCCCACTGAACCTGCCATTATCCCAACAGATCTGGGGCAGGCAGGGCCTTCTCTCCCTTCTCCCTTCAGTGCTTTTGTTGATTCCTCATTAGGCTCACAGATTTCAGCCAGGCAGCAGATTTCAGCTCTCACTCTGCACCAGCAGAGTTCAGGGCAGTTTCTGCTCCCTCCATCTGGAAGCTTCCCCAGCCAGGTTCCCTGGGAGGGCTGGGCACACAAGGAGGCAGAGCTGAGCTCAGGCTGCAGTCTGCTCCCTGGAGCTCTGCAGAACACCCAGCACTGAGGGGGAGCTGCCACCAGCCCTCCCAGGCTGCAGGAAACAGAGAATCATGGAATGGTTTGGGCTGGCAGGGACCTTAGAGCTCACCTCTTCACCCCCTGCATGGGCACCCTCCACTCTCCCAGCTTATGTCTGTCCATAATGTCTGGCCTGGGACACTTCAGGGTTCTTCACATTTTGGGATCTAAGGCTTCACTGAGCACTCAAAGGTCTCCATTTCAGCTGTACCCAGCTGTTATTCCCTCAGTCCTTTGTGTCAGGTGTCTGTGAAATGTCCTCTGTGAGTGTTTCTGTCTGCTCTCACCCCTCTGGAAGCATCCCTGTGTCCACCCCTTTGTTGTGATCCATCTTGGCTGCAATTTTCCCAAAAAGCTGCGCTGGACAGAGGCTGCAGGTGTGGTCTGCTGGGTCTGCTGCTCTCTCTGCTCTCAGGGGAGTTGTTGCCTCTGCCTGGAACAATCCAAGCTGAGCTGCTGCCAAACCCTGTGACCCTTGAACATAACACCTCTCCCCTGGTTCTTCTGGGCACAGAGAGGAAAATCTTGATTTTTCCATCATATCTATGCAAAGTAGTTAGAAAACTTTACCCATCTGGTCTGGTAGGATTTTACACTTCCCTGGTCAAAGTGACAAATACCTCCCTCAAGGTCAGGACAGCAGCAAAAGTAGCTGAGATTCAGAAAGCAACAAGGAGCAAGGACAAAAAAATCAAAATGCACTGGAAAAAGCTGCCCTGGGCAGCCCCTTATGTGCTCTGGGCCAATTTTCCCTGCTCTGGAGACAGAGCTGGGGTGAGAAAACTGTTTCTTCTTCTTCTGCTTCTCTCTTTGTCCTTGTTTATGTCCCTCAGTTGATTTTGTCGCAGTTGTTATTGATGGGCTCTTCGGTGAGGCTGCAGAAAAGTTATTGGAGATCGTGCTGGGGGTTTTTTTGAGGCTTAGAAGCACTGAGAGAGAAGTTGTCAGTGCCTGTCGTAGGAGCACAGCTGATTGAAACACCTCAGGCATCAGAAAAGTGCTTTCAACTTGTAACTCAAACCTTTCCCCACAATCGTCCTTGGAGGCTGCAGGATGTGCCTGGAAGGAGAAGGAAAAGCTCTTTTTGTCTTTTTTCTTCCATTAACAACCCCTTGGTGTGGTAAGGATGATCCCTGCTGGGAGTTCTGGCTGTAGGGGTACAGGAGATGTCTTGGGAAGAGGTTTCAGCAGCAGAAACCAGGGGCTGCCCAGTTTTCCAAAGCATAAATCCTTCAGTTTGGAGGAAAAGAATCAATGGCAATACCCAGCCTGGAAGAGGCTTCCAGCTGGAGGGGCAGTGAGAATGCTCAGTGCTTCGTGAGCAGCATGGCTCCAGGGTGAGTTGAGAGCTGGATTTGTGGCAGTCTGCTGGGCAGGGGCAGGTGTGCCCTGCCAGTGCCACCTGCTTTTCTAAAACCAGCACAATGAACTCCAGGGCTGGGCAGCAGGTCTGGCTTGGATCCAAAGGGAAGGAGAGAAAACCTGCCATGGGGTAATGAGGAAGGAAAGGGAGGCTTTCCCTTTTTTTCCAGTTAAACCCAGGGTAAAAGAGGAAACAGGCACGTGTGAGTGTGTGTGTGCTCTGCATCCCAAGGGTGCATTCCAGCAGCCTCAGACTGCAGCCAGAGCCTCTGAAGGCTGTTCCAGCCACCCTCCCTGGGACCTTTTCCTTAAGATTTCAGGGATTTCTGGGCCGAAGCTGCTCCTCCATCCTCGTTCCTTCCCCCCGAGCCCTGGAGCACGAGGAGGAGCAGGGCCCCGAGCCTCGCGTGGTGCCGATGGCAGCGCCATTTCCAGAGCTATCAACAGTGTCATTGTCATAGCTCTTGGAATGGTACTGCCATAAGCACTGGACTGCCAGCTGCCGTGCCTGGGAGGGCCTGGCCCACCTGGAATCTGCCTGCCTTGGGTTGGAGCCGCTCCTGAAGGATGGATGGATGGAAGTTGGCCCTCAGGACTTGAGTCTCCAGCAATCACCATGCTCTCCTGACCCACAGACCCCTGCAGAGGTGGCTGATGCATCCAGACCTCCCTGCCTGGGCCAAGAAGAAGCAGAAAGTTCATGGAAATGTTGGGAGCAAAGCAGTCAGGCTCTGCTTGTCTGTCTTTGGGAAGAATTGGACTTTTACAGGGAGTTTGGGTGCGTGGGGACAGCGTGCTCATCCTAAGCAGCCCACCCTCGGCTGGTTGTTGTGGAACTCCTTGGGTTGTGCAGCTCCTGTGCTGCCCTGCAGTTGTATTCCTGAAGGAATCACAGCTAGAGAGAAGATCCTGTGGCAAAATCATCACAAGTGGAGCTGTCAAGCAGAACAGAACATCAGCAGCCCCTGGAGCTCCGGGGTCACAGAACAGTCCCTGCCTTTGCTACCTTTGTCCTTGCTCCAGGAGTTTCCCTGCAATGTTCTGGATTTTGCCATCCCAGGTTCTTTTTGCAGAGAAGAGGAGGAGGCCCAGCAGCTCCTCTGGGCAAAGACATCAGCGTGGATGTGCCAAGGTCCCAGGAGGTGCTGGGGAAGGGAATGCCCTGTTCCCACCAAGCCCTGGCAAACGGGGAGATCATTCCCTGCTGGAATTCCCATTCCATGGGCAGCTGATCCCTTCTGGGGGCTGGCTCAGGCCGTGGGTGTGCAGAGAGGGCCAGGGCCCAGGGGGTAAAGCTTTTGGAACAGGAACAAGCTGTAAACATCCCAGCTCTCTCTGTCTCCCATGAGTCTGGTTCCTGCTCCAGAAGATCCCACAGGGATCTGAGAGCCCCAGCAGAGGGGAAGTGTGTTTGTGGCTCAAGGTGAGCAGTATCAGGGGTAGATTCTGGTCACTGAAGAGTCCAGGCATTTGTGACAAACCCACAGTTTACTTGGCCAACCCTCTGGAGACATTCTAAGAACTAATTAATTCTTTCAGCTTCTGGATTAAACTCTCGTGCAAAACATCCCATCAAGCAGAGACCATTATATGGTGTGTTAGTGTAATTAAATAAAGAGAGAACTGAGCTCCAGAGATGCCCACAACACTTAATTAAGATTAATTAAGCAACATGAATTTCAGCTGGAGAGGATGAAAGGGAGCAATTCAGAACTGGCTCAGCGGAGGGGTGGGATGCTGGGTTCATAAATGGTTTGGCAGAAGCAGCTTTCCCAGCCAAGCTGATTCCAAGGGCTTGGGTTCAGCCCCATTCTCCTGGGCAAACACAGGGATGGATCCCTGTGCAGCTGGAGCAGTGAAGGCCTGGATTGCTGGAGGCTCAGTAGCACAGATAAAGTTCTGCCAAAGCAAACACAAAATTTCCTTTATTTCCTCTCTGAGGCAGTAGTGTGATCTTCATTCCTTAGAATCACAGAATGGTTTGGGTTGAAAGGGACCTTAAACCTCATCCAGTTCCAGCCCCAGCAAATCTTCCACTGTCCCAGGTGCTCCCAGCCCTGTCCAGCCTGGCCTTGGGCACTGCCAGGGATCCAGGGGCAGCCCCAGCTGCTCTGGGCACCTGTGCCAGGGCCTGCCCACCCTCCCAGGGAGGGATTCCTCCCCCCATGTCCAGCCTAAACCTATTCTCAGTTGGAAGCCATTTGCTAAATTGTTGGGCAAAGCACATCTTTGGTTGCCTCAACATAACACAAAGAATTGTGCTACAAAATTTGGTTTATTTTGAGACCAGATATTGCTGTAGGAGAGTCCAAACTTTAGTCAGTTACATTGGAAACTTGATGGGTGAAAAGCAATTTTCTGTTCCATTTGCCACGTGTATCACTGCTTTGCTTTTCCTCAGGAAGGAACAAACATAAATCTGAGCAGATTTTATTTACCAAAGCAGGGACTAGGGCAGAGATTTATGGACTATGTCATCTCCTCTGGAGCAGAAAATAGACAGGCCCAGGGGCAACCAGGGGATGGCAAAACCTGCAGAAGTTTGAACTTATTTGTTTGCTCTGCACAGCAAATTTGATGGCAATGTATGAAGTAATGGACAGGTGGGGTCTCACAGGTGGCCCTGAAAGACACTCAGATCTGCAGAAGGACCAGAAGAAAGCACAAAATAACAGAAATAACCTCATGTAAACAGCAAGGATATGGAAATAAAGGGTTTACACACACAGAGGTGTTTTGATGGCCTTGGTTACCTCCTCCTGTGCTCAAAATCAATTCATTGATCAGTGGAACTCTTCATGTCATGTCCCAGTCTACAGGGAATTTCTCTAAGGAATGATCTCCAAAGGAGTTGCTGAGAGTTGGTTTTACTCTGAGTAAAAGAAAACCCCAAACCCATCAGAGAATAAATAAATATCTGCTTGATTATGGTCCCTTGGGTTTTGGGTTCCCCTCATCCTCCCCACAAAATAAGCTGTGCCTTATATTCAGATTTCTGCCCCTCCTTACCCTGGACAGGGCACATTCAAATGTCGAGCTTGACATTTTTCTTTTGGACACCTTCAGGAGATTTGAGGCTCTGCTCTTTAGGATGCTCACAGGGAAAAA
>VZRH01007657.1:232786-267395 GCA_013397555.1 Urocynchramus pylzowi
AAAAAAAAAAAAGGTTTTCCTCAGGTCTTTGTTCCCAGAGAAGTTCAGAGGGTCCCTGAAATCCCAGAGGGAGCAGGATCTGGCATCACCTGCACAGATCTCGTGGGCTTAATTTCAATAAAATCCCAGGAGGAACTCCTGGAGAGGCTGAGGTGGGATAACAGCACCAACACGGGAGGTTTGGGGACAGGGTGACAGAAACTGGGGACTCAGCAGCCTCTGAATCACAGCAAGATGAAGCAGCAGCTCCTGTCCCCCCTCCTGGAGAGGATCTGACCCTGCTGGGAGAGAGCTCTTGGCAGGGGAGGGGATGAGCAAGGGGAGCATCATCCTTCCTGAGGAACAGGGGAAGGAACACAGGCACAGGCAATCTGTGCTCCTTGGCTGGCACTCTGCACAAGCTGGGAATAGGAGAAACTGCCCAGGAAGGCGAGGCAGGGAATTAATTGGGAATCCAGGGAGCACTGGGAGCCTGAAAGCCCAGCCTGCACTCAAAAGCAAGGCTTTGGAGGGAGAATCTGGAGATTTGATTCAAATTCAGCACCCACTGCCGATGTCCCCATCTGTGGTGTGACATTTAATCCTGGTAAAAGGCTCACAAAAGATGGGGAGTGGGGAGCACAGCTCACAAGTAATTAATATTGTTCACAATCTCATGGGTGAAGCTTTCCAAATTCACACCCAGTGGGTTGTAAGGGAGAAAGTCCAAAGCCAGGAATGTGCTACTTTAATCACATCATAGAATTATTAATTGGAAAATCTGGATAAAGAAGGAAAGGGGAGAAGAAACTCACTCTGAACACAGCACGGTGGAACCTGGTGTTTGCTCTCTCAGCAGGATGGAGACCTTTAATAAATTAAAGTTGAGATAAAATTGATAAATAAGATTTACTGAGCTTAACCTACAACAGGTGCTAGTTGAGATGTTAAAGGCATCACAACGTTGTTTATTATTAATTTTAAATTGTTTTTTCTTATTAAATTTAACGGGTTTTAAATTGACTATTATTTAACTGGTATTTTGTTATTTAATTTTACATCATTACTCCATTACAAGAAAATACAGTTTTCAGCCCTTAAATTAGATACCTTAAGGTCAGCACAGCTTCCCAGCAACACCTTGGGGCTGCACAGAAGTTCCCAGGACACAAAACTGTGGATTTTGCAGGACAAAAGGCAGGGAGGGCTGGCTGAGCCATTCCCTGGGGAGCAGAACTCTCCCCTCAGCCTGGAGGGTGGGAGGGAGACCCAGCTGCTGTGAGGGAGTTGGTGGCATTTCCTCCTGAGAAAGGAACCCAAAGGAGTGACAGGAACAATGTGCACATTTGTTCCTTTTGTTATCAAACACATGATGCTGGGGAGAAAATCTGGTTTTGACACCTAAAAAAAAGCTCTGCTGTTCACACACAAAGTAGGGAAGGAGGGGGAATTTTTTGCCAGATTTCAACAAGCTGTAATTCCATTTTCCACTGGCTATTTCAGTGGAGAAAAGCCACCCATTCCCAGAGGGAGAGGGTTGGTAAATATTGGAAGGGGGGGTTGTATCCCCATCCCTGGAGGTGGCACTCAGGGCTCTGGGCTGGGGACAAGGTGGGGACAGGGCACAGCTGGGACTGGATGGGCTGGGAGGGCTTTCCCAGCCTGAGATTCTGGGATTCTCCCACTGTGGCACATTTGAAACCTGACAAACTCCACTGAACAGCTCCAAGTTTTGCCACTGTTTCACTCCACAGCTTTAACAAATGTAGGTTTTTTTTCCCCAGCAGATAAAAGATTTAATTATGCCAGTGGTGAAATCTCCATTTAAAAAAAAAATATATCATCGTTATCTTCCATTTGAATATTATTAATTGATCCTGCTTGTGTTTCATTAATTGAAACACTTAAACCCAGCAGCCCACTCTGAGCCATCCCATCTGGGGGTGGCTGTGAGCTGCTCTTAATGGGCTGCTCTGTGTTTCTGCTGTGTCTGAGCACTTCCAAGTGCTCTCCTCATTATCAGATTTGGGGCTCTTATGACTGTTGCATTAATTATGGTGCAAAAACCAACTGGAGGCCAAAATCTGGAGCTAATTAGAGCCAGTAATGGAGTGCCAAGCTTAACATTAACGAGAGAGAAATGGAAATAGGGAGTTAATGGGAGAAAAAGGGGAAAGGGCTCCTCTTCCCCACATCCCTGAGTGCCCTCTCTCATTTGTTTACTTGTTTACCCTGGTTTATAATTAGCAAATGCATTTCACTCACTGCAAACAAGGAGCTCCTCGTTGACTTTGAAATCTGCTTCATTTCTGTCCTTTGGTGCCCAAATTGCTGCTTCTGTTGTGGAAACATCAACTTCTGCAAGATTAAAGTGGCACAAATCTATAGGAGAAGAGCTCAGCAGCTCTGGGCCATCCCCAGCCTCGTGGCTGCTGTGTGGATCCCTTGGTTTCCATCACCAATTCCTGCTCATAATACCCAAATTCCAAGGTTTTTAGCTGAAGTTGAGCAAAACATCCTGCAGTGGAAAATAGGGAAAATTATAAACATTATCCAGGTGGAGCAGCTGAAAGCAGAAGGAGAGTGGGAAAAGGGAAAATGATCAAATTCAGCAATTGTGGTGAGGGGGGTTGGAAAGGACCACAGAGAAATTCATTAATAGAGCCTGGCAATAAAGAGGAAAAAAAGGAAGATGGAAATGAGCACCTGCAGTCCCAGGGAAACAAAATTTGGGTGAAATTCAGCAGGAGAAAACCAAAAGGAAACCAGATGCTGAAGGGTTTGGACATTTCATTTCAAGATCCTATTTCAGGTTATTATTTGCCTGCACTTCTAAACATCCTCCTTGAAAAGGATCCACAGCTCCTGCAAACACAAAAACAAAGGGACTGGAGGGGGTTTAGTCTTGGTTTGCCAGAAAAAAGAGACATGCTGGAACAATGAGGGAAAAAAGGAGAGACACATATTGGGAGATGCTCTCTTTGTTTCCTGAGATTTGTCAGAGACAAAAAAAAAAAATTTCTTTTTTTTTTTTTTTTTTTTTTTTTTTTTTTTTGTTTTGTTCCTCTTATTCAAGAGAAATAAGTATTTGCTTACTTGAGAACTGCTAATTTTAAATCTGGATTTCTGGAGAAATCCTACAAAGTGCACTGAAAGCTGGGTGATGTGGGCTGGAGACAGATGTTTTATAAAACCTCTGCCTGATATTTAGCAAAGAAGGACGAGGGCTGAGTTCAGCTCCCAAGGTCAGAACAGCATTATTTGATTTAAAGATAATTAAGAGATTCAGCTTAACTGCTCAGGAGTGGGAAAATAAACACTTGTCATGAGACAGAGAGAGATTTGTGTTTAGATTTGACTACAAAGGACTCTAAAATCAACATTGCTGTCAGAGCCATGTAAATAATTCAGCAATCCCAACGTTTTCCCAAGATCTGGGTTTTCACATTGGGCTGTAATGGGATAATTCCATTTATTCTTACTCTGCTCAAATGATTTTATGCTGATGGCCAAGTGCAGAACTTCACTGCAGGGATGGGAGCAGGACAAATTCAGCCCAGAGGTTACAGAGTTACTGGGAAGCTTTTAATTTTCTGGAGTCTGGGAACCTGGGAATGCTGAGAGAGGGATAATTCTGCTATCATTTGTGGAAGTTTCATTTGCAGCTGCATTAAAAGCAAATGTTTTGTGAAATTCCATTTAATTTGGTCTCTGTGAATTCATTTTTTTCAGCAGAAGATGGAAATGGAGCAATGCATTTTGTTCCCAGTTCATTCTGACATTTGGTGGAGTTCAGATTTGAGGATTTTGCTCTTTCAAAGTGGAAAAACATCACTGATTAAAATAGGGAATCCCAGAGATTCTGGGATTTTGTGGCACACTTTTCTCAGTTCTCTGTTTCCCAGCATCTCCCAATTTTCCAAAAATACCAGAAGTCCCTTTCCAGGCAGACAACAGGAGGGGACCTTCCTGATGCCCTGGAGAACACGCTCAGATTTTATTCCTGGCCCACTGCAGTTCCATCTGTGGGATCTTTCCTGGTGCTTCCAGCCTGGGGAATTCCTGGAGCCACCCAGACCCATCCTGCACTTCCAGGGGTTGGTTCCTGGGGCTTTGTCACTGCCATAAAACACAGAAATAATAAAAAAACAAACCCCTCTTTTCCACCCATTCCTGACACAGGAATGGAGCAGAGCAGAGCCAGCACAGGCTGGGATAAATCACAAAAATCATCTGAAGCTGCTCTCTTCCCCTCACTTTTAGAGTGGTTTATGAATTCTGTTGTTTTCTAATTCAGAATTTATAATTCTGGAACTGAGCAGATGGTGCAAGGCTGATTTCAGGGATGTATTCATTAAAATTACCTCTGCCAAGTGATTGTTCACCACAATCCCCATTTCAGATCAATTATTTGTTCTTGCTCTTGTTAGTCCCTCTGGAAGCAGCAGAGCTTTGAGGAATGGACAAGATATGGAGGGTGAAGTTCCAGCAGTGGTGCTGCAAATATTCCAGAGGAAAATCACTTAGGGGGAGAAAGGAAAATGCAGGGAAGGATAAATTGTGGAGCAACAAAATTGTCAAATCTTAGAAAAGCTTCAATCCTTCATTCAATTTGGAAGCTCAGTTCCATTTAAAATGTGGCTCCAGCCAACTTTTACCTCAAAACCTCTTCTACATTCCACTACTTTAGGTGGTTGAGGAGAAAAATTGTGTAAAAATAGATTCTTGAGAACGGGATTGTGCTCAAGCCAAATGTAAATCTTCCCAGTTTATCTCATTTTACATAATTTCATCTTGTTTTCCTCTGGTCCCAGCAAATCTTTCCTGGGTGCTCCTGCAAATAACAAAAGGTTTGTGATACAGTGGGAGCCATCACCACCTACTTGCCTTTTCCTTGGAGATCTGTTCCAGGTGGGATGGTGGCTGTTCCTGGGGGAGTTCCTGGTTGTAGATGAAGGAAGAAAAGTGTTTGGAAGTGTTTCATTTGGAGTTGGGCTTCAGCAACTGCAAAAGGAGAAAATGAAGATGCAGGCAGTGAATGTTCACTCCCAAAATTGTCAATATCACAGTGGGGAGATCAGTCTCCTGATAAAAGCAGCAAAGGGTGATGAACATCAATTGGAGTCTGCTCTTTTCTGCTTTTTTTCTTCTTTTTTTTATCTCATGAGGAGTTGAAGACTTGCTCCTGATCAGAAATGGGGAAAATATCTGAAAGTGGAAAAGTTTGGAGAATGAGAAAAGCAAATGAAGTGAACAGCTCACAACTCAGTGAATTTTACACCTGGATTTTCTCTTCTGTTCTTGCATTCTCATGGGGTCTGCCAGTAACTATTTTGCATTTATAATACAAAAATTACAAAGGGATTTGTGAATACAGCCAAAGTTGGGGTTTAGCACCTTTTTGTGTAGTTCATGTCTAAACTTCCCGAGCCATTTGTGCACCCAGTGAGACCTGAGGTACCCCACACCAAAAATCCCCCCAGCCATCCCTAGTTCTGCAGCAAAATCTCCTCTCTGCCTATTGTCCTTCCTTTTTTGAGCAGAGGGGAATGGATTTAGTGGCAAAGGCCCAGAGTTGGCAGCTCAGGTCCCTCCCTGCACAAAGGGCAGCTGCAGAAGCTCCCCTGCGTGTGCAGGGACTGCCAGGACAGCAGGAACCACCTCCTGCCAGTCCAAAAGGGAAGGAATTCATAATGAAAGCAGCTGTAAAGTGGGAGGGGATTATTGAGCAGAGAGCAAAGGCAGCTGCACACTCGGGTGGGTTTGGGAAGGAGGAAAATGCAGGAGTGCAGCCACAGATCCCTCAGCCAGCAGGGTTCAGCTGTGGCTGGGCCAGCCTGGCTTCAGCCTCCCTTCATAATTGTATTTATGATCAATGTGATCCAAACCCTCACAGCTCCTGTCCCCGAGAGGTCAGGGCTGATCCCAGGGGTGAGGACTGAGCAGGACCTCGGGCTGTGGGAAAATGGTGTCTGGTTTTCATTCCAGCTGGGGAAACCAAAACCTGGCCATTGCTGGGCTCTGCTTTCCTAATAAATGCCCAGGTTGGTGACAGCTCTGCAGGGAGTGAAAGTGGGAGCATTGCAGCCACTGCATCCCCTTGGGGTCTTCTCCCTGGGATTTGCCAAATTCCCAGAATAAGCTGGAGCTCCTCGTCCTGCAGAACCCCACAGCTCCCCTCCCGTGCCCAGAGCTGATCCCAACTCTCATCCCAGAGTCCCTTGGGCTGGCAGACACAGTTGTCCCCAAGCTGGCCATCAGCACAATTCCAGGGCCATGGGGAGGGTTTGCAGCAGGTCCCTGGAGGGGCAGGGCCTTCCCATTGTTGGGGTTTATTGTTCTGTAATTTATTTATTGGGATCCGGGGAAGGGACAGCAAAGCTGTCCCCACTTTGGGATTCCTTTGAGCACAAATCCCATCAGAGGAGCCCATCAGGGGCAGGAAATGAGTGCAATTAATTTGCTGTAGATAATTTACTTAAAGCATTTAACCCTTTTATTGTTTTTTTTTTTTTTTTCCCTGCACACATATTCCAGCTCCCTCAGATGTATTTATTTCTCACACCTACCTGGCTGCTTTCTCTTGAAGCCTTCAGCCCACACAGGGAGGGTTCCAGTGCTGTTTCCTCCTTGTACTGTAGGATAAATCCCTGGCAAATCCATGGGATGGGAGCTGAGGCACACCAGGGGTGTTTCTGCAGGGGAAGCAACTGAATTTCAGGTGCAGATGAGAATTACTCTGAAACTTGCTGCCCACAGGTACCAAGAGCTGAGAAATGAGGTGTATTTTCAGAGACAGATCAGTGAAGACACAGGGAAAGAGACAGAACAAAAACATTTTGTGAGAACAAAAGCAGGGCTGTAAAATCCCAGCTTTTATCCAACACTAAATCGGTGCCCTACAACTGGCAGGAGGCTCTGAACTTAACATTAGAAGGGAAAGGCTGCAGGGTATGGGAAAACCCCACAGAACACAAAAGCCCTTAACAGATTGCTGGAGATGTTGGCAATATTTTAGGAATGATGTGCCGGTGCCTGAGCAAGCCATGAGCTGGCACTCCCTGAGCCAGGGATGCTCTTTCCTCCTGTCCTACCAGTCCTCTTTCCCCACAGGGTAAACAGCTGGAAGTGTTGAACTCACTGCCAGAGGCTTCAGACAGACACTTTGTGCCACACGACATCCTGGGACACCTTAATGACTCCTCTTTAGCTTAATGAACCTCTAACAATCGGCACCGCCTGCTCTTGCTGCTCTTGCTCCACTCTGGGACGGCCGCAGAACACGGAGGAAGGTTTGGATCCCTGGGTGTCCCAGTCCCTGTCCATCAGGAGCCTTGGGTGTCCCAGTCCTTGTCCATTGTGATCCTTGGACATCCCAGTCCCTGTCCATTGGGATCCTTGGATATCCCAGTCCCTGTCCATTGGGATCCTTGGGTGTCCCAGTCCCTGTCCATCAGGAGCCTTGGGTGTCCCAGTCCTTGTCCATTGTGATCCTTGGACATCCCAGTCCCTGTCCATTGGGATCCTTGGATATCCCAGTCCTTGTCCATTGGGATCCTTGGACATCCCAGTCCCTGTCCATGTGGATCCTTGGACATCCCAGTCCCTGTCCATTGGGATCCTTGGATATCCCAGTCCTTGTCCATTGGGATCCTTGGACATCCCAGTCCCTGTCTATGTGGAACCTTGGACATCCCAGTCCCTGTCCATTGGGATCCTTGGACATCCCAGTCCCTGTCTATCTGGATCCTTAGATGTCCCAGTCCCTGTCCATTGGGATCCTTGGATATCCCAGTGCCTGTCTATCTGGATCCTTAGATGTCCCAGTCCCTGTCCATCTGGATCCTTGGACATCCCAGTCCCTGTCCATTGGGATCCTTGGACATCCCAGTCCCTGTCCTTCGTCCTGAGCTGCTCCAGGTTCCCTGTGTCCCATCTGTGGCAGAGCCTTTGGCATTCCCGAGGTCTCCCAGGTGGATTGTGTTCCACAGTGTCCTGTCTGACCTGAGCCATCAATTCCAGCTCTGTTCTCTCTTCGTGGCCGTCTCGTTGGAGTCTGTTCAGTGTGAGGACTCTGAAAATGTCTCTGCTTGTCTCTGACATCCAGTCTGTGACTTGTTGGGAGCACATTTTTTAAATTCCTGTTCCTTGTTTGAAGTGCTGGAGTTCCAAGGGATGTTGGAGGGAAATACCTGCAGATTCAGTGCCCTGGCCATGCTGGGAGCCAGCATCCAGCCTGGGAATTCCTGCAGAAGCTTCCTCCAGCCCACTCAGGCAGTGCAGCTCACCTCAGACACCTGAAACCCAACAGCTTCTTGGTTTTCAGGGATTGCTTTGGCTGCTCCAAACTGAAGATTTCATTCCCAAAGCAGGGATTCACACTTTTTAATGTGGGATCTGGATATTTGGAAGAATCATTCTCTTAAATATACTTTGGGGTTTGCAAGGTCCTCTTTTCCATCAGCTTGGCATTAGACCTGGCTCTGACAGAGGTTTGTGTTCCCCTCCAGGTACACGGTTTTGCACAACGGGCACCACCAGGAACAAGAGAAGCTTCCCATCCACACCGACCCCGAATCCCAAGAGTCCTGTTTCTAGTCCTGGCCCAGCAGAGGAGGAGCAGAGGCCTTTTAGGATACCCCAAGGATTCACAGACAGCAGGACGTGAAAATTCATCCATCTGCATTGCCGTGGTGCCTCCTGCAGTGAATTCCCAGGAATGTCCAGCTGTGGGAGCTGGGTGGGAGCGTGGGGAGGCTCAGGACTGAGCTGTCCTAAGCTGTCCCTGTCCCTGTCCCTGCAGGAGCAGCTGGAATGTGCCAGAGCCCTGCTCCAGGAGCGAGGCATTCCTGGCAAAGCCAGGACCGAGACAGCTCCAAACCACCCTGGGCAGGGGCTCCTGCTGCCCCTTCCCAGCTGCCCCATCCTGGAGGTCACAGCTGGGTGAGGGTGGCACTGAGCTGCTCCATCCCTGCTGGCTCTGCCTGGAGCCCGGGCTCTGCCAGGGGAGGAGCAGCACCACGTTTTCCCCAGGAGAACAAGAGGAAATGTTTGCTGCCCTTTGGTTCCAGCCCCAGCTGCTGCATCCCCCACCCTGCAGGGCTCTGGAATCTCGGGTGGTGTTTCCTGGCCCAGGAGGACCCCAGGCTGTGCAGGAGCTGAGTGGAACCAGCAGGGCCAGCCCAGCTCAGAGCCCTGCTCTGCCATTCCCAGGGGATGGGACGTGTCCTGGAGCCCAGAGCTGTCCCCATCCCTCCCCTGAGCAAACTTTGGGCATTCTGAGGCAGCAGAAGCCTGGCCAGGAGCCAGAGCCAATGGATCACTAAGTGCCATCTTGGAAAACAAACCACCTAAACCCTTTTCTAGCTACATTTGGAAGAGAGACTTCTACTTACCTTTGCCACCTTTATTTTTCTATTTGTTGCTGGTCTCTTCCAGTCGAGGCAAGAAGTTTTCCAGACTTTCCAGTCTCACCATTTGTGAAGATCTCAGTCCTCAGCTGCTTCCTGCATGTCTGTGTCGCCACGTTCCTCGTGAGCTGCTTCCCCCTTTGCATGGAAAGGGTGGGCAAGGCTCTAAACCCCACAAATGTGGGAAAAGGATTTTCATGCAGGATCGAGACCACGAGCCTCAACCCTTTTTAGGTGAAGATCTACCCCAGAGATGCCACCCTGAGCCTAGAAAATACAATTGTACTTTGTCATATCGTGGAACCATGTACAGATATTTTTAATGTACAAAGAAAAGCTGACATTATTTATTATTTTTTATCAGGAACATGTGGTTTTTTCATTAAAAGCTTCTAGACCAAGGAGCTTAACATTCTATGTATTATTATTTAGTAATATTTCTGTTGCTATGTGACAGGTATTTACTGTAAACAGACAAATCCTGCTCAGAACAAACAAAAATGTTGCTCAGTAGGAGAAATATTGTGCATGAGAAGAACAAGTGGCTTCCTGGCCATGGTGTCTGACTTTAAATGCTTCTTCCACAGCAAAGTCACTGGCAAACCTTCACATCCTTTTCCTTTAGGATTCAGAAGGACACTGGGCAGAAACAGCCCCAGTTGGAATGCTGAGGTATAAAATTGCTGGCTGCTGAAAAGACACAAATTATTGGTGTTTGTGATGGAAGGTGCTCCTGGTTCATCACTGGGACCTGGTTGGCAATTACCTGTTTTTACAGGGATATATTTAAAAAAAAAAATCATTTAACTTTACTCTTGACACCAGAACTGTGGAGTGAAAAAAAGCCATTACTGAAAGTTTGGAAAAAAACCCAGCCAGGGCTGCTTCAGGCTGTGATCTTCCCTTCTGTGGAAGTGCCCAAGGGGCTTTTGTTGGGCTTTGGGCACAGAGGCTGCAGAACAGCTTGGCTTGGTTTCACCTCAAGTGTCAAATTTCTTAAAGAAATCCTAAAAAAAAGCTTTTCTCTATCCACTTTGAAGGGCATTGAAATCTTGGTGTGAAATTTCCTGGAGTGAGATGGAACCAGCAGCACAGGGAGGGGTTCTTTGGTTCTGCTTTGTCCTTCAGGCGTTGTTTTCTCCTTTATTTTTATGTGCATTAGGAAAAGATCTCTTTTTAATTTAAAATAAACTCCCACTTTCCCCAGGGGCAACATTCCCAAGGCTCTGTCAATGGGAGCAGTGGCTCACCAGCCAAAATGGTCAAAGGCTCTCACTGGGAAAAGGCTCCCCCCTTCCAACAGGATGAAATTCCAAACACCAAATGTCCATGTCCTGTGTCACCTCTAATCCTGCCCTGCATTCCCTGGATCCCTGCCAGGAACCACCTGGCAGCTCCTGCTCAATCAACCAATAATCCCAGCAGAGCTTCTGTGACCCCAGCAATGCCACCAGCAGTGGCAGAATTCCCCTGGGAAAGCAGGGCTCTCGTGGAAAGCCTCACCCTGGAACCCCGTGGCTGCTCCTGTGGCCTCCCAGTTCAGCTCTGCCCATCTTGGCTGGTGGTGCCAGCCCTTGCCTGTGCTCAGTGACGTGTGCTGCAGTGGCTGTTCCTAAAAATAAAAGCTGCTCTCTGGACATGGCAGTGAACTCCAGCTTGGGCTCCTTTCTGGTGCTGTTGGCACTCCAGCCCCAGGGTGGGAGCAGGTTGCACCTCCCAGCTGCCCCACAGGAGGCTCCAGGGGCTGGAACAGGGAGGGGGATCTGCCCCTCTTTGCTTTTCCTACAGCTCCTGACAGAGGGGACACCGGGGGGTCGGGCTGTGCTCCAGGGACAGGGACAGGAGGAGAGGGAACGGCCTCAGGCTGGGCCAGGGCAGGCTCAGGGAGGACAGCAGCAGGAATTTCCCCATGGAAAGGGCGCTCAGGCACTGGAACGGCCAAGGGAGCTGTGCAGAGCCACAAGGTCCCCCCTGAGCCTCCTTTTCTCCAGGCTGAGCCCCTTTCCAGCTCCCTCGGCCTCTCCTGGGGCTCCAGCCCCTTCCCAGCTCTGTGCCCTTCCCTGGACATGCTCCAGCCCCTGCAGGTCCCTCCTGCCTCAGGGCCCAGGACTGGAACCAGAACTGGACACCCCTCAAGGTCCCCCAGCAGTGCCAGCACAGGGACAGTCCCTGCCCTGGTCCTGGCTGTCCCCCTGCTCCCAGGAATTTGTTCATTCCCAATTATGATTTATTTGCAGCCCAGGAGCCCCCACCTTGTCCTGGCCCCTTACCTGGAGGATTCCCAGGTCCCTGTGGAGCTGCTGATGGGATCAGAGCCATCCAGAGGGATTCATGTGAGAAATGAAAGCCAAGGGTCCCCTGGATGCTGAGCAGAGTGGATCCCTTGCTCCAGAGACACTTTTTTGGCAAACTCAGCTCCTCCAGGGGTGTCTGTTCCACCAAAGGACGCTTCAGGGAGGATGGACATTGGGAATGTGTCACTGAAAACCTGCAGAGCTGACAGGTAAATGATGCTCACCTTGTCTCTGACTCAAAATGGCTTTGATTTTACCTCATCTGCTCCTCCTGTCCCCTGCTGGGCTCCAGAGCTCTGTGAACAATCAGCAGTGCTGTATTAGCTACAGAAATGCTGGTTTTGCATTTCCAAATACCTCTCAGTTCAGGGCTTACTGACAGATCTCTTCAGCCTGAAGCTCATCTCACCCAAGATCGTGGCTTCAGGATGGAGTTCCCTCCCAGCTGGCCCTGCTCAGCAAGGGGAGGGAGAATCAGAAGGTATTTAAGGCACTTCTTTGTGTCAGCCTTACTTAATAACGTGCCCAGAGCCAACCAG
Source organism: Urocynchramus pylzowi (assembly GCA_013397555.1). Classification (NCBI taxonomy): domain Eukaryota; kingdom Metazoa; phylum Chordata; class Aves; order Passeriformes; family Fringillidae; genus Urocynchramus; species Urocynchramus pylzowi. The sequence continues at coordinate 245,009 of VZRH01007657.1, forward strand.
TGGGGCCCAGATCGTGTCCAGCTCGTTCCCAGCACAGATGAAAAGCAGGGAGCAGCTCCAGCCAAGAGCTGGTTTGGGAGCAGGCAGCCCACACAGGCACTGAGTCATTCCCACCCAACTCGGGGAGTGCTGAAGCCAAGGAGAGCATTTCCATTCTGTACCTGGCAGCTGGGAACCCTTCCCCAGTTTAGGATCCCTTTTTTCTCCACATTTGAGTTCCTGAGCCATCTCTGAGCACTCCCAAGCCAAAAGGCAAGAAATCTGTAGGGGATTAATGATACAGACTCAATAAAAATATACCAAAGCTTTTACTTCTTCCAGTTTTTGTACAAATCTTCCTGAATAAATCCCCAGTTTAACTCCTGCCAACACCCAGGGAGTGCTGAGGAGCTGAAGGGAGCTCTCCAGGTGATGGGCCCTAGCTTTGGCTGTCCTGTTGTCACATGCAGTGCACACAGAGCCAAGGTGTCCCTGTCCCACCCTGACAAGAGGTTAAACTGGAATTCTTATCTGGGAACTAAAAGTGGAAATCCTGGGCAAGGGGATCCTCACACCCTGAACAGCCTGGAGAGAGAGCAGGGGCAACACTCCTGTCTCCATCAACTCCTTGCAGCTTCTCCTCAAACAAAAACACTTCCAAAATCCTTTCCTTTTTGAAACCCAAGCACTGATTTTGCCCTCCTCCAACAGGAGAGGGAAAAGCACCCCCAGCACAGTGAGCACGAGGCTGTGACCCTGTGCTGTGCCCCAACACACTCTGGCCTTTCCCTGTTTACCTTCTGTACCATTTAGATGACATTTCCAGGCACCTGAGCCTCTCCCAGCTGGGATCTCTGCATCCTCTTCCAGGAGGAGCTGTGGGAAAAGCAGTGCCAAAGTCACCTCAGGCTCACTTCCCAGCCACTGGAATCACCAGCACCTGCCTTTTCCAGCTGAACTGGACCTGGAGGTGCTCATTTCTCCTCAGGGACTGTAAGAGGAGCCCCCTCTGACTGTGCACCTGCACAGAGGGACAGAAATCCCACCAAGATCTCCCTTCCCCAGTGTGGCTGACTCAGAGCTGACCCAGGGAAGAAATTCCTGCTCGATGTTTGCCCCAAAGCCGCATCCAGGAGGGAAGCAGGGCACAGAGGTGGTGCAGTCACATTTCCTTTATCATTTCCTTACCTTGCAGCTTCAGTGCTGGCCAGGCTGCCTTTGAAGCTCCCTCTGGCAGCCAGGTGCAAACATCCCTGCTTCCAGGGGCTGGGATGGAGCCCAGCCTGTCCCCACAGGGGCAGAGCAGAGCTGAGAGGCCCAGCTGGAATTCCTGTGCTGCAGGAAGAGCAGGATCACTGTCCCCTCACCTGCAGGGACAGCAGCTGCTCCTCCTGCCACACACCAGGCACAGGAGGGAGGAGAAGCCTGGCACAGAAACATCTGGGATGCTCCAAGGAAAGCTGAGCCAGGGAAACCCTCCCCTGCCGTGGTGATTGAATAAAAGTGCCCAAAACAGCCACGAAATGGAGAGAGGAGGAAGCTCAGAGCCAAAAGATGAAATCCCCAGAAGATCCCAGCTCCTCCCTCCCCCTGAGCCCCCAGGAGATGGACACAGGGCATTCAGGCACTGGTGTAAAATGGGTGTCACATTTCAGGGGGCAAAATTACTGCAAGGTTCAATAGCTTCCAGAAATACTGAATATAAACAAACACTTTATTTTTGTAAATACTTCTGCAAAAGGCTGCAGTGAGGAGATACCAGCTGGAGATGTGGTGCAATACTCCAGAAACTCAGTAACATTTTCTGGACTAAAATGGTAAATCTGACAGAATCAATGACTCAGAGGACTTGAAACACTTCTAGAAAGGGTCACAACTGTTTTGGCTGAATATCATTGAATACATTATCTATGGTTAATTAAATAGAAGAGTTCTAATACACCATTGACTGTGATCCTGCATTAAAGCAAATTTAGTAACATTCACATTCTCTGGTGTTTAGTGCTCCACCTCCAGTCAGCACAGAACAGGGCTGAGGAAATGCTCCCATTAGGCACCATCCTCTCCCTCTTATCCCATGTATTTCTAGTTCCACATTATCCCAAGAATTCCCACAGAGAGGCCAAGAAAACCAACACTGCCTTTGCTGTGAGGAGGAGCTTCACCTCAGTTTTACAGAGCTAAACATCACAGAAATCCCCATTAGCCACATTTACCCCAAATTCAGAAAATCACCATCAGGATGACAAGCAAAATTGGATAAAATGGTCTAAACTGTACAGCTTTTACCTCAGGAAGTGTCATTTTCTAGGCTGGTAACACCAATTTTAAACAAGCATGGATGAGAGACCAGGCCAGAGCTGGGAATTGGCCTCTGCAAGGTCTGCCAGCCCTGGGCACTCACCAAAATGTGCATTTCACACCTGCACTGGCAGCAAATCCCCACCAAACTCCTGTGGGCACTGGGAGCACCTTTCAATACACAGCACACACACGTTTTGGGGCAAATAGCAGCAGTATTTACTGAACAGATGGAAAATGTGCATTCAGGAGGGAGCACAACCCAGCCCCAGAGCTCCCTGGCTGTGTCACAGACCCCGTGCTGCCACAGCCACCAGGCAGTTCCACATCCCCCTCTCTGCCTGCCTGAAGGGAGAGCTCAGCTTCCAGCCAGCTAGAATGGGCAGAGTTATGTCAAGAGGGTGGAACCAACAATCAGCAACTTGATTTCCACAGTACAGAGTCAAATACACCATGAAAATGACATCTAACAGTACAAAATGCTTGAGAACATTCTGTTTCCAAGGTGCTAAACATGGGGGCTTCCTTTCCCCCCCAAAAAATGGGCTGAATATCTCTAGAAACTACCACAGATCACCAAATTCTCTACTTCTTTTTTTCCTGCTTCTGGCCTTCTTTGCAACAGCTGAAGAATATTCTGACCCTTCCAAAAATGTACACAAGACACCAAGATTGTGCTCAACAGGTTTACTCAGACTGGACTCTTAAATGCTCAAGAAAAAGGCACAGATTAAAAGAGACTCTGATGACTCTTTTGAACACAGCAAATGGAATTGTTGTTTAAAAGGAAAAAAAATACTGCTATGAATTGTATGGGTTGAAAAGTTCAAATCTTCTTCCCCTTTCCTAATTATTGGCCTTCATTAAAATGGAACTTAAATTAAATTGTATAAACATATGAAATAAAGTCTCAGTATTAGGAAGTTTTGTTTTGTTTTTTTGTTTTTTGTTTCCTCTATGTACAACTCTTAGTATACAATTTGTACTTTCCATTTTACATTTAACTACATCCTCCTGGCCACGGGGAGAGCCGAGGGCGCCTTGGTGGGAAATGCTTTGCATTTGGAAAAAAAATCCTGCTTTTTCTTGGCCAGCAGTGCCAGGGGGAGGGAGGGCAGGCTGGGGGCACCCCTCAGATGTAGTCATCCTCCACGGGCTCCCCATTGACATCACAGTAGTGGATGAAGATGGCCACGACCCTCTGGAACACGCCCTTCCTGACCTGGCGCAGCTCCGAGATCTCCTCGCCGATGGTCTCCATGCAGATGTCAGCTGAGAGCTGCCCCTTCCTCCTCGGGGCGTAGATGGTGGCTGGGCAAAGACACCAAGGAAAAGGCCATGTTTCTCCCTAAAGTATTCCCCAGCCAGCCTGGGTTTGCATTCACACTTGGCAAAAAGAGGCAAAGAGGAAAAGCCTCCCTTTTCCTGGCCGTGTTTAAGGAATGTTCTCTCCTGCCTTCCTCGGAGCTTTCCACAGCTCCAGTCCCCATGTCCAATGTCTGGGAGTGGAATGAATCCCAGGCATCAGAAACCCTCTCCCTGAGGCCTCTCTGACATAATTCCAGGTTATCCATCACTTAAATGTTTTATTAACAACAGCAGTTAAGGATAAAGCAGCAGCACTCTCCTGAATTTTCATGGCTTTAACACCATGACGCTTTTAACATCCTGACTCTGAAATACTTATCAATTGCTTGGTAATTCAGCCTTCATATTGAACTACAGGCATCAAGCCAAGCTAAAATAAAATTAAATTACATCAGTCCAAAATAAAAATCTAAAAAGAAATTAAAAAATAAAACCAGAGAAAGGTATAGCCAAAAAAAAAAAAAAAATCTCTTCCTCATCCCCTTGAGATTGCTAAACTGGAGCTGGGTAAGAACATCCAAACAAGGATCAATTAAAAATACCTCTAACGAAGGTAGAGGTATTTTTAACCAGGATGTTCCTAATTAAGTAATGGAAGAACATATTTTTCTCTGCTACCAAGCAAGGTTTTTAATTGAGCCCCAGGCACTGCTTACCATCATATCTCAGCAGACAAGCTCCTCAACAGAAAGAGCCACATCTGCAATAAATTCTAACCCACACCATCTCCGTGCCAGAGTTTCCAAGTCCAGTTTTTAACTTATATATCAAATTTCTGTGACTTTTCTCAGTTCTCCCCAGCCCACCTTAACAACAGATCTACCAAAACCAGCCTAAGGAGCAGAAAACTGAAAAAGAAAGGGAGGCATTGCCAAAGCAGCAATTCTGTGAAGAGGCTGAGCAGGTTACTCACTCCTCTCATCGTCCTCAAAGTCGTATCTGGCGTAGCTGTTGGGCTCTGCTGTCCTCAGGGACCTCAGCCAGGGGAAGTCAGTGATCATGGAGTAAGGAGCACCATCCACAATGCCTGGAGAGGGACAGGTGAGGAGCCAAGAGGAAAACAGCACTCTGCAAACCACTGATCAGCACAAAGCAGCTCCTCATTTTATTCCCCCACGGAGCTGTTTCCCCACTTCCCCCACAAGGAATATTCTCCACATCTCAGGTAATGATGCAAAGCTCTTCTCTTAGCAAGAGGCTGAGCAGGAGCCCTCAGCCCTCCATGAACTCTCACCTTCCAGGGTGTAGATGTCTCTGCCCCAGGGGTACTTGGGGTACTTCTTCAGGTCCTCCTCAGTCCTGGTGGCCTCAGGGAAGAACTCGTATTTAATCAGCTCTCTGGGGAGAAGGAGGGAGAGGTCACAGCCAGGAAAGGGGAGGTGGGAGGGAGAAGAAGCAAAGGAGAAATCCTGATACACAACCCTCCCGTTAACGAGCCTGAATCCATGGAAAAACTGCCCCAAGACCCTCACACCAGCTCAGCCTCCATCCCTTCACTCTGGAGAGCAACCACAGCCAAGGGACAGGTTTAGAACTGCTGGATGAGATCCACTGACACAATTCCCTGCTGCTGGGGATTTTCAGGAGCTGATGCTGACTGAACATCACCTTCCCCAGAAACCAACACTATTTCCTGAAGCAAATCACTCTTCTAAAAATGACTTGTTTTCAGCTTTGAAGACATCTCCCAACTATTCCAACAACTTCAATGTACAACTGCATTACTGCTGAATGAATGTGATGGCTATTGCTGGAGAATTTATAGGATTTTCCATATGGGTTTACAGTCTGCTTTATATTAAATGCATCTTGACACTGGATTTACACTGCACCACCTGGAATTCAACCTTCAGCAGTAACCAGATTTTTTTTTTTGTTTTAATTTGGGTGACAGAATAGAGAAAGTCTGGAGCTGCAGCTGCCCCAGGACACCTTGGCAGAGTCCCTGGAGGACAAATGCTCCCTGGGGAAGGCCAGGGCTGCCTGGCTGTGGGCAGTACTCCCTGGCTGATGTTGGCTGTGGTGTCCCAGGGTTCCCTGTGGGCAGTACTCCCTGGCTGATGTTGGCTGTGGTGTCCCAGGGTTCCCTGGCTGTGGGTCAGGGTTCCCTGGCTGATGTTGGCTGTGGTGTCCCAGGGTTCCCTGGCTGTGGGTCAGGGTTCCCTGGCTGATGTTGGCTGTGGTGTCCCAGGGTTCCCTGGCTGTGGGCAGTACTCACTGGCTGATGTTGGCTGTGGTGTCCCAGGGTTGCCTGGCTGTGGGCAGTACTCACTGGCTGATGTTGGCTATGGTGTCCCAGGGTTCCCTGGCTGTGGGCAGTACTCACTGGCTGATGTTGGCTATGGTGTCCCAGGGTTCCCTGTGGGCAGTACTCACTGGCTGATGTTGGCTGTGGTGTCCCAGGGTTCCCTGTGGGCAGTACTCACTGGTTGATGTTGGCTATGGTGTCCATCCAGCTCCGCACCCGCACCTTGTTGCGGACGTTGGGGGGGTTGCTGAACTCGTGGATGATGCAGATGTGGTAGGGGTAGGGGCCACTGAAGATCTTCTGCTCCAGAGACAGGGTGTCCACCTGGGGACAAAGACTTGTGAGCACCACAAAGGCTGGCATGGGGTTGCAGAGTCAAGAGCAAACAAGTATTGACCAAATCCCCGGGAAATGCAGCAATGGGAGAGAATTGTAACAGCACAGACAAACACAGGACTGAGGGCAGTGAGACCTCCCCAGTGCAGCTGTGCCAATTTATCTTCTTGAGCACTGGAATTGGATGGGAAAAGTCTAATTTCTGATGTCTTCCCCAACTCCAATGTGGAAATAAACTCCATACAATTACAGAATGGTCTGAAACTACTTTTTTTTCCTCAGAATTTTTGTTACAAGGAGGGGATCAGTGTTTTGGGGTTTTATTCCCATCTAATATTTTTACCACTGTCCTTTAAGAGATGTGGTTTCAAAGCAAAGCTGATTTTATGGATTTTATACACTAACAACCTTCCCCTGTTGGCAAACCAAGACAGGAAAGCAGGAGAGGAGCAGCACCACAGAGGGATAAAATCAAACATTCCCAACCTAACAACTCTCTAAATGTCCCAACTGTCCTAAATGTTTCCAGCTCCTATAGCCCAAGGAAGGAAAGGGTGGCTCCCAGTCCCACCAGTGTCCTGCAACACTCCAGCATCAGGAAGGGATGGAGCCTTCAGAATCCCAAACTCTGCTGTTCCTCAGTCTAACAGGACATGGGTCAAGGATTTCAGCTCCCTGTGCCATGCTCTGCTCACACACAGCTATGAGGAGCACCCAGGTTCTCACAGTCTGAGTTATGCAGTTTGAAATTAACTCAGTGCATCTGTCCTAGAGTGACTTTATGATGCTTGTAGCCCCAATTATCTGTTCTCTTTATGCTGGATATGAAGTTCTGCACCTTTAAGTGTGCAGTTTACAATATCCTCTAATGCAATGAACACTGGAGATAATGATAGATTAAATAATATTTAATCTAGCAGAGTATCTTAAAATCCAAGTAGCACATTCTGCAATAAAAGCCCTGCTGGGCTTCAAACAACCAAATTTCAGAGCTGTGTTGCTGAAGCATTCCCTGCCCCAGCTGCAACCCCCCAGGCAGAGCTGCAGGAGTGCTCTGTACCTGCTGCATGGGACGAAGGTAAATGATCCTGTTCCTCTCTGGGGGCATCCTGAGGATCTGGTCCAGGACCTGATCCATGTTCAGCTTCTTGCACTGGGCGTAGTCAAAGCGATTCACAACGGGGGCATTTTCCACCTTCAGGTGTTTCAACACACGGCACCTGGTAGCTGAAAAGGAAACAAATACCTCAGGAGCCTCCTGACAGAGAGCTTCAAGGCTGGCAGGTTCAAAAGAATGCAAACAAGCAATGTAAGTTCCAAAAAGTATATCAGATATAGCCCAGCTCTTCATTTTCTCTATATTATCATCAAAATTTTTGTTGTGACGCTGCCAGAAGTGGCCTTTTAAAAGGCCATGTCAAATTCCATCTAATAACCTTTTCCTCCTCTGTTTCCTTTCACTGAAATGGTCTGTGGACTGCCACAACTTCCAAACACCAAAATCAGCTCTAACACAGAGGACTGGGAAGCCACACAATGGAAATTAAAATTGTTTTCTTTCTAGCAACACTGCTCATGTAATCAAAATTTCCTTCAAAAATCAATGTGCTCTAAGTATTCTGGAATAAAGAAATAATTCCTTTATTTCTGCTAAGTAGACAGATCTGATGTGAGAAGAAAGAGTCTTTATTTGGATGGTGCAGAAAACAATAAATGACCCAATCCAGGAGCAGTCACACCCTGGCACATGAAACTAATGCAACCTAAGTGCCAGCACTGAAAACAGATTTTTATCATGTCAAGGAGCAAAAGTATCATCCTGTCAGCTAAAAAACCTATGGGAGAATGAAGAAATGAGAGAAAAACAAGGTACTCAAGCTCATTTCATCAACTTCTAATTACTGTATTACCACTCTTCAATAAACATCTCATCTCCCTAATTGTCAGATCATTTCAGCTGTTGATTTCCAGATATTAATCTTTATTAAAGCTGTTACAAGAGCCATTCAGAGTGGGAAGCAGCAATATTTGGAGTTCTAATTCATCAGCAATGCAGCTGATGAATACAAAATGAGCAGTGGCCTGACTTGAATTCTTTCTGGAATTTCCAATGATGCCAGAGGGAGGAGGCAGCCCTGACATGAACCACATACCATGGATGAACATCATTTTGGGGCAGTCTTTCAGCACCAAATCTGTTATTCCACAGTTGGTCAATGTGATTCCTACAAGGTTTTTGGATTTCAAAGTCAGTACCTGGGGAAAATGAAAAAAAAAAAGTGTGAAAGGGTAAAAATGAAAGAAAAATAAATTGAATTTTATGAGATACAGGAGGATATGAATTAATACAATACAGCTTCAGTTCCCAACAGCTGTTTATGGTGACAAAGCTGCAGGGAGTGAAGGAAAAGCCCTTACCTGAACATGATCATCCTCAATCACGGGGTCACTGGTACTGGTGGATTTGTCAGCTGTCCTTTTCCTCTTGGTGGTTTGCCTTGGCTTTGGCTTTGCTACTTCTGGAAACAAAAACATGGCAAAATCTTTCCTCTGCTCCACGTCAGGACAGCTGAGAACAGCCCATGACTGCTTTTCCCACACAGGTAAATCCAGACACCTGCCTGGCTTCAGAGCAAACCTCTCCTTGCTCACACCCCACTCTCAGCTTGGTGCTCAGAATTATTCCCAATAAATAACTTTATAGGTGAAAACCCAGGAATGCTGAACCTACACCACAGAAAGATGTGGAGCCAGGAAAAGGAAAGATTCATGGTTAGGTTACACTTGAATCTCTGCAGGAAACAGAACATCCTTGACAAATACAAGACCCAAAATAGCTTTAATGTTTAAATAGTAGAAATTATCTCAAACTTCTGGAAAATCTGTTCTTTGTAACTGTCACTAAGTTTTTCCTAATATTGCAAAGGATGCCCAGGTATAAAATCCTTTAATGTTCCCAAGCTCCACCAGGGACCTCAAATTCCTGCTTGATTTAACAGATGAGGCTTTGAAAAAAAATCACCACAAGCATTATTTCCAACAGGAAGAGGAAAAAACGCTCTAGAATTAACTTTTCATCATTAACAGATCAAAATGAGAAATGATTTTACTAAAACTAAGCTTTCTTTATTAAAACATATGGCATGTGCACAAAGATCCCCAAATTAATTACTGGTCTTAAGGTAGAAACCAGACATTTTAAATTTATTAGCAAGATCTCTTCTTGAAAACTGAGCTGCATCTACCTGCAGAACATCTGAGCTGATTCAGGTTTTGTTAACACTTGGGAGCATCAAATAAACTGGAAAAACACCAGGATATGAAGTGTTTGAATCATTCCATGTTAACAGAGGCAGGAATTTGCCCTCAATCTTCCCTACCTCCAACGCTCACAGCTGTGTAAGCAGCACATTTCATCTTTCATTTTACCTGCCAGATATTCCCAGCAAAGAATCCTGGATATACGAGGTTGTGCCACACTAAGATGATTATTTTGGAAACCAAGTATATTTGAAAGAAACAGCAAGCTCCCCTCTCACATCTGTTGTTTTCTCCCTTCATCCCAGCCCTTCAGGGGTTTTATTCTATGTCAGATGAACAAAACAATCATGTGAAGCATGAAGGTGTTTAACAAAAGGACAATTTTCAGTAAGTTTGATCACCCTGCCTTAAACAGGAAGCAGGTTCTTGGAAGCAGAACCCAGTGCAGGTCCAAAAGCCTGGCTCAGTTGTAATTATGACTTCACTGGTTGATAAAGCACCAGTTATAACCTTTGCCTTCTTGTTCAGATCAAAGTGTAGCTGCTGCCTTTGCAGGGAGGATTTTAATGGAGAGACAACTTCTGTTTCTATGAATCACAGCCTCCACAAGCAGGCAGAGTACCAAAAAATTGCATTTGCTTTTCAATGGAGTAAAGCAAATATTGGTTAGAATGTATAAAGAACACAGAAAGAGCTGCATGGAGGAAGAAGTCAGTGGCACTTTCAGAGAAACCTGATTTTCCCTGGTGATGGCACCTCTGCTCCATCAAGCTCTGACCCTTTCAAACCACTCAGGTTTAAATCCCTGACTAACAAGCTGCACGTCAGAGCTCCTGGGGGAGCTGCAGCTGCCCAGAGCTGTCTCATGGCAGCACTGCAGGTACTCAGCCATTACTCTGGGTGTGAGTCCTACCTGGCTCTGACACCAGAGGCACGTGGGACAGCCTGCTCCTGGCCCTGGTCAGGGGTCTCCGTGGATACTCCTCCTTGCAGTCCAGCTCCCAGCCCGGGGGCTGCGTGCTCTGCTCCTGGCTGCCAGCCCCACAGGCACTCCCACTAGTCCTGTCATCCCCAGGCTCTCCTGCAGCCCCACAGTCTGGCAGTGTCCTAAGTGCAAAGTCTGGCCCGTCCCTGCAGGCCCCACTGGTGGAGGGGCTCTCCCCATCCCACCCCCCGCTCGTCCTGTGCTGCGCCTGGCAGGAGCAGCGGGAGCAAACGCAGCTCTCCTCGGGCTCCCTCTCGCTGCATCCATCCCTCCTGCAGGGAGAGCAGCCACACTGCCTGGACTCCTCTGCAGCTGCTGGGCTGGTGCCAGCTGAGTGGCTCTGGGCTGCCTGGGCACAGTCAGGGCTGGGGGAAGCAGCACTGCAGGAGCTGGATGTTGCCGCGGATCCCGGGGCGTTGCTGCAGCTGCCGTAGGAATCCTTGCTCTTGCTCCTCTCAGGCATGTCACTGGCTGCTTTCATGTCAGCTTTGATCTGCTCGCTGGTCACCTGGCAGCCCTTCTCACAGCTGCTCTCCTCCACGGGGAACTGCTTGGCCTGGCCCCCATGGCTGGTGCTGCATCTCTTCCGCAGGGGAGTCTTGCCTTTGCCGCTCACTGCGGGAGTGAAGGGAGGGGGAGCAATGAGAAACCTCCCAGAAACCTGAGTGCTCCTCTCCTGAGGGGTACTGAAAACACAGGGCAGCCCAGAGGCCAAGGACCATCTCCCCAGGAATGGGAATTATTAGTACTTGTGGCTGTTGCTGCATCTTTGTAACATCTTGCAGCTGTTTTTGGAGTGATGTGCTGTTTGCCACACAAATCGACCAGACTGTCCCAGAGCAGCTCACTGCTCACACAGGCCAGCAATATGAAAGACACACTGGTAACAGAATCAGAGAGCACAGAACAGTTTGGGTTGGAAGGACCTCAAATCCCACCCAGTGCCACCTTGCCATGGCAGGGACACCTCCCACTGTCCCAGGTGGCTCCAGCCTGGCCTTGGGCACTGCCAGGGATCCAGGGGCAGCCACAGCTGCTCTGGGCACCCTGTGCCAGGGCCTGCCCACCCTCACAGGAAGAGAGTTTTTTCTAATATCTAATCTAAAGAGGCTTCTGTTTCCTTAAATATGAGGAATGCATCTGAGGAATCAAACAGAACAGAGACAGACTGAAGCTCACGTTTCAGCAGCAACCCTCAGCTCCCTCTCCTGGGTCTGCCAGCAGCAACAGCAGGCTCAGCTCACAGGTGAATAAAAACCCACACAACTCAGAACAGAGCTTAATCCCAGGATCACTGAGGTTGGAAAAGCCCCCCCAGCCCAGCCAGTCCCAGCTGTGCCCCATCCCCACCTTGTCCCCAGCCCAGAGCACCGAGTGCCACTTCCAGCCCATCCTGGGACACTCCAGGGATGGGGATCCAAACCTCCCTGGGCAGCCCCTGCCAAGGCCAGAGCACCCTTTCCATGCAGGAATTCCCCCTGAATATCTGTATTAATCCTCTCAGCTCATTACACTACCCCACGCCCCAAATCCCCAATACTGGCAGTACAAAAGTTGATGCAAACTCTCTCCAAACACAGATTCTTTCCTCCCTGAAACCAGAACTGACATCCACACTGTGGGCTCACAGGCTTGAGAATTTCTGTCCACTTGGGAATGCCAAAGAGGAGCTGCAGGTTTCTGATCAGTGCAGCACCACTATCTGTGTTTCTGTACAAGACCTGTGACTGGAGCTCAAATATGTCCTTCCACCTTCATTCTACATTCCCCACCAAGCTAGAAATGACCTCAACCACAGGCAAAGACTGAAGCTCAAGAAGGAATGTTGCACACCTGAAGGTTCTCTGGTTTCCACTGGATCCCTGCTCTTCTCTTCCCCATCTGAGTAACTCTGTGCAATGCTGTTGGAGATGCAGGCTCTGGAAGTGCCCATGTTTTCCTCCTCATCCTCACTGTCTGAATCATGGATGGTAATAGGAGTTGCTTTTACAACAGGTTGAATTCCACTTGGTCCTGAGAAGGAGAATATCAGCATTTCATGTAAAAATTAACCAAGCATGGATTAAAGGGCTGAAAAACTTTTAGCACTGTTTGAAAAACTGGCAAGGAATTAATTGGAGTCAATTTAGCCACTCATTCTGTGGATCCCTCACTAAAATCTAAATGGAGAAGAGCAAATACTGTCTTTCAGCATTAAAGCATTCTGGTTTGGAAGGGGAGGAGTGTCACAATGGAGTGTTACTTCATGTTGTTGGGATATTCAGTAGAAATTATATTGTCCAGCAAAAAGTGGCAATAAAAGAATCAAGACTGCCTTGTGTCACTAATACAAATTAAATTAGCACTGGAACAAGTAAGTTGTGCTGGCTTGAGAAAAGCCAAAAACAACCCAAGTGCTGCAGTGTAAGAACTAAAGCCATGAACACCAACAGAGCAACAGGACAAGTTCATTGAGGTCTTCTGACTTTTATTATACTGAGCACAAAAATCAGGCTTTAGGGTCAAGGTATTTCCCTGCATATGCAAGGAAAGCTCTGGGCTGCAACAGAGAATAAATTCCTTCACAGCACTAAGCTGTGCTAAAATCATTATTCAAAATCAGACAACCCTGCTGAATGAAGCAAAACATCCAAAACCAGACTTACAGTGGAAAATGAACCCCTCAGGGAGAAACCAAGAGGTGATTTCTTCCCAAACCCAGTTACCTGCTTGCTCCTCATCCACCTCCATGGGAACAACAGCCTGGCTGGGAGCTGGCAGCTCATCCTGGCCCTGCCCAGCAGCCTCCCCTTCCTCCTGTGCCACCTCCTCCATCTCATTCAGGGCTGCAAAGGGCAACAGGAGGTCAGGAACAGGAAACAGAACAAGCAGAGCCCTCAAACACCCACAGGAAATAAATAGAAACTGCCTTGATTCCTTTGGTGAGCCTCTGGGTTTCACAAAGTACCTCACAGATCTGTTCTACATCTCTGCAGGCAAAGCCCAGCCTAACTTTTGGGGCTTAGCTCACTCAGATTAAAGCTCCCCACCAGGAGCTGAAGAGCAACAAGCTTTCCATGTAGATTCCTGTCTTCACCAGGAGCCTATGTAAGTGGGAATGCAGATAAAATCTACCCCAGAAGGTTGCCCAGGATTCCCCTCAGCTGCAAATGCCCCCAGATCTCCCCCAGCATTACCCTCAGCCCCAATCTGCTGCTCCTCAGCGGGGCCCTCCTGGCGCAGCTCATTCTCCTCGTTCTGCTCGTTGGGGTGCTGGTGGTTGTTGTGGTGGATGTTGGGGTTGTTGTTGTTGTTCTGGTGGTTGTTGTTGTTGTCATTGTCATTGTTGGAGTTCTGATTGCTCACCAGGGCAGAGGAGACCCCGATTCCTGTGCCTGCACTTAGGCCCACACGAGCACAGCCCTGGAAACAAAGAGCAGAAATTCAGATTTGAAAAGGTGGACTCATTATCTCAACACCCCCTAAAGGCAACAGGAAAACACTCTGCTGGAACTGTCTGGGACAGCACAACACTAACAGGGAAACTCTCCCTCAGATTTCCTAATTGCAGAGGGCCATCTTCAGGATGGCAACCCAGAACTTACACTGTTCAACTCCTAACGAAAGGGAAAGTCCTCAAAGCACTTCATTTTAATCTATTAATTGTGTTAATCTATTAATTTGCTGTGGGATCATGACATGAATACAAACAGCAGATCAGAGTCTTCCCAGCACACAGCAGCCTCCAGGTACCATTAATGGCCAAAGGAAGCAGGTTCTACACTTTCCATTGCCTGCCAGCAGCTTACCAAGGATTTGTGTTACAGTGTGGGAGGAGACAACATGAAGAAATAAAATTCCTAAGCTCTGGAAGCACTTCAAAAGGGAAATACTACCCCCATTTCACCCAGCAAAAAATCATAATCTCTTAGTATTGCAAAGAGAGGCCTAAGAGGAAAAAACAATACAAAAAGCAGCAGCACAATGAAATATCAGCAGAGACCTTGAGAGAATCAGTGAGTTTTACTTTGCACAGAATCAATGAGTTTTATTTTCTGGTCACACGTTCATTCCCTGCCACTGCTCCCATTTGCAGAAGCAGCACCACTCTCCCCAGCACTTCATGCTAAAAGCAACTGCAAACCAAAGTCATTTATTACCAATCCCTTCAATTAATGACAGCTTTGAGAAGAATGCACAGCAGCTGGAGCACACTGGATTGTCAATGAAATGGAAACAAGTAAAAATCCTGGCAATGAGAAAAAGCCAAACCATTCCCTGCAATTTACCTTTGGAGGCTCTCTAAACATCTGGTCCAGAGAAATGAACTCCAAGCTTGGCAGTAACTCAATGAACTGACTGAAAGAGTCCAGCTTGATGGCATGGCATCTCACCAGGGTCAGGTCAACCAGGCGGGTCCACCTCGAGTGGTCTGGGAACACAAGAGAGGCCTTTCCTGAGGGATTCCCACCTCACTCCTTGTTTATCATCCCCTTTTCAGATCTGAGAGCAGCATCCTCTGGATCTCCATCCTGTTCCCAGCATCACCATGGCCCCAAAGCAAGCATCATCTACTGTACTTACTAACAACAGAACAAGCAGTACTAGAGCAGAGAAATTCTGGTTTAGCACAGAAATTCATATAATAGCTCTGAAATTTCAAAGGTGTGCAATACCTGTGATCCAATTATTTGGGTTATGTAGATGTGGGCAGTTGTAAATGACCAGATACTTGATGAAAGAAAAAACTTCATTTACAGCTTTCATACCAATATCTGTAATAATTCCTGGGTTTTCAACCACATCAGCCAAGCCGTACCTCACCAAGTCCGTACTCGTCATTTTACCTATAAAAGAGAGGAGCAGACACAGCAGTAAATTTGCCTTTTATAGCAGGATTTTCTAACTCCTTACTGATCAGATCATTCCTTAAATAAAGCTCAGCCTTCCCAGTTTGAGGGAGTGAGGAAAACCAGATTTGGCTGTATGAGATCAGCAGCCTCAATACATGCAACATTAATATTCTTATTAATCACTGAGAACACGATGGAAAACACAGCAATTTCTGCAATCCTTAAGTTTTTTATGGATATAAAAAGTGTCATACACTGTAGTAAAAACTCATCAACGTAGCCTAGGTGAAGAGTTTCAAACTGTGGGAATTCCAGTTCAGCCATCTTCAAAGCAGAAAAAACACCATCTTTGGTCAAGGAAGGCTGGATCCGCACTTCGTGCAACCTGCAGGGAATTCAGAATTGCTCATCAAAATTCAGGCCAAAACACAGAAAACACTCAAGAAGGTGCCCTGCTCTAATAAAAGAGAGAATCTGGCAGGTCTCAGAGGGCATTTGCAGTTATTTTAATCCCAGAACACTCTTGTTATGCAAAGTTTGTATGCGTATTCTTTAAACTTTGATGGCTGTTCTGGCTCTTGGATGTCATTTCTAAGACATTTATTTGGAAAAAGGGGAAGCCAAGAGAGATCTGAAGGGAGGTACCTTCGTGCAGCAGTTATGATGAGGTAGCCAAGATCCACTTCAAGTGCATTCTTGCAAGCTCCCAGAACTATAGTGTGCAAATTCCTAAAACCACCTGGCAAATAAAAAACACCCTTCTTACACTTCAGCCTCACATCACAGCCCTCAGCCCTACACATTTTCACCAGAGTTGTCTCAACCTTTTTCAGCAGATCAAGAAAACAAACATTTGCACCCAACTCCTCCAATCCTGGTTCTGCTCATCCACAAACGTAGCTCATTAAGAGTTAATTGCAGTTAGAATATCAAAATTACACCCAATACAGAGCATGTTTAGCACCATGACCATAGTTCCAAACACTCAAAAAAGAATATGCTACAGACAAAAAGCCCCCAGAATTTGCTAAAGCTTTAATGAATTTATTTATTTTTATTTAGGTATGAGGGAGCAGGAATTTCCCACCAGATCTCCAGCTGTCTTCTACCACGTGCTGGATAAGTCCTCCAAGAAACGGAACACGGACCAGTTCCAAGTGCTCCAGATTCCTGGCAGAGGCCAGGCCTGTCACCAGGGGAACATACTTCAGAGAGTTTGTGGGTCCTGCACACAACAAGGCCAGAAAGACAGAGCAGATTGTTCACTTCTCCCTGAATTATCCCATGGAAGACCTAAAACACATCCACACAAATCCCTCTAGAGCAGGAAATCAACAGAACCACACAGCACCAAGTAAGGGACAGGACAGGGAGAGATTTCTGTCCAACACCAAAATCAAACAAGGGCTGCTCTCAGAATGTGGAATACCAAGACTTTAACAGAACCAGATTTCCTCCATGCTCTACCATCCCCTTCAGACAGAAGAATCCCTCTTACCAGCACAGTTCCTCATGACAAAAGCACGTAAGCTGATACAAAGGAAATCTTTAAAAGGCTGTGGTTTGGTGAGTCTCACCCACTTCAAATAAAGGTGCCTCAGCATTGGGATACAAGGAATCTCAGGGACATTCACCCCTAATAATACATAAACAGAACAAACAGACATTTTAAACAAGCTTTAAACTAATCCACCGCATGACAAATTCCTGGCTTTCAAAAGGAAGCTTTTCTGTGCTTTGTGGCAAGTGAGAAAAGCTGTGAACACTCCAAACACAAGTTCTTCACCTTGGTTTGTCAATAGTTCTTAAGAACTTGCCCTCTGCACCTGCTATCAAATATCCAACTAAGATCTCCAAGATGCCACAGCCCAAACTCCCTCTCCTCCAAAGAATTACAAATCTGCAGAGTTTCAAAGCCTTTAAATCCACCTGTGTTGAAGCCAACTACTTCACCACGACCACACTCACCTACTAAGTGCAAAGTCTGAATTTTAGCTCCTATAGGAATTTTCAGCTTGTTCTCAGGAGGAATTGGAAAAGCACCATTACGGTTACGAAACTTCCCTAAAATGTGGACTTGGGGCATGTATGTCCAAATAGCTTCCACCAGCTCTAAATGAGAGGTCTCAACACCCTGGATAAAAGGAAGCAAAGCAAATGCTCTAACACCAGTTCAACAACAACATCCTCTTAACCATGTAAACTACAGAATGCAACGTTATTTCACTTTTCATTTCTAGCAAGACTTGTCTGTTTAAAAGCAGAGGGATCAGAGCTTTAATTCCTTCTGGGCTTAAGAGCACCTGGGATTCCCAGTGGTGCAACTAAAAATAGTTGTCATCAGCAAACAGGGTCACAATTAACTCCTCCCTGTGCAGCTGGGCCCAAACCAAAGCACCAAGTCCCTGTCAGAATTTTTAACAGTTCTGAAGGAGGTTCTCTCCCAGGTCCAGCCACTCACCAGCAAATTTGGACAGGCCTGCAAAGCCTCTAAAACTCCAGGAATGCTGAAAGCTTCGTGGCCACGGACTCGGCGCCTTTCCAGATACCTGGGATGAAGACCATAAAGTTGTTCAATGTCTGGCATCTTCCTCAGCAGCGTTAGGAAGCTGGAATCAGTGAAACCTAAGACAACAACAACACATTTGGTATTGGTGTGGCAGCAGACACTCGGCTCTGAAGGGAAAGCCAAACACACTTCTCTCTTTATGTGGCAGTACAAGTTCTGCGATGCTGAAAAGATGCACTTGGTGAAGCAATAGCTTTTCTTTTACTTCCACATTCTAGAAATCATGACCTAAATACTCCTCTGCCTTCAATTTTGCAGGTTTGCTACAGGTTTCCTTCAGAGGAGCTGAATGGCTGCAGGGTTCACTGTGCTCTCTCCCTCCTCACATGAAGCTTTGTGGGTCTATTTTTCCTGGAATTCCATTTATCAACTCCATGGGTCAAAAAAATCCCAGCTGGATCCCTTATTTCAGTTCACTATTCACCACAGCTCACATTTCTCACAGAAACA
Source organism: Urocynchramus pylzowi (assembly GCA_013397555.1). Classification (NCBI taxonomy): domain Eukaryota; kingdom Metazoa; phylum Chordata; class Aves; order Passeriformes; family Fringillidae; genus Urocynchramus; species Urocynchramus pylzowi. The sequence goes on from VZRH01007657.1 coordinate 263,338, forward strand.
GGATGGTTTCTTAAAGCAAAGGTTTATTTTATTCTAGTGAAAGACAGCATATAAAAAGGATTTTAACTGGGTAAGTTACTTGTATTTACACCAATTTTAGGCTAGGTCTGAACACCTGCTTAATACCAGCCATAGTGAATCTCAACTTGCAAATCCTCTAATTTTCAGAATTCCCTCATTTTAGCTGTGTCCCCCACCAAATCTCAGCAGTGCAATTTAAACCCAACAGAAATCCTGGTACTCACCAGGATTCACCCAGACTGATAAATTTATCTATTGACCTGCAGGTGACTCGAGGTGTGACATCAAAACTTATCCTTACATTGTTAAGTGCTGGCAGATGAGGTGCTCTCTCACTCCAGAGTATTTTTTGCTGCCTGCATGCAAACAGCCTCTTCACGGCATAACCCCAGGACAAACTCCCTTCCAACAATCAGACAAACACAGGTAGTATTTGACAGTGCCTACAGAGCACTCCCAGCCACAGAAACACAGAATGAACTGCCTTGGAGAAGACCTCTGAGATCATCAAGCCCAACCTATGACCTAATACAGCAACACGCCAAGTGTGTATTTACGCAGACAGAGGCTTGGCAAGCCATCCCCCAAGGCAGCCAGGCAGAGGAAGGGAAGGGCCAGGCACCTGCAGGTTTATTGAGCAGAGGTGAGTGGCAGGGAGCAGCTCACCTGTGGGCATGTACTCCCACCAGCGCCCCGCACACAGATCCACCACCTTGACCACGCGCAGGTACAGCGTCACCGCCTCCTTCAGCTTCCGGGACAGGCACTCCATGCACATGATGTCCTGCAAGGGCAGGTACCTGGGGACAGCAAAACAGCCCCTGCTGCAGCCTCCAGCTGTCCCAGAGCACAGGCTGCTGCAGCAGCGGGGCATTTCCCACGCTGCAGGGTGGTGGCTCACACGAACTGCCCGGCCGGGCCCGCGATCGCGGAGCTTTGCGAAGCAGTGACTCAGCAGTTCCTGAATGTGGAACACTCACACAGATGGAAGGGGAAAAGCACAGATGACTTGGCTCCCTGGTATGTATGGAATCACTGAATGTTTGGGCTGGAAGGGACCTTAAAGCCCATCCAGTGCCACCCCTGCCATGGGCAGGGACACCTCCCACTGACCCAGGTGGCTCCAGCCTGGCCTTGGGCACTGCCCGGGATCCAGGGGCAGCCACAGCTGCTCTGGGCACCTGTGCCAGGGCCTGCCCACCCTCACAGGGAAGGATTTCTTCCTCAAAGTTAATGTAAACCAACCCTAACCCTGCTGACCAAGCCATTTCCCTCAACAGGGTTGATTAAGTTACTTTCTTTTTCTAGCACATACTGCAAGCTCAATTTCCAAATGTTTTGGAGAGCTGCTGTTTTCCAAGAACTTGTGGGTGAGGCATTATGTTTTGGATAATAGGGCTGAGTGAACATCTGGGAGAAGGGCTTGGCTGCAGGGGAGGTGACATCCTCATCCCAGATCCCTTCTGCAGATGCAACAATTCCCAAACAATTACCTCAACTGTGCCCTACCCAAACTGTATTTCTGCTCTAAAATCAGTATTTATAACAGAATTAAATCACTTATTTATTTTTTCTTCATTCTAACATTCAAGACACTCAAATAAATTAATTTTCAGTTTCCAAATGAATTCTGGAGACTGAAACAAACATCTGTCATCCCTTTTTATCCACCACTCCACTCATGGTACGTGCACTGTTTGCTGTGTCACAAACAGGTGAAGTCGGAGAAAAAATAAAGAGCTCTAAAATAAGAAGCACTAAACAGATTTCTGCTCACCTAAAGATGTGGCAAAGCACTTCATGAGAGAGTTGGTTCATGTAATCTTTTGGCTCCTCAGCTTTGGTAGACTCTGCCCCTTCCCTGCTCACTGCTTTCACAGTTTTCCGCCGGGGCCCCATCTCTGCTGCGAGCTCTGCTGGGAGAAAGGGGCACAGAGTCATGAAATTCAGACACCTGAAACACAGAGAAATAAACTCTGCTGGGAGAAAGGGGCACAGAGTCATGAAATTCAGACACCTGAAACACAGAGAAATAAACTCTGCTGGGAGAAAGGGGCACAGAGTCATGAAATTCAGACACCTGAAACACAGAGGGACACAGCATGGTGGGAGCAGCAGTGAAGCTGCAAAAAACAAGTTGTGGTTTGATGAGACAAAAGGGCTCAGACAAAACCTGAGGATTCTCAGAGAAACCCTCTCAGCTGAGGGAGTGATGAGCAAACATCACCACAGGTTTAACCAGAGATCAGTTCTTTTTAAGCATAAAAAACCTGCAGAGATCCCACCCTGAGATCAAGGCAGTCACAGGGAAGCTGTGCAGAGATCACCAGCTCAGCACCAACCACAACGTTCCAGTGCAAAATAAAGTCCAAAATCTGTCCAGCAGAAAAATGATTTATTCTTCTTTTTGGAAAAAATGGGCTTCTGCTGACCACTCTCCAAAAATGCCCCATTAAAAGCCCTCAAACCAGCTGCTCTTCGAGGTGAGAACACCAAGAAAAACATTGAGGTTGCTGAGTTACAGATGAAAGGCACAGAAAAGCTGGGAGTCACTGGAAGCAGAGGGCAGGATCCTCTGCTCCTTCCTGAGCTCTGTCCCCCACCCTGCAGCACTCACAGGCTCTGGGATTACAATGTTTCACATAAGAACACCCACAATTACCATGGAAGCAACAAATCAGCAACTAAACCAAAGATGAACTCACTGCTAACAGAAAATCACCTTCTACAGATGCTGAGAGGTCCTTTCATGGCTGAATCTGGCAAAGATTTCTTTTATTCTAGCACAAGAACAAGAATGAGGAGGGCAAAGCATCACCAGCTCAGTGAACCCGAGTTTAACAGGCTGGATGCCAAAATTCAGTGCACTGAGGAAAAACAACAGGTAAAAAAAGGCAGATTTTGGAAAAGCTTTCAGCAAGGCCTCCCTTGCAGTCTTCCTGTGATGCCAAAATTTGGAATACTGACAGCTTCACTGTGATCTAATTACTGCCAAACACGTGGTTCCACACATTCTGGGTGCATTTGAAGTTACTACCTGCATGTTGCCATGGTTTGATTTTAAAGGGGAATATTCAAACTGTAAATCCCCACTTGGATTTATTGTTTGAATGGATCTCTGCTCCTCTGGATTGGGGGAATTCTCCAGCCAGAAGTGAAGACCCTGTGTTTGTTCTTTTTGGGGCAGGCTGGAAGGGCTCAGTTTGGGGTGATCAACCTCATAAAGCCCAAAATTAACTATTTATACACTGAGTTCCGAGGAAAACATCAATCCCCAGTCACCTGGGATAACTCTGTTTGATCACAGAATTGCAACACAACCTGAAACCTTCCAGGCTGGCACAGCCACGTGCTGGGAACAATCCAGCAGGAAAGAGAACAGCAAAAGCACTGGGGCAAAAGGCACGAGAAATGAAAATATTACCAACCAGAGCAGGAAAAATCCTGCAAAACACAAATGACACCAGCACAAACCGCCCCTGCCGTGAAGGGGGAAAAGAAGGATTTGTCTCCATGAGTCTGCACTTTCTGCACAATAAAAGCTCCTCCTGGGGTTCTTTTGAGCTAATGAGCACAGCTTCAACACCTCGTTCTACATCATCGAGCTGACCCCATTTAAAAATAAAAGACAAATCTCCACAGCAGGAAGAGCTTTGTATATTCAATAAAGCAAACGCGATTTTGCGGCCCCCACCTCCATTTATTCCCGACAACGAACGCCGCATGAAACACCAGCTCGACGTGCTCTATTCTTGATGAGCAAACACCCCACGGAGCTTAAAAAGCTTAAAGAACCTCGGGGAGACTCCGCAGCAGCGAAAAATGAGGAAAAACGCGGCGAGAGCAGCCAGGGCCGGCCTGGCAAGCGCCGGGACAGAGGGGCGCTCCCGGAGCGGGGGAACGCCAGGACGCGGCGATTTGTGCCGAGATAAGCGAAGGAAAAGCAGCTTTCCCCACAGCCCCGTCAGCCCGTTCACCCGGGGCCTGTGACAGCGGGGCCGGCCCGAGCCCGCGGCGCCGGGAGGCGGCGGCGGCCT
>VZRH01007657.1:267833-290830 GCA_013397555.1 Urocynchramus pylzowi
GCTCCGGGGACTCTGAGGGCGCTCCAAGGGCTCTGACGGGGCTCCGGGGACTCTGAGGGCGCTCCGGGGCTCTGAGGGGGCTCCGGGGACTCTGAGGGCGCTGAGGGCGCTCCGGGACTCTGAGGGGTCTCCGGGGCTCTGAGGGCGCTCCGGGGCTCTGAGGGGTCTCCGGGGCTCTGAGGGCGCTCCGGGGGCTCCGTTGGCGGGCTGGGCTCGCTCCGCACACCGTGCCCCGGACGGGATTGTGTAGAAGTGTTGGCGCAGTCCATCCCCGCTGTGCCCAGCTGCAGGGACACGCGGGTCGCCGCGGCTGGAGCTGTCTGGGGCAGGGCTGGGATGAGATGGGCGTTAAGGTCCTTCCAGCCCAAACCATGGTTCCGTGGGCGTCCAGCCCAGCTCCTGGCCCTGCACAGCCCCAAAATCCCAGCCTGGCATCCCTGGAGTGGTTCCAAACCCTCCTGGAGCTCTGGCAGCCTCGGGGCCGTGCCCGTTCCCTGGGGAGCCTGGGCAGTGCCAGCACCCTCGGGGGGAAGAACCTTTCCCTGAGCTCCATCCCAAATTCCCCTGGCACAGCCCCAGCCCTTCCCTGTGCCCTGTCCCTGTCCCAGAGATGGGAGCTGCCCCTCGGGAGGAGCTGCAGAGCCCAAGGAGTCTCCCCTCAGCCTCTCCAGCTGCACAATCCCAGTGCCCTCAGCTACTCCTCCAGGGCCCCTCCAGACCCTTCCCCATCCTCGTGCCCCTCCTTTGGGTGCTCCCTGCGAGCTTTATAAGTGATTTTTCCTGGAGACTCCTTATCCTGGCCCCACACGTGTGTTTGCAGTGTTGTGCAGGTCTGCACTTAAACCCTTTATTAATTGCTGTCTTTGGGTGGGTCCCAGCAGAAATCACAATTCCCTCAACGTTTTAAAGTCACGTTTCATGCAAGCCCCAAGGCATTGGTGACAAGGCTCGTTCATCACCCAGCAGACTGCTGTGAGTTAGTTTTTGTGAATGACAGCATGCAAACACTCAGCTGCTGGTTCAGTGACAATCCCAGAGGAATCCACCGCGCTCTGTGGCGGAGTAGGAATAACAAAAATTGATTCTTGGCAATCCCTGTGGATTTTGGATGTGTCAACAGCATCACTGAGGTTGGAAAAGGCCTCAGAGGTCACCGAGTCCAACCTGTGACAGCAACACAGCATCAAAAACAGCAGAACACCCAAAAAATCAGCCCCAAAAATGAGAGAAGTGAGGCTCCCTGTGGGAAGAGCAGAGCCAGGTCCAGCAGAGCTTGTCCTGCCCTCCCTCAGCCCGAGGCAGGGGACACGGGGCTGGCAGCAAGAGCAGGTTGTCTGAAGGACACAGGAGACACTAAATGGAATTAAGGAATTTGGGCAGGGCCTTGGGGTTGAACTGTCATTGAAACAGTCACAGAATGTGAATGGTGAAGTGGTTACAAGTCAGACGGCAGAAACCAAAACCACCCCATTTTTTCTCAACAGAAACCCTGTGATTTATCCCACACATCAGTGGTATGTGAATCTTTGGAGGGTTTTGGGTTGCTCCATTTCTTTCTCCCTCCACTGCCATATGTGGGAAAATTTAGAATTTGAGGCACCCAAGGATATCTGAACTGAAACCCAAAAGAAAGCAATCAGAAATCAGAGCTGCTGAACAGCCATCAATAAAAATTCTGTTCTGGTCAAAAGAGCACGTTGCATTTCTTGTTTCTCATTTACAGCTGGTGGAAGCTATTTGGACATGCACAGTTTGTATTTTAGGGAGGTTTCAGAATCCTGGTTATCTGACACAGGTACTACTGAATCAAAAATAAAAGGCCTGAGGGAATTAATGCCTTCCTTTAAAAACCCAACATTTTGTACCCCACAAACTCTCAGTGCTTAGCAGCGTCCCTGAGAGATGTTTTGAAGCTTTTACCTTCTGGGGGAATGAATGTCCTCCATCCCAGCTGATGGTAAATCTTGGAATGGTTGGGGCTGGGAGGGACCTCAGAGATGCCACTGCACCCCTGCCATGGGCAGGGACACTCCCAGTGCCCCAGAGCTCCATCCAGCCTGGCCTGGGACACTCCTGGTCACCAAACCAGACATTAATTACACAACAAGCAGGGAGCAACACCCCAACATTCCAAAATTAAGGCTTCTAAGAGAGCATCTGAGTCGCCAAAGCCCTCAGGTGCACGAGCACAGGTGAGAATGGTGCCGTGGTAACCCCAGCCAGCTTTATTCTAGCACTGGCTTTGCTTTTGCAGGGGTCCCCCTGTCTGATTTCCAGATTTCATCACCTCTTGTCTTAGCATGAAATAAATGTTTTGTAGGACCTCGGGAAAGCCCTTCCTCGTCCCTCACACGTAAATACATCAGCTGTGAAGACACACCAGGTATTTAAGTACCTTTCCAGTGCAGAGTTTTGCACTTTAATCTTCCCTGAGTGCAAGATCTGTTCTGTTTCCTATTCCACACCAACATTTAATTTCTGTCTGACAGAGCCCGAGCGTCAGCTCTCTCAGGCTGTGCTCCTTCTCCCTTCCCCACATTTCCATGGCGTTGCTCCAGCCCACAGACTGGACTGGCCAGCCTGGCCAGCCACTCCAGCATTTTCTGCAGCTGTCACTGGCAGCAATTTGCAGGTGATGTTCTGTGCTCTGGTATGTGGCAGGAGCTGCCGTGCCTCTCCTGCTCTGCCAGCTCTGAGCTGAGGAAAAGCCCCCAGGTGGGCAAGTCCTGCTCTCCTGCTGCTCCTGGCTCAGGGATTCCATGGCAGAAATGCTCAGGGACAAACTGGAGTCCCAGGGAAAGGCAGGGGGGTGGTTTACACCTCTGACTTGCAGGTTCTTGAATCACTCCTGGGGCTAAATGAGAATTTTGGGGTCTTAGGTTTGGTGCACAAGCACAGCCCACTAAATATCAGCCCACTAAAAAGCAGAGGGTGGGAATATCCATGAGGCTGGAAGGCAGCAAATATCCACAAATCAGGTTTTTCTGACATCATGAGGAAACCTCAGAGATTCCCTTTGTTTTCTCAATCTGAACTTTGTTTTCTCATTTTTATCTTTTTCAGTCAAGGTGAGCTGTTCTAGGAACTTCTTTAGGTTGAAGCCCCTGAGCTATGAAGGAACTTTTATATTACCTTCCTCATTTTCATTCCTGCTGCCTAGTTGCTGGGACCTGGTTTCCAGATAAACAGAATTCAGGATAGGGCTGGATTTGTTCTGTGTCCAGCTGTTCCAAAATTTTCCTCCAATAAGGTCAGTCATTCACAATTTTAATTCTGGGAAAATACATTCCCATGACCGACTATTGAGTAAAAGACACAAATTAGTTTAACAGTGAAGATAATCAGGATGTAAGAGCAGGACATAAATTTCATTAGGGCCTGAAATTTGTCAAGTGAAAAGATTAATGAATGTTCACATTTAAATGACAGGATTTAACAGACTTCTTACATTTTACCAGATTTGTCTCATTTAAAGCAAATAAAAAAGAGCCAGATTGGGGGGGTAAATTCCAGTATAGGAGGCCATGTAGCAGGATACAACTTTTGTATCCCAGCTTTGGATTTTTACCTCTGGACTCAGCCCCTGCTCCACCACGATTTTCTGTAATTTGGGAAATACTTGTTAGTCATGGATGCAATAAATTCTCTAGAAAGTTCACCATGGACAAAAAAAAAAAGAGTGAAGGTTTATTTTAATAAACAAGCACACTGAGTAGCTGAACAACATACAGCAACCAGAATTGTACAGAGAGGGATGAAAAATAAACACTTAAATTCAGCTACAAAACTGGGAGAGTCAAAGCAGTGCCTGAGAAAGCTGAAAACCTTTGGGAAAAATATCTGCTGAAGTCTCTGGGTAAAGGAAAGAAAACATTTGATCAATGAAGGGGGGAGACTTGGGGCATTGTCAGAGGATTGAACTTCAGCCACGGAGACAAACACCCAAGGAAGGGCTGGTGCACACCAAGAGGAGCAGCTGTGCTGCGAGGACAGGAGTGCCAGCCCAGCTCTGGAGCAGGGAGCAGCAGGGGGAGCAGAGCTGGCAGGGGGAGCAGAGCTGGCAGGGGGAGCAGAGCTGGCAGTTCTCCTCGGGCTGGCAGCAGGGAGGAGAGGCAGGGATGGGCAGAGGGGAGCTGTCCTCAGCACAGCTCCCTCAGCACGCTCCTGCCTGCTTCATGTGCAGGGCCCCTCTGCTCCTCCTGCAAGGAAAAACACGGGCATTGCTCACAGAAGGCTGCACCAAAATCCCCTGGACGCCTCTGCTGACAGAGGAGACACCACAAACACTCACAGCAGACATCAGGGCACTGCTCTGTGAACAGCTTTCCTTGCAAAATTATACATTTTATCCATAAACCCGAGACATTGCCAGCACCACCTCTGAATTTTGTGTGACCTGTGCTGGGTGCAGGTGCTCTGCCAGGTCTCTGTTGCTCACTGGACTCTTCACTGCCCAACTTTGCAGTTTCTGCTGGAACAGGAAGCTGCTCACACAAATAGCAGGCTCATTTTTTAGTGACTAAATCTTACAGTACCTGCAGCAAGTTCCTCACACAAATAGGAATAATTTTTTAGTGTTCAACTTTACAGTGCCTGCTGCAAGTTGCTCACACAAGTATTTGGGTCATTTTTTGGTTCACTATTTTACGCTTCCTGCCAGAATAGGACATTGCTCACACAAATATCCAAGTCCTTTTTTTTGGTATCCAACTTCACAGTTCCTGCTGGAATAGGAAGGTTTTCATACAACTATCCAAGTAATTTTTTAGTATCCACCTTCACCATTCCTGCTGGAATAGGAAGTTGTTCACACAAATATCCAAGTAATTTTTTAGTGTCCACGTTCACCATTCCTGCTGGAATAGGAAGTTGTTCACACAAATATCCAAGTAATTTTTTAGTATTAAACTTCACCATTCCTGCTGGAATAGGAAGTTCAGACCTGAATATCTGGGTCATTTTTTAGTTGCCTATTTTATGCTTCCTGCCAGAATAGGAAGTTCTCACCCAAACATCACCATCATTTGTTCTTTAGATCAGTTGGACATTATCAGTGGGAGGAACAATCATTGTGTAAAGGTAAAGCACAGGAGCAGAGAAGTACCAACCCTAAAGGAGCCCAGCACTTTTGTGGGGTGGAAATCCCAGCTAACCAGCCCCTGGCAGCTTCTGGGGAGTGGGCAGCTCAGTACTCACAGCACAGCCTTGCAGAAGGAGCATTTGTTGTTGTAGGTTTTGCCGTCGGAGCCGCAGAAGGGCTGGTAGAGCCTCTCACAGTAAATGGGCCTCCCCCTGTCCAGCCTCTTGTACTCGCTGCAGTCCACCTGCAAGGAGGGCAGCCCTGAGTCCACACCCTCGGGCCACACAGGGAGAAACCTTTCCAAAGAAAGGCTTTATAATGCCTTGGCTTAGCTCTCCTGGCTCAGCTGGGTGCAGCTAACCTGCTTCTTCCCGTGAGAAGAGCCATAAGAATGGAAAGTCAGTTAACACAACCATTTATTCTTGTGAGAAAAATAAGTTTGCACCTGCAAAACCAAGAAGTTGGTCCCATGGGAATCAGTGAAGAAGATGTGTAAGCAATCCAAGAATAAAGAGGTTTGATGGATGCACAAAATTCCATTTACTGACCAATGAACTGACAGGGTATTGTTATCCAATTGGGTTTAACACAGTGCCTTTAGAATTCCTATAAATATGAGCTAAGCGAATAAAAATTTGCTTTTTCTGCATGAAGAAACTAAAAGAAAGTGAATAAAAATTTGCTTTTTCTGCATGAAGAAACTGAGTCCCGTCTGCTTTACTGCAGCACATCCTCCATGCACAGGAATCATGGATATATTGAATTTTGGGGCATGCTTTGGAGCAGCACAGCCAGGGAGGCAGCACCACCTCTATTGGCAGAGGCTAAGGCCCAAAAATGAAACATTTCTGCTCAGAGGTGTGAGTGCTGCTGCCTGTGACAGGGATGGGCAGGAACAACACAGCCCCAGAGGAGCAGAGTGTTGGGATTTTTTATTATCTGACCACAACAATCAGTAAATCCAGGTGGGATCAATTCACACCCACCCCTTCCACGAGAAATTCCATGATTTGCACCAATATGGGCCCAGCTCTGTGTGTGGATGAATTTTCTCTCCCCACCACTACCCACTCTGCCAGGACCTTCCTGCTCATCCCAGGAAGGATTTTTATTCCTTGGTGCCTCATTTCTTCCAGACATGGACCCCAGAATACTCAGAGAGAATGAAAATCTCCAGGTACCTGATTTAGGAGCTAAAAGTCATCAAAAAAGCCTTATCCAAGGCTTCAAAGCCTTATCAAAGGGTCATCATCAAATAAATATTTTTTAAAAATCCAGATTTCTCTGGCTTAAAATTTCTCCTTGCCCAATTTCTTGCCCAGAATGCCAAACAGGTGAAAACATCTGGAAGTTGTCAGGATAAGTCTGTGGAAACCCCATATCCCAAACTCAGGAACTTTCACTGAAACCTCAATAAATTGGCAGCATTTAATTAAAGTTTAACATGCTTATTTTCTGACCTCGTGTTATTATATTTTTTTACCTCATATTCCATATTTTAATCCAGGAAAAAAGGAAATCACTCACCTCATTCTGTGTGGCAGCATCTGCAGTGGAAACTGAGCCACAAAAGAGAAAATGGAAACGCAGAGTTAATGAACACTCAGGTGCAAACCAGGATGACTTCACTCAGCAGCACTGAATCTTTTACCTCCTTAAAAGTCAATACTGACAGAGCTGTGCAGGGTTTAGTCAGGCCCAGGTGCCAGAGCCCATTGAACAAGTGGGGTTTGGTGCATTATTTACCTTACAAACTCCTGTCACCTGTTGGAAGGGCTTGGCTGGACTGGGGAATGGAGCCATTGTTCCACTCTCATCACAAAACCACTGACAGCCCAGCAGTCAATATTATATTGGCTGTTCATCGTTATTTAACAATGATGAATCATATTTTAATGTTATTTTCTGTTTAATGTCCAGGATTAACTGGTGGTTGAGCACGACTGGGGTTTAATTCCTGAGTTTATCAAGAGCTGTGTGTGGCTGTGAGCAAACCACACGTCCCTTCTATTGCTGTGTTTCCTGTCAATAATGAGAATAAAATACAAGATTGACTGTAAATAACAGTGATAATGCAATTTGGCTCATAATCCCACGGTAGGAAGTGTTTTCCTTGTTTCAATATGGATTTTAAGGTGACTGGCTCCTATTTTTACCTCATTCCTCTGGAACAGAGCCCTGTCCTCAGGTGGGGCTTCAAGGAGCTCCTCCCAAACAATGCTAATTACACCTCCCACAAAGTAATCAGCTCCTTGGCGTGCCTCCACGCTGCTGACACATTTCTTACTTTCTTTAGGAATGTATTTGCCCCTCTGCTGTCCCATAATCATCACCCTGGGGCTTCCAGGGGGTAAAAGTACCAGGGAGAGATTTCTGTGCAGGAGGAGCAGGAATGTGTTCTGGAGCTGAGCTCTAGCACTTGTTTTTTGGATTAAATCTGGATTTTTTTTTTTTAATCTTTAAAGGTTCAGCTTTCTAAATGTGTTCTGGAGCAGAGCTCTAGCAATTGTCTTTCGGAATAAATTTGGTTTTTTTTGATCTTCAAAGGTTAAACTTTCCACAAAAACTTGCTTTCATAAACCTGTTTACATCTCACATCAAATAGAGTTGTTCAGTATAAAGAAAAGGAGCAGAAATAAAGCTCCAGGTCAGGTTTCCATCTGTCACCAGAGGCTGACTGAGATTTCATTCGATTTATTCCCCTTCCCCTTAAACATTTAGATGTGATTTTTTTTCTCTAGTAACCTTTCAGGAGCTGCTCTGCAAACGGAGTGAATGCAAAAAAGGTGTGGCTCAGAAAGTGCTGATTCATGAAGTTTTCAAGCAGACAAGATAAACCAGAAAGTTCAAGGAAGAGATTTCCTGGAATTCCAATGGAAGGAATATTTATTTATTTGCATGCAGTTAATGAAATACTGAATTATTTCCATCACATTTCATTTAAACTGCTGTTTTTCATAAGAATTTTGGGGTAGAGACAAATTTCAAAGCAACCTCTTCAGAGCTACTCAAAAGATTATTTTGTTTCCTAATTTTGCATTTAACATTTTCATTATTTTGCTTCTTTAATGTTCATAATGCTTTCAAACTTCTACACTACCTGCAGAGGTGTGGAGTCTTTCAGTTATTTTAAATGCACTTATTTTTCTCTAAAAACACATTTTTACTGCAAGTTTTTAGTAAAAATAAAATTGCCAAGTAAAGGCTGAAGAAATTCCTCCCAGATCCCTATTTTTTTTAGAGCAAGCTGTCCCTCAAATCTCTCTGCAGCCTGGAAAAATAAGATTAAAAAACCATGATATTCCCAGCTGTTTTATGTGGCCTGAGCATCATCAGCTGTCCCCTGCTTGGTCAGTGTGGCAGGGGCAGGACCTCCCCAGCTCCCAGCTCCCTTCTCAGATTGAAATTTAAAAATAAATGGATAAAACCAGGTGGTTCTGAGGCATCACAGCTCTTTTGAGCCACAGAACACAGCTCTGAGCTACACCCAGCAAGGAGCAGCTTCCACCCAGCCCAGCCCCAGCTGGGTTATAAACTATTATGGTGATAAACAACAGGATTTTAAACAGAAATTCCATTTTCTCCCTCCCACCCAGTGCAGGAACCACCTGAGAACCTTCCAGAAGGAGAAGCCCCGAGGAGCCCAGGGGAGTTACTCACATGCCAGGCACAGAGCTGCCAGCGCCAGGAGCACCAGGGTGACCTTCATGGCTGTCCCCGAGCCACCTCAGCTCCCTGCAGCGTCCCCAGCGTGGCCATGGCCGTGTGGGACCATTTATAGCCAGAGCAGGTGATGAAATCCCCGTGCAGGGGAAGGTGGTGCCCAGGGCAGGGGCAGCAGACGTGTCCTGGGCACGGGCAGGGCCGCGTGTCCCGCTGCTGATGGAGCAGGGGTGGCCCTGCCTGAGCCCAGCCTAATTAACTGTTCCAGCCCCAGCAGCCAGGCTCTGACTCAGGGCTGCCTGCTCTGTTATTGCCATGGGGACTCAGAGCTGAACGCAGTTCCCAGGGAAAAATAATCCTGGCTGGGTGTTTGCCAAATTATTCATCCCACAAGGGCTTCATTCTTATTCTTTGGGGCGTTTTGGAGCTGGTTCTGAGCTGTGGCTTGAGCTGAGCTGCTCGTGGCCGTGCACTGAGCCCTTCAGCTGCTCTGGGAAATCTGTGTTCTGCTGGAAACCCTTCACACCAGGCCCAGAGCATCCCCAGGGCTCCTTGTCCTTTCAGATGTGCCCAGTTTGGGGTCAGAACCAGACAGGAGAGGAGTTCCCAGCCCCTGAGCATCCCCTGAGCTCTGCCCAGCCTTGGACACTGGGGAGATTCCTTTGCCTGCCCCTCTGCTCCCACTTCCCTGTTTCCAGCACAACAGGAGGGATTCCTTAAACAAACCCTGCATTTGTTGGTGGCTTAGCCAAAAGGCAGCAATTTCTGTCCTTTATGACAGAGTCCCCATGGGACACCCAGATCTGAGGCTTCATTTTCATCAATCCAAAGTGATGTGGAGTTTGGAGGTGTTAGTTTGGTTTCAACCCCTCCTTCCAGAGTCGCCTTCTCTTAGTGATTTACCACCTAAATCTGTAAAAATCTCAACAGGAAAAATCCCTGCACACCAGCACAATTCCCAGTATTTCAGTGATCACCTTCCCTCACTGCAGGGTAGCCCAGGGCTTTCTCCCTGTGCAGGACTGGGGCCAGCGGTGCTCATTCCAGTGAAACAAGGGCCTGAAAGCTCCTGCAGAAAAGATTTCAACAGGTCAGGTAAGCCTTGGGCCCCTCTACCTCATCCCAAGAAGGATATGAATGATTTTGTCTTTAAAGAATATAGGCAATCAATAAATGTTTAATTTCTCATCACTTAACAGGACGAAAAACATAAATGCCATCAAATCCAAATTCCAGGATGGGCAAAGATCCAGTTGGAGCTGGAGGCCTGGAATTTTATTTTTTGAATGCCCTCCAGTTGTTTTGTTCTGAATTTTTTCTTTTTCCTTAATTTGGACATCTGTTCCTGCGAGGCTGAGAGGACAAAAGGCAGGGTGGGGTTTGCACTGGGGCTGGTCTGGATCCCCCTGCTTGGGGCTGTCGCTGACTTGGTGTTCTGGGGAGCTTTTCTGGAGAAAATCCTGGCAAGGAACATGCAGGAACTCGTGGGGAGTATCCAGGACACGTCTGTGGTTGATGGACAATTATGAGCAATTAGGCAACAGGAGCAAAACCCAAACCATGCCGGAAGTTCCTCCTCACCTGGAGGGTTTGGAGCACACGCAGCTCCCGGGGTGTCCTGACACTAAAACTACAGCCTGGCAGATCCTGACCCCAGAATGAGGAAAGGCCCAGCCCAGTGCTCCCAGTGTCCCCTGGGATGCAGCCCCAGCATCCATCCCATCCCATCCCATCCCATCCCATCCCATCCCATCCCATCCCATCCCATCNTCCAGCTCTCCACTTGAATTTCAGTCCATAATTCCCAAAGTGTCCCTGGCGAGGCTGGAGCTGCTGCTCTGGGACAATTCTGGGCTCCCTGGCTGGGAAAGGAACTGAAATGCTGGAGCAGAGGCAGTGAGGGAGCACCCAGTGCTGAGGGGATGAAACACGGAGGAAAACTTGGGAGAAGGGGTTGGTTCCATTTGGGGAGGGAGGAAACAGAGGAAACAGGAGCCAGAGCCCTCCTGGAGCTGCAGAGTGAAAGGAAGAGGGAACAGAGCAAATTGCAGGGAGAGAAATTCCAATTAGATGGGAGCAAAACAAATTTCACAACGAGAGGAGTCAACCATGGAGACAGGTTCCCCACAGAGATCACTGGAGATAACAAAAATGGGTCTGCTCTGAAGGAGCCTTGGAGGGCGTGGGCAGCCAGGTGACCTCCGAGGGCCATCCCAATGGAACTGGGTCTGGCACTCCCACAGGAGAATGGCAAGTGTTGCTGGCATTTTCAGAGACCTTGTGGTGTCTTTGTCCTCATCAATTAATGTTTGACAAAGCAAACATGGGCATTTTCCACAATGGGAAAAAAGTTCATTGGAAAACAAATGTTGGGATGTGTATAGAACAGCTGCTTCCCAAAGCTGGGTGAGTAAGGACTAACTGCTGAACTCATTCTGAAATTTAGGGTAAATATGGAAAACAAATAGTTTGTATAGAGGAATTGTGAGTGCAATTTTGCCCTCATCAGCAAACCCATGAGTACCTGTAAGTTAATTGTGGAACTCCTGTAATTTTATACCTTTGCCATTATATCTTGTTTTTTCCCCAAATTCTTATCCCTCCAAGTTGATCTTCTGAAGAAGAAAAAGCAATTCCGTGGCGTTACATGTGGTAAAATATTAGTGTGCGTTTTTCTGAGGGTAAGAAAATTTTCCTAATTATTATTTATTCCAAATTTTAGATTGCTTTCAGTTGTGGAGGCCTGGTTGGAGCACCACTGGGATGCCAGAAATGCTGCTGCAGCAGGTCATTAGTTAAGTGCATGGCAGGATGTTCCCTGGCTGCATTCCAGAGGAGGAACCTGCTCCCACTCATCCGTGGAGAGCCTCCCATGCAGGGCATCCACAGAGATGACGAAGAGCACGTGGAAAAGGTGAAAAAACCACTTTGTCCCTGGGAGGGAGGGTCCAGCTGAGGCTGCTGCAGTCATGGGGGGACCTCCCCTCCCTGGTATCCCGGGGTGTTTTCATCCCCAGTCCAGGGAGGGTGGCTGGCTCAGGGTTGTCCGCCCAGCTGCAATTAAAGCATCAGATTTTGAAGTCTTGCTCAATGCAGGGGTTGAGAACCAAGGGCTGCCTTTGTTCAGGCTGTGCCACAGCCTTTGGGTGTTTGCCTGGGAAAGGAGATGATGCCTTGAGTCTGAGCTTTCATATTTCCCAGCCTCTGCACTGCATTGGTACAGAACTCTGAACTCCACATCAAGTGCCAGCAGCTCTCCTCCCAGCTCAGGCACACAGAACAATCCTTTTGCAGCCCCAGAGCCAAGGACACCGCTGCAGCTTCAGCCCAAAAAGGGCAAACAACAGGGAATGGAGGAGAGCAACCTGGGAGGGTGGGACTGCATCACCTGGAGCTGGAATTGGACAGTGAACCCCAAGGTGGAAATGGACCCAAAGTTATAAAAGTGTGGGAACTCGTGCCCAGGAGTCCATCTGGGGTGGAGGCACGGCCGGGCTCTTGCCCTGCCCAAGGTGCATCCTGTGAAGGCCTTTGCATAAAAACCTATTTATTCCTTAACTCTGCCCTGCCTCTGCTCCAGGCAGCCTCTGAAGGCATCAGTGAGTTCCCTGTTTTCCACCCCTGTGGGAGACCAGAGGAGCCTTCCTTCAGCTCTGCAGGTGTCAGGCCAGGCCAGAGCCCTGCTGAAGATCTCATGTGTTGTCTCAGAAATTAAAAATAAACCCAACAGGCTGTGCAAAGGCTGGAGCTGATCTTTGTTTTCCTTTGTGCCTCCTGATCTCTTTGGGACACGGTGCCAGGAGTGGTCCTGGGATCCTGCAGGCAGCTCAGGGATCCTTTGATTCCTGTGTCAGACTGATGTCTCAGGTTTAGCTTTTCTGTTTTTCAGATTCTGTGCTGCTTTAGTATGTGGGGCTGGGTTCACATTCAGGGATGCTGAGCTCTCTGCACAGAGCAGGGAGACAAAACAATTCCTGCTCCAGCTGGGGACCAAGGACAAAGATCCAAACCTCAGCCCCAAGAGCACAACCAACGTGGGCTGGAGAGAGAAAAACAAACAGGATGGGAGTGCCTGGGCTAAAGCTGGAATGGGACAATGAACTCCAAGGTGCAAATGGAGCAGAACTGATCCCAGGGAGAGCCCCCGGGAGCGGCCGTGCATTTTGGGGCCATTTTGGGTCACCTTGGGTGCAGCCCTGGCTGGGCTCTGGTGCTGCCCAAGGTGCATCCATGGAGGAGATCCTTTGAATGAATCCCTGCTTTATTCTTTAGCTCTGTCCAGCCTCTGCTCTAGGTCAGCCCTCACAAGGCATCAAGACCATTGATGGTTCTGAGTTGATTATTCAATAAAACAAAGCATTAATGGCTTAACACTTGCACTGAATGGGCTTTGAAAAGGACTGATCTGAAATCGCCTTAAGATGCAATTTCCAGGGGTTTGCACTTTGCCCTTCTGTCACACCAAAGTCAATCAAAGTGACATTTCAAGAAAGGTCTCAAGGTGTTTTCATGGCTCACAACAGGGCTGGAGGACGTGCATTTATTAAAAATAAAACGTTTCTAAAAGAAAAGCTACAACTTATGAAGAAGAGGGGTGGGAGGAAGATCAGCCTGGAGAAGGGGTGGATATGAAGCATTTGGAGCTGAAATCTGTGTTCTCCCCCAGAACCCCTAATTAAACGTCAGCTTTTCCCCCTTTTGCTCTCAGCAAGTGCCTGCTTGCCCAGCTCAGGGGCTGAAGCTCTTGGAGAACAGCAAATTCCTACAGCGACCAATTAGTGCCTCATTAAGGACACCGAGTCTTTATCTGCCAGCATTCCTTGAGCTGAGCAGCACCCACAGAAAGGCCTGGGGGGAATTAGTCAGGCTCTGTTCAGAGCAGATTTCGGGAGGTGTGGTAGCAGAACCCAAAGCCAGGGAATGAGTGATGGGGATGAATGGAAAGCTGGAGGAGCTGCCCCTTCCCAGGGAACCGTGGGGCATGGGAAAAGGAGCAGGGCCAGCACAAAAATCTGCTTTCCATAAGTCAATGGCCAGCACAAAAATCTGGTTTCCATAAGTCAATGACTCTCCTCTCTCAGGAATAAATTAGATCGAAAATTTCATGTCAGAAGCTTGGATTTTGCAATCTAAAGTTTATTTTTTTCTTGGGGTGGGGGGAATTTTGTACCTTGTGCAGCCTGAGTCTGTGCATTTGACATTTACCCAGAGGTTTCCAGATTATTTACAGTGCAAAAGGAGAGGAAAGAAGGAAGAGAAGCCCAGGGGCTGACTGACACACCAATTATTATGTTCTTGGATGGATGGAGTATGTTAGAATGTGATCTCCTGTGTGTGGAGCCACTATAGTGAATATTTTTTGCTTTTTATCCCATCTAGGCAGTGGTGGGAGCCTGACAATTCCCAGAGGAGACATTCACAGGTACCTGGATCCATGGGAGGCCCAGGGAATGGATTGCTGGGGATCAAAGCCACCTTTGTGCCTCAGAGAGCAGCCACCTGCCAAGGAGCTGATTCCTGCAGAGAAAGGGGCAGCTCCGAGCTGAGCTTTGTTATTTTCCTGAATAAACTCAGCCAGTGACTTCCCCTGAAGCCTCTCTCATTTTCTGGCACTGTGGCACAGAAAGGCACATTCTGAAAGGCAAAGATCAATTCAGGCTTTGTCAGGACACAAAATTTAGCTGAATATTCCAAGAATGGAGACTAGGCTGGGCCCAAGCTCAGGAGAGGTTTCAGGGATTGGTTTCAAGGGTGCCAAGGTTTAAACCCTGAGGATCAGGAAGGTTCTGTGACCTCTGGAACCTCTGGGGCAGATGGGTTCAGTTCAGAGCTGGAGACCACAAAGAAGCCCAGAGTTCTCCCCTCCTGCAGGCAGGGCTCAGCAGATCCTGCTGTCACACCCTGCTCCCTTGGCTGGGCCACCCTCTGCAGTTTTACAGGCTGGGAATTTGGTTTTATTAATTAGTAGTAATTAATTTGCCCTGCAGACATTGAGATGGAAATAGTGTCTGATCCTCTGGTACAAAAGTGAATGGTGAC
This sequence comes from Urocynchramus pylzowi, assembly GCA_013397555.1. Lineage (NCBI taxonomy): Eukaryota > Metazoa > Chordata > Aves > Passeriformes > Fringillidae > Urocynchramus > Urocynchramus pylzowi. The sequence continues at coordinate 282,616 of VZRH01007657.1, forward strand.
ACCAACCATTCTTAAAAGATCACAAATAAACCAAATTCTCTGGTTTTCAGGTGTATTTATTATTAGCTCATTTGTAAACAAGCACATAAGTTGCCTTTTATAGCCAAAATAAGACATGAAAACTTAATAAATACCAACAGGACTTGTAAATAAATTATCTGCAGTTTTCTGAAATATCAGATACTTCACACATTTCAATGTTTAAATATCTTAAATTACCACCCATGGCTAAGACTGGGAAAAAGGAAGCATGGTTGCAATGGAAGACTTTAATGTCAGTGATTCTGTATCAGAGGTTAAAGGCCTGAATCCTCAAAGATATTTCAGAGTATTTTGTCCTCCTGGAAGTCAGGGCTCAGTGTTTTGACACAGGATCCATCCCTGGCAGTGTCCAGGGCCAGGCTGGATGGAACTCTGAGCACCCTGGCACAGTGGGGGTGTCCCTGCCCGTGCAGGGCTGGAACAGATGAGCTTCAAGGTCCTCCCAACCCAAACAATTCCAGGATTCCATGAAAAATACAAAGGTTTCAACTCATGCTTTGCTTCCTCCCAGAGCTGGGCCCTGGCTCTGCCAGAGGAGTTTTCCCTGAGGTTCTGTGAGCACACCAGCACACCCTGGGGCACACTGGCAAAGTGGGCCACCAAAATCTCTGTTCTGAAAGTCTGATTTCATGAGATCATTAACATTCACACAAACCCAGTTCCCAGCTGGGCTCTGGGGGATTTCATGCACTGGGGGGGCAATTCCAGCTGCCCTGGGGGGTCCTGACTCCTGTGGAATTCATCCCACTGCCACGGAATCCCACAGCAGGAGATGCCCTGGGCACAGCTGGGTCATGGGAAAGGCACAGGAGTGGAAAAGGACCATGGAAAAGGCACAGGAGTGGAAAAGGACCATGGAAAAGGCCACAGGAGTGGAAAAGGACCATGGAAAAGGCACAGGAGTGGAAAAGGACCATGGAAAAGGCCACAGGAGTGGAAAAGGATCATGGAAAAGGCACAGGAGTGGAAAAGGATCATGGAAAAGGCACAGGAGTGGAAAAGGACCATGGAAAAGGCACAGGAGTGGGAGGAGGGGAGGCTGTTCAGGAGGTGATAAATGCAGCTCCTGGCTCCCAGTGCCTTTGTGTTCCTGAGGGATGAGAGGAGGCTCAGAGCTGCCTTCACACCAGTGCTCCCAGTGCTCCCAGGGGGCTCCAGCTCCATGGATCCCTCAAGGAATGCTCTCCAGCTGGGCATCAGCAGCTGTGGGCACAGAGAGCTGACACAGGGCAGCAGGAAACACCCCCAGGGCTCTGCACCTGCAATTCCTGCTTTACCCCAATATCCTGGAGGATGAGGATGGCCTGGGCACCCCACACCCAGCTGCTCAGGCAGCCAAGGCCTTCTGTGCTTGCACAGTCCCACAGAAATAAATACAAATAAATATTAAATAAGCAAATAATTAAACCATTAAATAATGGAAGATTCACACAGTTCTTTCAGGAAGTGACTTTCCAAATAAGTTAACACATGCAGTGGTTTGAACAGCAGCTGCCATCCACTGGCCTTGCAAGTCAACAAACAAACAAGCAAACAAACAAATAAATACTAAATAAATAAAATTAATAAATAAATTAAATAAATAAATACCAAATAAATACTAGATAAATAATAGCAAATAAATAAATAAATAAATATGAAATAAATAAAGGCATAATAATAATAATATGCAGGACATACAATAATAGCTGCCAGCAACCTGTCAAAATCATGTTAATGTAACATGATGGATGCTAAAAGTGTAACTTGAATCTGGGGGATTTAAGAGCTGCCAGAATCAGGACCACATTCAAATGTTACAAAAAAAAACCAAAAAAAAAGGTTATGGCTTCTTAAGAATCTCAAATGGAAAGTTTTCTTCTAATTGTGCTTCTGTTCTTGTGCCAGTTCATTCTGTGCTTTCTCTAGGAGCACTGTGCCACCCTCCTTCCAGGTTATCTGTGAAAGAACAAATGTAACTTCCACGTGCCTTCACACCAGAGCTCCCTGGTTCTCCTGAGGCAGGCGTGCCAGCCCACCTGGCGGATCCTTACCTGCACAGCGAGGACCAGGGGCTCCAGGAGCCGAGGTGGCAGCGGTCCCTGGCCTGCACCCACACCTCTGCTGGCCCAGGGGCTGGCAGCTGCACTGCCTGCTCCTCAGTGTCGTACACCTGGGGACAGGGACAGCTCCTTCAGGGGGACAGAACCACCACGGGGCACAGGAAGGGTCCCCAGCAGCCTGGTGCCCCAAAGTCCTGGGGCTCGGGAGAACCTGAGCTCAGCAGGAAGAGCTGAAAAGCTCAGGTACCACTGGGGGGTGTCCCAAAGAGACCCAAACCCACTGAGGGAGGTGGCCCAAAGTGACCCAAACCCACTGAGGGAGGTGGCCCAAAGTGACCCAAACCCACTGAGGTGGCCCAAAGTGACCCAAACCCACTGAGGGAGGTGGCCCAAAGTGACCCAAACCCACTGAGGGAGGTGCTCTAAATGACCCAAACCTACTGAGGGAGGTGTTCTAAATGACCCAAACCCACTGAGCTGGATGTTCTAAATGAGCCAAACCCCAAAACACTCATTAAAGAAAGGGCTCGTTTGTTTATCTGGGATTTTCTCTTTTTCCTCCTTCCCCCGGAGCAGGAGCCCTAACACGCAGCAGCTGCTCCTGCTCAGGATGGCTGGGATCCCAGGAGCATCCCCAGCGGGGTGGAGGAGGCAGGAGCGAGCCCGGGGAACGGCCCCATCTGCTGGTGCGGACTGGCTCCATCCCCAGCGGGAAACATCCCCTGCTGCCCTTGGATCCCCCCCGGAAAAGCGGGATAAAGCCGGGATAAAGCCGGGATAAAGCCGGGATAAAGCCGGGATAAGCCCGGGGAAGGGCAGCACTGGGGCACTGCCAGTGCCCTGTGGGCAGGTGGCTTTCCCAGCTCTCCTCCAAGGCAGCCCGCTGTGTGCCCGAGAGCAATCTGGGCACACACTGGGGGCTCCACCCTGAGACAGTTAATTCATTCCAGGAATTAACTGGGAATCGGGGGCAAAGACCAGACTCTCCACAGAAATGCTTCCAGGTGAGTCACTCATCTCTGATTTCCAATTCACCTCCAAAGCCTGAGCTGCCCAGGGATGAGCAACACAGGAGGAAATTCGGGTCACAGACCCTGGGGTTCTGGGTTTGGAAATGGGGAATTTCCCACACGAGGCCCTGCACAGCCTCCTAGTGAATTAGCAAACACAACCCTGCAGTGCTGGATGGGATTTTCTGTCCTCAGCTGCCTCAAGGATCTTCCTGCTCATGGACCTGGGAAAGGCCTTTTCTGCCAGGATAGAATTTGCCACCTTTGGGGCTCAGCACCGTTTTTTTCTTAATTTTTAATTTTAGTTCATTATCCTTGCATACAAAAAATTATTTCTACTATTTAGGCAAGAAGATTGTGTCTCAAATGTTGTGTTTCTACCTGGTATCTGTGTCTCTTTGTGCTTTTAACTTTGACCTTGAAAGTCAAAGGGAAGTAGGAGTTTGGGGTGCTCCAGGTCCTGGGATATGTCCAGGTCACTGTTCCATTGGTGGCCACGTACTGGCACTGGGGGGGGTCAGGCTTTACTGCAAGAGAAAACACAGAGGGAATGGATTCATATTGACAGCTGAATGTCAGATATTGATAATGGTGACAGTGTTATGGGAAGGAGCTTTGGGAGCCTCAAGGTTAAGAGAGGAGTAGCCCTGAGGTGTGATAACTGCCTTGGGTGCTTTTTATGGAAAATTAAACACATTCCTAGACTCAGTCTGGATAAGATCCTTTTTTTTGGCCTGGAGGGTTGCAGAGGGCTCTGCTGGACTCACAGGAATATCTTCAGCACCTGCTGATCATTAATGCATTTGGGAAAACCTCTGTTTCTTCAGGATGCTGCCTCATTTTCCTGTGCCCTGTGGCCACAACTCAGAGCCCTCTCATTCCTGTCCCTCCCTGTGCCCCTGCCCTGGCTGCCCATCTGGGAGTGGCTGAGGAGGGAAGCATCCACAGCCTGAACAGCTCTCAGGGAGGAGCCTGCTGGATTGTTCTCTGCCTCGTCCCTCAGAGCCCTTCCCCACCACGTCCATCCTTTGGGGACATTCAGGGACCTGTGGGTGTTGGGGCACTGGAGGTCACAAGCCAGGAAGATGCTGCTGCTTCACTTCCTCATCCTCTTCTGTCCTGGCATCCCCTGTTCCTGGAACTGGGGCTTGGTGGAGATTTACAGAGCATGGGGCAGGGATTCCCAGGGCTGGGCTGAACCCTGACTCCCACTGGCAGCAGCAAAATAAAAAAAGCAACCCCCACTGCTGGGCTACTCACTGATGTCCCTGATGAAGAAGCTGGCGGTGTAGTTCTCATATAACACCTCATCAATGGCCTCCAGGAGGATGTCAATGGGCTGGTGCTCCTCAGCAAAGGGGCAGAAGTTCTCCTTGTGGCACTGGGCCGTGTAGGTGGTCAGGGCCCCCTCGGTGACAGCCACGGGGCTGCTGCAGGACACGTCTCCCTGGGGGCTGGGACAGAGCAGGGAGAGCACTGGGAATGCTGCTTTGTCCTGGGAATGGGCTGCCATAGCAACAGCATCGTGTGTTTGGTGAGGAAATGTTTTGGTTTGCCTGCTGCAGAAAAGGGTTGGTGGGAGCTGCCACATTCCCAGTGCTCTGGGATGCACTGATGTCAGTTCTCAGCCTCAGCTCACCCCTGCCTCAGCAGGAGGAATTAACATTTAAACCTAAAGCAGGATCTCTCATTTCCATCACCCCATGGCAAGCTCCACTTTCCTCCTTTGTCCCTTTGCCCTCTGCCAAACCCTGCTGAAGAAATGAGAGCTGAGAAGTCTCCACTGGGAAACAAACACCAAAAGCTGCCAAAGCAGCACCTGAGCCTGGCTCTGCTTTTGCTCTCAGCCTGCTGCACCCCTTGGCAGCTGTTTCTCCTCCAGAGGCTGGGGTGACCTTTGCTGGAGCACTCCCTGCTCTGGAGAACCCCCGGGGCAGTGGGAGGCAGGGAATCCCCCCAGGCACATTTCCCTGCAGGTTTCTGCAGGTTCCTCAGCACAGCCTTGTCGGGGCCATGTGCTCTGCAGGGGGGGCAGCCTCCCACTCCACCCTGCACTGGGAGCAGTGGTTCTTCTGCCTTGGCTGCACTTCCTCTCTGCCCTCCACCAGCTGTTTTGCTATTGCTTAAGTTACCCAGTGGCTACTCCAGCCCACTTGACTCATTCCTTTTTCAAGGTTTTATTAATTTCTGAGTGACTTCCATGCCCTTTTTAAGGTAACTTTGTCCCAGTAATGACTCAAAACATTTTGGGGATGTTCAGACTTGGAAAAGAGACCTCCCCCCATCTGCATGCCCCTAACAGCCTAAAATCCTACACAGAGTAACACCAAGGGCTGTTCTGTGGGGCTGGGAAGGGAACTACAAACTCTTACCCTTCCAGGCTTCTGATGGTGAACTTCACATTTGGATTATTTTCTGTCATCCAGGAACATGTGAAAATTCCAGAGTAGTTCTTTGCCTCACACTTCAGAAATGTCCTGTTGGGCTCTAGACAGAGAAAGACAGAAACCAGGAGTTATTTACTCTTGTTTGCCAAAATGGCCAAGGCAGAGAGGAACAATTCATGAATTCACAGATTCCCTGGCACTACCATGAGGGACTCAAATACGAGACTCAGATGAGTGAGGTTCATGCAGAAAATGCAAAACAACCCCAGGCTTGTCTCCTGAATGGAGAGGCCCAAATGACAGCACTTCAAACCTGGGGCAGGCCCTGGTTCTGCCAAATCCCAGAATCCTGGAATCTCCTGAGCTGGAAGAGACCCACAAGGATCACAGAGTCCAACTGCACAGCCCCAAAATCCCAGCCTGGGATCCCTGGAGTGGTTCCAAACCCTCCTGGAGCTCTGGCAGCCTCGGGGCCGTGCCCGTTCCCTGGGGAGCCTGGGCAGTGCCAGCACCCTCTGGGGGAAGAACCTTTCCCAAAATCCACCCTGACCCTCCCCTGGCACAGCTCCTGCCCTTCCTGGGCTCCTGTCACACAGCCCTGGTTTTCCAAACCAACTCCTCCCATCCCTCCACCCTATCAGCCTGGAGAATCCCAAATAAATCCCATGGCAATCCCAAATGAATCCCATGGCAATCCCAAATGAATCCCATGGCAATCCCAAATGAATCCCACGGCAATCCCAAATGAATCCCACGGCAATCCCAAATGAATCCCATGGCAATCCCAAATGAATCCCATGGCAATCCCAAATGAATCCCATCAGCTGCACCGCCCAGAGCCACAGGAGGGATGATTTTCCCGCCACTGCCAGCAAAGCTTTTGCAGAGAGCACCTTTGCAAGGACATTTCCAGGTGTTCCCAGAGCCTGCAGCAAGCTGGGCAGGCACAACCCCAGCACCTGGGGGCCGTACCCTTGAAGCTTTTGAGGATGTCCCTGACGATGTGCCCGCCGGGGCCGATCCTGGCGATGAGCAGCAGGCTGGAGCCCAGCACCCGCTGGCTCTCCTCGCCCACACAGCTGTAGGCGCCGGCGTCCGGCAGCTCCTTCACGGCCACCCTCAGGGCCTTCCCTCCCTGGATCCGCTCCGAGTCCTTTCTCCAGTACACCGCCTCCTCGGGGCCGGCACAGGTGAGCTCCACCGTGGTGGCCGGGGCCTCGGCGTCCCACTGGGAATCGATGACAAACACTGGGAACGGCAGGGGGACATCAGGAGCTGCTCACAGCGGCCAGGGACAGCGTGGGCTGGGCCCTTCCTTCAGCTCTGGCTGAGCCCCAGGGAGGCTTTCCCACAAAGCACAAACACTGAGAAGCCTGACCAGTGTGGAATCTAAACCGGCAGAAAACGCTCAGCTCCAGGAAGTCTGGGAGTCTCCCAAACTCCCTGTGGACACAGGCACAGTGAATCTTCAAACTCAAGGTTTGCTCTCAGTGTTGACAAACAGATTTGCTGCTTTCAGCACCAAATCCCTCCCAGGGAACCCCCAGGATAAATATTCTCTTTAATGTAAAGATAAGTCATTGAAAGAGAGGACAATCTGAATTTAACCAAATTTTCTGATAAATTTTTCAAAAGAATTGTTTATTACCTACCCTGTATTTTTACAAATGGATTTACATTTAAGTTCTTCACCAGAGAAGTTGATAAACTATTTTAAGGTTCTAGGTTTTACTCAGAAATATCTTTTCTTTTTCACAACTAATTCTTCCCTTGTTTTTTTTAGGGCTGTTCCTTTAGTCACAGTTTTTGCATGCAGGCTGTGTGACTGAGACTTTGAGCACGAGCAGAAGGAATAGGAAATAAAACATTTGCGAATGCAAGTGCTACAAATATGCTGTTGGAAGACATTTTAGGACTTTTAAATATTTTTCCATGAACTCCAATTAATTATTGTCAAACAAATAAACATATAGCCTTGGCCTAAGATACTGGAGCTAACAAATCCTGTGCTAGTGGCCACAATTATAATTCCAAAGTTTTAGGTCTGACAAAGTAGAGACTTCCTTACCATTCTCCTGCAGTTTCCATTGGGCACTTTCCAGTAGGGCAGCAAAGGAAAACAGGGACAGCAAGGCACAGAGGAGGTGAGACATCTGTAGGGGAAAAAAACATTATTAAACTTCACTGAGGTTGGCTGAGTGTGCTCCAAAGTCAGGCTGGGGCTGGGCAGGGTGACAAGGACACAAAGTGAGTCCCAGTGAGCTGAGGAACATCTTCCCATTCTGAGAACTCTGGGATCCCATAAAAATGGAATCTCAGCGTTGTGCTGGAGCTGGAGCCATGATTTTGATCCACTTGGGATTCTCATCCCAAGGCAGTTTAGAGGAGGAATCACTCCAAGGGAATTGTGTGAGTGGCTCTGGCTGGAAAAGCCCTGCTTGGTCCAGTGAGGCCAATCCCATGGAAAAGGCACTGGATGAAAGGATCAGTGGGCTGCCCAGGCAGGTTTGGATCCCCATCCCTGGAGGTGGCACCCAGAGCTCTGGGGACAGGGTGGGGATGGGGCACAGCCTGGACTGGGGGATCCCAAAGCTCCTTCCCAGCCTCGGTGATTCCATGATGCCCCATTGTCAGAATCCAAGCCATCCCTCTCCATGCCCTGAACCCCAGACAGGGGTCTGGGCAGCCCTGGCAGGAACCCAAAAACACTTGGGGCTTTGATTTCAGCCCATGG
>VZRH01007657.1:291093-303174 GCA_013397555.1 Urocynchramus pylzowi
ACAATAAACATCACTGAGAACACGAGCAGAAGACTCCTGACTCCTTCCTGGACAGCTGGGCTGGGAAAAGCAGCTTCCACCAACAGCTGGGGCCATCCCAGCAGAGAAGAGCCCGACACCCCATGGCCAAGGCACTGCCCTGAAGGATCAGTGGGCATCACCTTCCATCCATCCAAAGCCTAACCTGGCTCAGCTCATCAGCAGCTCCATTAAAACCAAGAGTTGAGAATTCATACCAATATATAAATGGGTATTTCTCCTGAATTTGTTCCAAATACCACCAGAAGTCTCCATGAAACACAAACACCTTTGCAAAATATTGTCATAACTACTGGGTGCATAAAAACTTTAATAACAGTTATTTAGATGCACTTCCAGATCTTTTCAGACTGGAGAGTAAACCAAATTAACAGAACTAGAATCTCATCAAGAAAGAGGTGGTGAATATCATTTCTAGCTACAGTGGGAGGTTGAATGCAGGCAGAAAACACAAAATTAAGTGGTTTGAGTTGTTTTTTTCCTCCCAAAGCACTCTTTTTGTAATGAAAGAGGAGCAGCCCTCCTGATTCCCTGAGAGCAGAATGTGTTTCTGTGCAGATCAGTTCCTAGTGCAGCTCCTGCTGTTCTGAGCATCCTAAATCCTGGTCACAAATCATCCAGTGCCCTTTGGATTTGTACCCAGCTCTTAATGGGACCAGGAGCTACAATAAAGTGTCTGGAGAGTGTCCAGGAGAGGCAGCAGCTCCTGTTGTGCTCAGAGAGGGGCACAAGGCTCAGGGAAAAGACAATTATTAATGGACAGAAATTACAGAATAATTTAGGTTGGAAAAGAGCTCTAAAATATATCATAACTTATTAGCATTGCTAATAACTGCTTCATTACACTCTTAGATTTCAGGCAGGATTTGCTGGAATTTCCAACAGAAAGATTCATTTGGCAACTTTCTGAAAGTTGCTGGTTTCTGTCACAGAAACATGACATTCATCACCACACTTCATAAACCTGAAACTGAGCATCAAAACATCAAAACAGCAGCTCAGACTGGGGGAGAGCAGTGGGACTTGTGCCTTCTCTCCATTCATCACAATTAAAACATCCAAAACAGAAAAGTTTCTCCTGCTTTGAGGGAGAAGCTGCATGATTCAGGTTTTTGATGAAAAAGTCAACAATTTGCATGGAAATGATTCACATTGTAGATGTGGGAGAGCAAACCTCCCCATCTCAAAATTTTATTGCAAAATTAATCAGAAACAAACTCAGATTCTGAACAACACCCGTGAGTGCCTGAGAACTTCAGAAATGAGAAAATTCCAGCTCCAAATGTTCAGGGAATCTCAGAATCATGGAACAGTTTGGGTTGGAAGGACCTTAAAGCCCCTCCAGTGCCACCCCTGCCATGGCAGGGACACCTTCCACTGTCCCAGGTGCTCCCAGCCCTGTCCAACCTGGCCTAGGGCACTGCCAGGGATCCAGGGGCAGCCACAGCTGCTCTGGGAACTCCAGCCCAGCCATGAATTCCTTCCCAATCTCCCATCCATCCCTGCCCTCTGGCACTGGGAGCCATTCCCTGTGTCCTGTCCCTCCATCCCTTGTCCCCAGTCCCTCTCCAGCTCTCCTGGAGCCCCTTCAGGCCCTGCCAGGGGCTCTGAGCTCTCCCTGGAGCCTTCTCCTCTCCAGGGGAGCCCCCCCAGCTCTCCCAGCCTGGCTCCAGCCCTGCAGCAGCTCTGGGGTTTCCTCTGGACTCTCTCCAGCAGCTCCAGGTCCTGCTGATGCTGGAGACCCCAGGGCAGGAGGCTCTGCAGGTGGGGTCTCACCTGAGCACAGGGGCAGGGTGTCCTTGGTGTCCCCTCCGTGTCCCCGCTGCTCTGGAGCTCGAGGGCTGGCACTGAGCCCAGAACTTCCTTCACTGAGGATCCCCAAATGATTCCTGTCAGGAAGGACCTCTGGACCTCACCTGGGCCAGCCCCAGCTCCAGGCAGGAGCCAGTGGGACAGAACAGCCACATAAAGGAGCTTGGCAATGCTCAGAAACACCAACCCTGGTCCAATAAAAGGATTATTACTGCCTGGTGACAGAGATTACAACTCCAGCAGTACTTACATGTGTACATCATGTGCTCAACTTTATCAGAATATAAACACTGCCCTGAAGAAAACGTCCCCAAGGCTATTTCAATCCACTCTCAAATAAATAATGCTCAATTTGCATTAGAGTAAAGCAGAAACGAGTCCTCACCGTCTCCTGGGAAGCCTCTGGCTGGAGCTGCAGCTGAAGGTTGGCTCTGAGATGTGAAGGAAACCAAGTTCTGGTCCCAAAGCCTGCAGAGGACAGGGGTGCCTTATAAAGGCTCCCTGCCACCACAATACCACAGGATTGCAACACGTGGCTCCAGTTCCTATTTTACATTGGGCCACAGCTACAGCCAAAAAAAAAAAATATTTGGGAGTCCCAGGTAAACTTCGAGGAGGAAATGAAATTATGAGATTGTAAAGCGACCTTTAGTGGTTTGCCAGAGTCATTTCCTTTCCTCGCTGGTTTTCTGTCTCTCATTCTGTCTCTTCATCACACAGGAAGAGTGGAGAGAGACCAAATAAACTCCCAAAGTGTCTGTTGGGAAACACAGAATGAAGACAGAAAGAGAAAGTTCAATAAACTAAAACTCTTTCTACCTGATAAGTGTGAGAGAGATAATTACATGACCTCTAATCCCAGCTCCCACATCAATCAGCAGGAAAGGGAATATTCATTCTTAATTGCTGGTTTTGAGTTGTGTTTGTTCTATGAATTGAGACTTAAGTCAACCAAAAAATAAACAATTAGATCTATCTTAGAGATACCTGATATTTGCACATTATTATGCTGCTGTTTTAAAATATAATGTGAACCTGGTGTTCCTTTTAGACCTCAGGCATAAGAGCCCCGTGCTCCACATGGGCTTTGAAAATGAGGAAAGGCTGTGTGGCTTTTTCCTTTATTGTTTGTGAAGTAATTGAACACAATTCTCATTATTTGCCAGGAGAACACTGCTTCTAAAAGCAAAAGAAAAAAAAAAAAAAGGTTTGAAACTCAACCTGACACACTTTAGGGATTACTGGAGAGACACAACTCAATTCCAGGGGCTTTCTAGGGGCAGGATTCCCACAGTGCAGGGATTACAGTGCCAGAATCCTGCTCCTTTGCTATAGAATCCCAGAATGGTTTGGGTTGGAAGGGACCTTAAAAATCATCTATTCCACCCCTGCCATGGCAGGGACACCTTCCACTGTCCCAGGTGCTCCCAGCCCCAGTGTCCAGGCTGGTTTGGGGCACTTCCAGGGATGCAGGGGCAGCCCCAGCTGCTCTGGGCACCTGTGCCAGGGTCCCAGAGGGAACAATTCCTCATTCCCAGTATCCCATCCATCCCTGCCCTCTGGCACTGGGAGCCATTCCCTGGGTCCTGTCCCTCCAGGCTGGGACCAGGCAAGAAATGTGGGGTCACCCCTTTGGTGGCTGAGCTGTAACTCCTTCCCACCCCACAGGACACAACCCCAGGCCCTGCATTCCCAGGTGGCCCTGGTGACTCCCTGCCCATCCCAGAGTGCCCAGCCTGCTCCTCAAACACGGGAATTCCCTGTGCCAGAGCTGCTGGCACAGCTGGGCACGGGCGGAGCACCAGGGCTGTGGGGAGGGCAGCTCTGGGAGCAGCTCTGAGCAGGAGAAAAGCTGCTCCCTTCCCATCCCAAATGCTGAATAACCCAGAAGATGATCCCTTCCCATCCCAAATGCTGAGAACCCAAAAGATGATCCCTTCACATCCCAAAAGCTGAATGTGGCTCAGAGGGGCTCGTGGGGCCATTCCTGACACAGAACTGAGCAGCAGCCCCTGGACTGCTCACCTGAGCTCTGTGTCAGTGACAGAATGGACAGGATGGAGCTCTGGGCACTGCCAGAGGGACCCAAAGCATTCCAGGTGGCAGAGGTGTCCCCTCCTCATCCTGGTCCCTGGCTGCCTTGAGGGCAGCTCACAGGAGGCAGTGCTGGGCACCATTTTCCAGCTCACCTGCTTGTCCTCATCCCAGGAGCCCCTTTTGGAGTGAGGAGCAGGAGGAGCTCAGGGGGCAGCGACCCCTCCCCTCCTGCTGTAAACACAGCCCTGGGCACGAGGGACAGAGAGCCCAGGCTGGGCACAGGCTGGGCACAGATTTGATCCCATCTAAGACAATCTGCAGTATCCAGAATCCCTTTTGGGATTACAGCAAGGCAGCAGTGACAGGAAATCTGGGAGCTGAGGTCAGTCACAGGTACAAATAAGGGCAGCAGTGAATTTATGTGCACATTTCCTGCTCCTGCTCAGCTCACCATCCCTTTTCTGCTCCCAAGGCTGCACTCCTCTCTAGTCCAGTGACCAATGCAGAGCTTAGCAAAGCTCTTCAAGTGCCTGCTCCCTGCTGAAACACAGACAGCTACTCCTTAATACAAATAAAGACCTGATAATTCATGCAAACAAATGCACATTTTCAGTGTGGGTTTGCATCAAGCCTTCCTAATTCCCTGGTCCCAGGACACATGGAGTGACTTGGTGCCCAAGCCTTATGCCAAGAGTCCCAAAAACCAGTCCTGGAGCACAGACACCTCTCGGTGGAACTTCCACGATGGGATGGTTTCCTGTGATCCATCAGAGGAATTTTTAAATATTAAAACACAGAGATTGTGAAAAGCTCTCTCGATGACAGCCTGGTTTTCCACTATGAGCTCACTGATTCTGAAGGGGGAATTTGGAGGGGAGCAGCTTCTCCCCATCTTCTTCCTCTGCTTCCCCTATGACACTGACAGAGAATGTGCAAACCCCGTCCGGGCTTTGTTTAATGCCGAGGAAAAACTCCTTTTTGGCAGAAAAGGCCCCATTTGAAAACAGGTTTTCTTTCTTAGCATTTTTGCTTTGTGGAATGACAAATCACCTCAATCCAGGAAAAAACCCCTGTGTAACTCAGGGAAAAGGAATAATTATAAAAAGTGTATAATCTGTATGATTCCTCTACATGGAATCCACTTTCCATGGATGTCCATTGGCAGATTAATGCCAAAGATCAACTTTTATTCCCAGGATTTTTAATGCAGTAGCACTGAGAAGGGAACACTGTTCTTTATCTGTAATTCTATATATTATTCTATAATTCTTAATCTATAACTCAATCATTTATGTGAATTCATCAGGAAATACTGTGTAATATTAGTGTACCAATAAATTTTCCTAAAAAATTCCTGTTAAGCCACTCCATGGAATCACTGAACCAAGCTCCAGCCTTGAGAAAAACACAAAACAGCACAGGGGAAAAAGATACCCAACTTCTGCCAAGAAGCAAAAAGCTTTACAGGGCAGAGATGAATTTGATTTGGGTACCACTGGAGCAGCTGGCCAGGATGGGGATGTTGGGAATCTCCCCCTCCTTGGGTGGAGCCCAGGCTAATGTAGCTCCCCAAATTCCAGAGGAGAGCTGTGCCCAGAGCAGGATGGGGTCTGGATTGGTGAGACACGGGGCAGGAGCTGGTGCCCCCTGAGAGGAGGGAAAGAAAAGGGGATTTCACCTCTTGGTCCTGCCCCAGGAGCTCACAGCATGCAACCCCCAGAGCTTTGGGTGTCTCTGCACAAACTCCTGGGCTTGGAGACAGCACCAGAGGGATAAAAAGAACAGGAAAAGCCAGAAGAGCCTTGCACAAGGATTTTTAAAGAAAGGCAAAGCGAGGTGTGACATTTCCAAAAGGGTTTAAGAACCAAATCTCATTTTCTACAGTAAATGACTCTCAGAGTCAATGGGATTTGGGTGCTTAAATCCATGAGATGCTTTTGCAAATCTTTACAGGTGCTCAGGGAATGTGGGGCAGGGATCCAAGAGGAACAGGTATTTCTGATTGATTTATTGCAGAATTAGAGTTATCCATCCTCTCTGGCACAGGAACAGAGGAGGTTCCTCCCGTGCACAGGGAGAAGGTTCAGTGCTGGTCCAAAGTGCAGAGCAGATCACTGCTCCTCTGGAACCCACCCCTGGCTGCCATCACAAACCTCACACTGGGATTAACCTCACACTGGGATCAACCTGACTTGATATAAACCTCACACTGGGATCAATCTAACATTGAGATAAACCTGATACTGAGATCTGACATTGATATAAACCTGACACTGAGATTAATATCACACTAAGATCAACCTCACACTGAGCTCAATCTGACACTGAGATAAACCTGACTCTGAGATCAGCCTGCCAGCCCCCAGCTGGAGGAGCCAGCTGCAAGCTGGGCTCTTCTCTTGAGCTGCACTCTTTTCTTGGGGATGTTGTAACTCTGAACTCCACCAGCAGCAGCAGTGCTTGGGCTGGGCTATAGTGCTGGGGGTGGGGAAATAACATTGCAAACTGAAAGTCAAGGGAAAAGCCCGGTAAATTCATTTCATTGACTGAAATTCAAGCAGCATTTTCTTTGTCTGACAGCTCCTAGAAAAGGCATTTTCAGACAAAGCCCAGCCAGGCCATTCTAAGTCCAAGGAGATTTGGACAATGCTCCCAGGGACAGGGTGGGGTTGTTGGGGTGTCCAGGAGTTGGACTGATGACCCTTGAGGGTCCCTTCCAGCCCAGGATATTCCATGATTCTGTAATTAAAGCTCTCAGGGATATACCTGGAAGAAGAATGAAGTCGTGACAATTTCCTATTTTGCTATTAATTATTAATGTATAAATATTTATTTAATGCTAAAGCCTGGGGACCCAAGCTGAGAATGGGATACCAGGATAAGGGATTCAGGAGTTTACAGGAACCCTCAATGCCCAGGCAGGATCCAGGCATCTTATTACATCATTTTTTATCTGTCAGAAAATTCCAAGTTCCTCAAGGTGGGGAAAAGAAACTTTAAATTATGTAATAAGAGTCTGACACCTCCCATGACTGTGAGGGAATGAGGTCATACAAGACCTATTTGGAAAGCAAAAACTTTTCACCAGTGAACCACTGAAGCATCCCTGAACTTCTGAAAGCCAAAGAAAATTTTGGAATTACTCCAGGCTTGCTCTGTGACATCACACTCACTCCTGTCACCCCTTTGCTGCAGTCATGCTGTAACAAACAGGACAATGCTGTTACCAACCCCTTAAAATTAAAATTCAGGAGCTCTGCCATGGGAGGGTTTCCAGGACCCACAGCAGAAGAGAGGGATTGTGGAGTGGCAAATCCTCCTCCAGCTCAGCTTGGTGCTACCACACATTTCTGACTGGGACAGGGCAGATTTTGGTGTCAGTACCTCAGGAATTGGGACAATCTCCATGGTCCCTTGGTGGCTTTCCCAGCTTTTACAGAGACAGGGTAACTGAGAGGCATTTTAAAAGGTTTTATTCCATTATCAGTCTTGATGAAGGGTGACACACAAGAGATGTAAAACTCAATGCCATTCCATCAGAAGCCAACCCATTTCCTGGTTACAATACCTTAGAAATGTTTTTCAGCCTATTAGCTTTTGCCACACAATCACCTATATTTTTTCCTATACTTTAACCTATATTTAGCACCAATCACCTGTATTTTTACCTATATTTTAACCTATATTTAGCACCAATCACCTATATTTTTACCTATACTTTAACCTATATTTAGCACCAATCACCCATATTTTTACCTATATTTTAACCTATATTTAGCACCAATCACTGATATTTTTACCCCATGTGTTCCTGCTACAATGCATCTCTCACAGTTCTAAGTCTCTGAAATATCTGGTCTGTTTGCAAGGCCATCTTTTCAAACTTTTTTCTGGTTCAGTCTCTCTCTCAACATTGTCACCTCTATTCCATGGCCTCCCTAAGGCAGCACACCTTATCTCAGAGTTTGCACACAGATGTACAAGGCTGTGTGAGCTTTCTGTCAGGTTTTGAGACTTCTTTACAAATCCATTCCTCACGTTTCCCTGTCCTGGGCTGTCCCAGGCTGCTCCAGCAGCACATCCCTGTTCCTGCAGCTCAGTGGCACCAGCCTGAAGAGCTGTGAATAATTCAGAGTGAGGAGAAAGCTTTGCATGAGGGAACTTCCAGCAAGGACTTTCCCAGGAGAATGATGAAACTGCCTGCCTGGAGTGAGCACATCTGTTCCTGCTGGGGCCAGGGAGGATGAGGATGTGCCTGGAGTTGCTCATGTTGGGAATTGTGCTCCCTTGCTCCTCCCTGTGCTCTGACATCACCCTGATTAAACACCTCAACAGCCCCACAGAAAAAGTGTCCTTCACCCAGGTGGAGTAATTGACTCATGCCAGTAAATTCCTGGAGCTGAGCAGGAATTTTGTGATTTGCCTGAGGAAGTATGGGGAAAAAAAACAAAAAACAAACAAGTAAAGGATGTGTTTCACATTTAAAATGCTCATGGATTTGTCTTTTGGGTTGGTTTTTTGCCAAGAAAATGGAATATGATGCCTTTTTTTGGGATGATCCTGTACACAGGGCTATGGAAACAACAAGTCAAATTAAAAAATCACTGCTTTTTGCACAACTGGGAGCTGATTTGATCCTGTGCCAGGAGAGGAGATCTCTGCTGGGTTCTGCCCTCATTATGGGCAGGATATGAAGGGATGAAACCAGGAACTTGCAGATTTCAGGGAGAAGAGGATGTTTTCCTGGCCAGTAAATAAATGAAGCCTGCAGCTCTCACACACGAGTGTGGGCTCTCCTCTGTCACTTCCTAACTCTGCTCTGAAGGATTTGGGGGGACAACCCTCACTCTTTCTAGCTGGAAAATGAATGAAACTCACTTCCCAACTCCACAGGGCAGAGCTGCAGAGCACAAACATTCCCTGGCCCCCAAATCCATTTGTTTATAAGCTATTTTAGCCATAAATGCATCACTCCACCTTTGCCCATATTCCTGGCTCATTCCTAGAGGTGAAATGCCCAGGACACGCCTGGCAGAGCTGCAAACAAGCACCAGGCCCTGTGTGCAGAGCTCAGGGAGTGACCAGGAGCTGGGGGCTTCCTTTGGTCTCCACCAGAGCTTCCCCCAGCAGCAGGGAGTCAATCAAGAGTGGCTGCCACCACAAGGGACACGGCTTCCCTCCGTGGTGACAGCCACTGCAGGGGCCCAGCTGCAAACCAGCACCTGCCTCTGCCTCCCCTGGGAGGGGGATGATGGGCTCTGCTGTGCCTGTCACTGCCACACTCCACATTCCTCTGATGTTGCACACAGGGACAAACATTAAAAAATAAAAGCTTTATAAAATCCTAGCTCAAGCCTTACTTCAGCTAAGTACAGCTAGTAACTAGCTTAAGTTCCCATGAGAAGGAATTAAGAGAATGAGAATCAGTTTAAATAACAACTTATTCTAGTAAGAAAAACAGTCTGCACCTGTAAAAAAACCCATAAGAATCCATAAAGAAAGTATGTAAACTAACAAAAATAGAGGGGTTTAAGGAACATGCACCCTTAGCCATTTACTGAGCAAAACCTGTCAGTGTATTGTTAACCAATTAGATTAACACAGTACCTTCTAATATTCCTATAAAAATATGAGCTATGCAATAAAAATTCAGCTTTCTACATAAAAAAAATCAAGAGTGCCATCTGTTTCTATTGCAGCACTCATACCTGAGGGAAAGCTGAGCTGACTCCCCATCAGTTCTGGAATTTCTGAGGCAAGGGAGAGCCAGCAGGAAAAGCCTTGCATTGCAGAATCTCTCCATAACACACCCAGGCCCAGCTCAGCAGTTAAACTTTGGTATTCTTATGCAACACTTGTTCGTACCTGTAATAAAAATAATATCAACTTCAAACGTCCTGTGTCAATTTCCTCCACCTCTAATTAATGCCTGAGATTAAGAACCACACTAGGGAGCTTTAGTCTGGCAGTTGTAACCATAAATACCTTTGTCAAAGGAATTATTGTTTGCCCCGAGCATATCAGCTTCAATCCTGACTGACATCAATCCTGGGATCATGTCTGGAGAGTTCAGCAGAAAACCACTTTCACCAGAGAGTGAAAGTACAAACCAGCCCAGTATAAACCAGTTACTGGTGTACAGAGGGGATGGAGCACATGGGGAGGAGAAATTTTTCCTCAGCCAGCTGAATTCAGTGAGCACTTTGCTCAAGTGTTCTGAGCAGCCTCATGGAGAGCACTTCCACCTGGATCTGCAGGGAATTCCCTGCTGCCTGCAAGGGCAGGCTGTGGTGAGCCTGGAACTGCTCCAGGGACCTGGAACTGCTCCAGGGACCTGAAACTGCCCCAGGGATCCAGCTGGAACCACCACAGCCCCAGGATGTGGGATGTGACCCAAAACCAGCCCCATTCCTGGAGTACCCACCCAGCCCTGCAGAGAATTCTGCACCAGGGGTGGCATTCCAAGGAAACACAAAGCTCTGACCTGCTGCAGGGCTGGGAATAACCCAGGGCAAAGTTTATTCCAGGCTGGGAGGTGGCCCCACACCTTTGTTCACAAAGGCACAGCCAGGATTTGGGAACAGCCAGATCCTGAGCAGCCCTGGGTTCCCACTGGCACAATTCTGTAATTACCATTTAATTACAGGGGCTGCATCTGCACTGCCCTTTCCTGACAGTTAACTGTTCATGGAGGAGAAATGAGGAGAAAGGAGCTCCACAAATATTGTAATATCTGATGCACAAATGTCTGTTTAGAGCTCACCTGTGGCTGAGCAGGAGAGAGAGAACTTCACTCACTTGCACTGCACATTTATTTATATTTCATAAACCAAAAGAAAAGGAAAGATGGGGATGAAGAAACCCACAAGTTCTGCTAAATAACCTTGATTCTTGTGAAGGGAATGAAGGTGCCATTACCTCTCACTGCACTGCTGCTCAGCTCAGAGCTGAGCCAGAGGCACTGGGTTGGAATCAGGATCCTGGCAAGGCAGAGATGTGGCTGGCAGAGCACAGCTCTGGCTCCCCGGTGTGAAACCACGGGTGAGAGAGTGCAGAAAGCTCTGTGGGAGGTCTGTGCAGCCTCTGTCGTCACTGCAAACACAAACCATGAGACTCCTCACCTCCACTTCTCATTTTATACAAAAGCCCCAGCATCCCTCGTGTCGAGGTCCAGCAGAGTGCAGAGCAGCTCCATTAACCTTCCCCACCACCCACTTCAGGGTGTCTGAGTCTGGGAAGGAACACTTCAAGCCACTTCTCTTAAAAGAACTGAGATTTTCAGTTGGAAGGGGAATCCTGGTCAAAACTAAAGACAAAAAATTCAAAATCCCCTTTGTTTAACCCTGGGGAGGAGGTGGAGTCCCCATCCCTGGAAGGGTTCAAGGAACAGCTGATGTGGCACTTTTGAGAGCTCTTTATCCTATCCCAGCCCCAAGGAAAACCATCCCAGGTGGTGCCACTGCTGCCCTTGGAGGAGGCTGAGCTGGAATCCCCCCAGGATTCCACTGGAGCACATGGGGAATAAAACAGGCACCATCCCATTAATTAATTTAAAATTAAATAATTTAAGTTAATCTAAAATTAAATAAATTCAAAGTTAAATTAATTTTAAGTTAATTAATTTAAAATTCCAGGTGATGCTCAGGCTGTTTGCAAGTTTCCAATAATTATCAATAAATCCCAGCAGTGTGGATGCACAGATACCCTGGAGAACTCTGCCCTTCAGAAAGGTTTGAGCTGGGCTGAAAGGGAAAAGTGCTGAAATTTGTTCAAATCAGTTCAGGTCTGGGCAGCTGAGATGGCCAAAGAAGAAAGAGAAAGGATTTTAGATTTCCTTGGGAACTGTTTCAAGTCTCACCATAATTATCAGGAGAACATGAGGCACTCAAGGTTGTCCTGATAGATTTGGGGAGGGAGGCAGAGAGAAGAAATAAAGAAAATCAGAAAAACAAAGAAAGAAACAGAAGAAAAGTAGAAACATTTTATGTAAAATTTCAAAATCTACTCTTGGGGAATCTTATTTTTAGGGACTTAATAGAAAACTACTAACACAACCCATTCCAAGTGCATTTTGCCTGTGGTTCCAGCCTTGATCAGTTTTGATCAAAAATTCTTCCCAAATGTTTGGATCTCCTGCCCCCTTACTGAGGACTTTCTGGGGTAAAGAAACATTTGGTAAAAAAAAAAAAAAAA
>VZRH01007657.1:303230-365578 GCA_013397555.1 Urocynchramus pylzowi
AAAAAAAAAAAGAAAGAAAAAGAAAATCCCACCTTCACTCACAATTTCACTGAAAAGAAACTGCCTGGCTCTGAGTTTCGGCAGCGTTTTTTGGTTTTTGGTTGTGTTACAAACCTGCTGGAGATGTAAAAACCGTGCTGAAACCACAGAGGGAAAGAGGAAGCAGAGCCAGCACTCCCCAGGTAACTGCAGCAGGTTCTCAGGCTGGAGCAGCCCGGGGTGTGCTGGCTTGGCAGGAGCCAGCGACCCCAACACCTCCTGGAGGCTGGAAAAGCCCTCCCAGAGCCTGGAGTCCAACCTTGCCCCCAGCCCGAGCTCTGAGTGCCACATCCAGGTGCCACTGCCAGGGATGGGGACTGCAGACCCCTGGGCAGTGCCTGGACATCCTTTCCAGGAAGGAATCACCCCTGGGTAATCCTGGCATCAATGCCTGGGCAATCCTGGCATTGTCCTGGGCAATCCTGGCATTGTCCTGGATAATCCTGGCATCAATGCCTGGATAATCCTGGCATCAATGCCTGGATAATCCTGGCATCAATGCCTGGATAATCCTGGCATCAATGCCTGGATAATCCTGGCATCAATGCCTGGATAATCCTGGCATCAATGCCTGGATAATCCTTGCATCAATGCCTGGGTAACCCTGGCCTCACTGCCTGGAGGGAGGTGATGCTGCAACCCCAGCCTGGATTTGTGTGCTGGGATCCCCCCTCAGCCTGGCACTGCCCCCCAGCCCTGCCATTCCCAGACTTTGGAAATCCTGGCACACTTTGGTTCTGTCCTTGCTCTGCTGTTCCCTGCTGCCCCTCCTTGCCAGAGCTCCCGAGAGGTTGCCAGGGCTGGCAGAGCAGCTGCAGTCACAGCAGCTCTGTGGTTCCAGTGCCACGCTGGGCAGGGCTGCAGAGGGCAGCTCTGTTATGTAATGAACCAGGCTGGCTGCAGAACTTCCCCCAGAACGGGCTGGGAGACCTGGCCTGACCTCAAAACCCACAGGCCTGAAACTGGCTCCTGTCCCAGCAGAGCCAGCCCTTGTCACCGAGCTGGGGGTGCCCAAGGATGGGCACCTCTGCTGCCCCAGGATCCCTGAGCTGGAAAAGCCCCCCCAGCCCATCCAGCCCCAGCTGTGCCCATCCCACCTTGTCCCAACCCAGAGCTCTGAGTGCCACCTCCAGGTGCCACCTCCAGGGATGGGCACTCCAAACCCCCCTGGGCACTTCCAAGGCCTGAGCACCCTTTCCATGAGGAAATTCCTGCTGATGTCCAGCCTGAACCACATTCTGCATAGACTGCACTGGTTTTACCACTACAGACCATGATAAAGAAACTGATTTTCATCATTTGCTAAGGAAACCTTTTCAAATATGAATTCCCAATGCTCCCCTTTGACATAAAACCCCACCACGTTCCACTGGGCATTGATCAATCAATTCTTATCACATATTTTCCATGTCAACATAGTCCTGTACCTATGGATGGTGACTGGCACCAATTTTGGAGTCAGGATTTGGCTGATTTGGTTTCTAGATGCTGATGAAATGCAGTTATCTTTTGCTCATTTAAATAACAGAATATTTAACTCAGAATGAGCGAAATCCTTGTGTCAACTCCCTGGGTCAGGATTTCTCTCCTGTTAATTATACCTGAGACTTGAGGAATGGCAGTAGGAGTTAAAGTGGAGATTAAATACAAACAAGGAGGATTTTCATTTCATAAGAAGAAAAGCTAAATGTACACAACTCAAAATTCTCATCAGTGCTTAGCTGGTGGCAAAGTAAAACATCAGAATAAAGTCTGAAGATGATTTTTTTCAATAGAATTTGTAATTAGACAGAAAGGCACCAATTCTCTGATACAAACTCCAACTGCAGCTGGAGCTGTGTGATTTCCATCCCCCATATCCACACCACCCCCTTCCAAAGGAAGTTATTCCTTTGGGCTTTTACACGTATTTAGTAAAGGACTTGTGGTTTCTGTCAGTTTTGTGGCTGCTCTGGCAGAAGCTTGCAGCACTTTCAGAAAGCAAACCCAAACTGAAAGCACGGAAGTCCCACCGTGTCACACTGTCACTGTGTCACCAGGAGCCTCTGGGCACCCCCAGAGGAGGCAGAGCCACAAAAGGGACAGCAAGGAGGGCAAGGAGGAGTCATGGCCACCATTGGGATGAAAGGTTTTGGTCCTGAGTGGTCGCCCTGGCCAGCAGAAGCCCCAAACCCTCCCTGACAAGAACCTGCTCCGGGCTGGCCTCAGTCCCTGTCCCCTCCCTGTCCCCGTGCCCAGCTGCCCCCCAGCCTGCCAGCCCTGCCTCCCTGCCCTCCTCATCCCTCTGATCACAAGCTGGGTTCCATTCCCGTGTGGAATGTCTGACATTCCCACACACTGAGTCTCTTACTCCTTTTCATTCCCTCCACACTCCCTTCCCTCAAGGGCATTCAGCAGAACCTCCTCTGCTTTGAAGGAAATAAAGCTGCATGAAACACTTGACTTGAATCATGTACATTGCCTGAAATTTATACAGTTTATACACTCATTTTTAACCTTTCCTTGTATTTAATGCCAGGCCTTGGTTTACCCTGTGTTTTATCTGCAGTGTTCAGCCAGATCCTGAGCTGCCAAAGCTCGGTGATTTCCAAAAAAAAGCCCAAGAGAAGCTGCAGTTTATCCAAACTTTGTGAACATTGTCTCCAAACTCTGACCTCATTTACACTTTTGAGGTCACTGCTGGCATCAGAAACTTCAGCTGTGCTGCTGACATTCAAATTGGGCAATGAATGCATTTCCCTCCCTGACTCCAAGTCTCGCTTCTGGTGCCAACAACACTCACATGACCCAGTGCAAGTCTGCAAGGCCTTGAGATGACATCAAAACAAAGTCCTGCCAAGGCTTTTTTTAGGAAATGAAAAATCGTTCAAGCCCAAAGTCTGGCCAACTTCAGACCAAAAGAACTGAACTGGGGGAATAAAACCCAGGAACCTGCCCTGGACAAGGGCATTGGCTTTGGACACCCCTGCAAAGGGCACACAGCTCATGTCAGGAGTTGAACTGGTCTTTTTATCCCACTGGTCTTTGTCCTGCTACTCCGAGACAGCCCAGCCATGGTGGTTATCCTCTGGGATAACAGATTTGGGAAGAGGGAAAAGCCCTGCACTCATGGTAAAAATGGAATGAGATTTTCTCTCACTGTGGCAGGTGTGTTATGGAAGAAAAGGCAGAAATGGAGAGAGGAATGGGGAGCACAGGAGAAGGGAAAGGACACCTTCCACTGTCCCAGGTGCTCCCAGCCCTGTCCACCCTGGCCTGGGATCCAGGGATCCAGGGGCAGCCACAGCTGCTCTGGGCACCCTGTGCCAGGGTCTCACAGGGAGCAACTCCTTCCCAATATCCCACCCAGCCCTGCCTGGCAGTTTTCAGCCATTCCCCCTCATCCTGGTACTCCAGCCTCTTCTAATGGGCTCTGACATTCAGAGACACCCAAAACATCAATGCTGTCCAAGCTTGGTGCACCAAAACCTAATTTACAGCAGAAAATGGCACCACATCCCTCTTCCACTTCTGCAATTCCCTTCATTGTTTTAATAATCTCATTCAATCATTTTTACCTTCCCTCCAAGAATTTCACATTGACAGTCTGAGCACTCTCACAGTCTCAGGGGGGATTTACCAGGGTATTTGATATTGCACAATTAAAATACTGAAAGATTAAGTTACCTGACTAAAGGAACACAAACACACCATTTGTTTCTGTCATGTGCTCCAGTTACAACCTCAGTCCTTTTCTTTTAGGCAAATAACTTTCAAAAGGGGAAAGAAATCTACAAAGAATTTCCATCATCGAGGATGACATGGTGCCTTTTACCTCTGAGTCAGAAATTCACTCCCAGCTTTAATCTGCAGGGACTGATCTGCCAGGGGGAGCTTCATAGAAAGTGGAGCAGTTTCAGGGCACTTTCTGATGGATAAATCCCCATTAGAGACTCAGACCAAGGGTGAGCTCACTGGCAAGGCTAAAGCTCCCAATTCATCTCAGAATGAACAAGCTCCAGAGCAATTCCTTAAAAAAATGTACAATCAGTCATTTCCTTCAGTCTACTTCCTCTTTTTGTTATTTTGCCTGTATTCAGTTCAGGTTTTTGGCTGAATCAGAAGCCTCTGGGCAGTTGTACCCATTCCCAAGGCTCTGCTGGGCATCCACCCTGCAGCTCCTCCATGCCCAAAGGGCTTCCAGGAGCCAGAGCCTCAACAAAGACCTGGCTTTGCTTCTTCTTAGGGCAGGCTCAGGGGGGACATCAGCAGGGATTTCTCCATGGAAAGGGTGCTCAGGCCTTGGAACTGCCCAGGGGGGTCTGGAGTGCCCATCCCTGGAGGTGGCACCTGGAGGTGGCACTCGGTGCTCTGGGCTGGGGACAGGGTGGGGACAGGGCACAGCTGGGGCTGGATGGGCTGGGAGGGCTTTTCCAGCTCAGGGATTCTGTGGGTTGGTTTAACACCAAACATGTGAGCACAATACAGCCTTAACTCCATTTCTCTGAGAGAAACCAAGGGCACAGCCAACAGGTCGAGCAGCACCAGCATCTCCTCCTTTTCCCAGAGGTTCTCCCCATTCATGGGGTGGCAGGAGGGCAGAACCAGCCCTGTAATCCCCCTCCAGAGCAGGGGCCTGGGGGCTGTTGAAAGCAGAGCAAGCACTGTGAGGCTGGGGTTGCTGAAGGCTCCTCCTGCAGCAGCTCAGCCTCACCCCAGGCAGGTCCAGATAAAACCCAGCAGGCTCAGCCTCTGAGCTCCCTCCCCTGAGCTGCTCCTGACCCCAAACCCTGTCCAGGCACACAAAGTCCTCATCTGCATGCCTGCTCTGAAAATGCTGCATGGGAGAGGCTTCTCCCTTCACCTCCTGTTCACAGCTCCTTTATCACCTTGCCTGAAAAAACACCCCCAGTTAAGGCTGGCCCTGCTTTGCCAATCCCTGTGTCGGCTGTTGGGTGATTTTCTCATCACCCAGCAGCAGATCCCAAACAAACACATCCCCCACTGCCCTCTCCTGTCCCTCTGAGCCTCCCCTCTCTCTTCCCTGGAGGTTTCCCTGCTGCTTTGTGCATCCCCTGCTCATCAGGCCCTGGCAGAGCTCCTCTCCCCCAGCATTCCCAAGGCACAGTCTCAGTTCTGCAATGTTTGCTCAGGAGGCTTTCAGACTCAGACAGTTGTGACAAAATCAGCGTGGTTTGAGGAGAAAAAAAACCCACACAGAGCACAAAGCCATAGTTATGGCATCATCTTCCTGAGGTGAACAGAAATTCCATGTTTGCTTTCAAGTATTTATGAGAAAGAAGCCCTTTTCATTGAAAGAGCTTCTTGTGGACACTCATTTCAAATAGAGAGTGAAATGAACTCTCAGCTTCTGAACCCTCAGAGCTCAGATTTTGGGCCATAAAATTTTCCAGCTTGGAGGTGACTCTCCCAGGCCCAGCATGTCCTGAACCACAGCCTGCAGTCTCACTGGAGCTTTTTTGGTGCATCCCACAGGCTTCAGGCATTGACACTTTACATCCTCTCTACCCCTAGCAACATTGATGAGAAGGTATAATAACAAAAAAATGGCTCTAAAATACCAAAAAACTTATTTAACAGGGTATTTTTTTAAAGCTTCATTTTCTTCACATTATTGGCTTGCCATGAAGTGGAGAAGTGAGGCAGGGGAGCACTGATGGGTGAATCTTTTCTCTTAAATCTTCCCTTGCTTTTTACCATATTGAAATCCAGCCAGACTCACCCAGGTTGGAAGTCCAGCCTTGCCTTGGGGAACTTCTCTGGAAGAGCCCCAAGGAGAAAGCTCTGCTAGAAACAGGAAATTTGGGTTCTTGTCTTACCAGAACAACATTTCTGGGTCTGTGCACAGCCGAGGGTCCCAGGAGAGCCCTGAACCCAGACCATTCCTCTTCTCCTTTTAACTCCTCCTTTGCCCCCAAATTTGGGCACCACAGGATGTTTCCCTCCCCCAAAACAGGGTGGTTTTGGGAGCACCTGTGTCTTGTTATCCCTGAACCCTGGGAAGGGAACTGCAAAGCAGAGTTTTCACACAGAGCAAAGCAAGGCAAGCAGGGTACAACGAGGTTAAAGAGAAATATTTCATTGAAAAAAGGGGCAAAGCAGCAAAAACCTTGAATTCCTCCCTTTGGCTGCTGAGGCTCGAGGGCTCAGCCACTAGAGGGAAATGTAAGATAAGGGAAAAGGGAACTTAACCCTGTCCAGCTGGAGCTGTGCCTTCTTTCCAAAACTTCAGAGATCAGAGTTTAGTGACAAAATGTATTTAATTATTTTGAAAACTGGGTATTGGGAAGAAAGGAAAAGCTACAGGGAAGGAGCAATTGTCAGAGCATTTTATATTTGAATTCTCCTTTTTAAAGTGGAGAAAGAGAAAGGATTTTTATTACATTTACCCTGATAAGACTTTAAATGGTTGCAGAGATGTTCTTACTGGTAAAAGCAAAGCCCTTTGGGTGATAACATAATTTAATTTTCTAGGCAGAATTAGGAAATAGCTGAAGAGAATCAGTGGAGACAGCCATTCACTGCAGAGGAGAGGGAAAAGCTCTGTTTAGTGACAGGTCTTGCTCACGAGGTAAGAATTAATCAAAAGGGACAAGAAATGGAATCACCTGGGTCTGCTTTAACGAGTACCTGAGCTGGCAGTGAAATGTGACTGCTGTTCTGGCTGGTTTGGAATGAAGGTGCCACAGGGGATGGCCTTTTCCTCTTCACACAGGGGACACCACCAAACCCCTCTCCAAAGGACCTTTCTCCTCACAACATGCAGCTTTTAATCACTTTTTGAAAGTCACTTGTGGCACCAGTCTGGGAGCTTCACATCACTGGTGTTCCTTTGCCTTCCTGAATTTGGCACCAAGCACCCAAGAAGTGAGTGTTGCTGAGGAGCACATTTTGGGGTGACTTCAGCAGTTTCCTGCCCCACTCCCCACTGGGTCAGTGCAGATTGGTTCCTGCCCTGCACCAGCAGCCCTGGAGCTGCCCTGGCCGTGCCAGGACCTCACTCTGGAGCCAGCTCAAGGAGCTGGATTTCAGGCTTTGCTCAGCAGCTCCTGTCCCTCCTGTCCCCAGGGCACCTCTGAGTGCCCCAGCCCAGCCTTTCCCAAGAGTCCTGCCCTCCAGCAGTGCCTTGCTGGGCACTGATTTATCCCACAGAATTCCCGGGGGCAGCGCTTGAGGCAGATCCTCCATCAGCACGAAATGCAATCAAGTAATTAAGGCTTGCACTGTAATGCACAAAGATTTCCTGTTCAGCAGACAGGAGAAGCTGCAGGGTTTGCTTTGACACCTTTATGGATGATCCCAGAGCTTCATTTCCCATCAAGTGCACTCAGCCATCACAGGTTCTGTGGCCCAGGGGTCCTGCAGAGCCTCTCCAGGAGCTCGGTTCCATCCCAGCTCTCATCCCTGAGGAGGTTCCTGGGGGATCACTGCTGGCTGCTCCTCCATCTGCTGCACTTCCACCAGTGACAGCACAATGATTCATCGAGTCTGGGTGAGGAGATTGTGAAATTAGTGCTTTAAAAGCCACAAAGATGTTATTTTTACAGGAATTCAGGTTGTTATCTCCTGTACATAACACCTGCCATGGGGAGGATCTTTAATATTCCCCCAGCTCCCCTTGTGGAGAAGTGGTTTGGTGTAATTTGGACTGTGATCTGGATCAATCACAGTGCAATGTCAGATGTGTGCTGGTCCTGTAGCCCCTGAAGGCCCCCAGACCAGGGGATTGTGTTTTCTGTGCCCCTGCCCCGCTCATGAGCAGGAGCTGGTGACCCCCAGGGACGTGGGGAGCAGCTCCCAGTGCCACCAGCAGGGACTCAGCCTCTCCCCAAGGCTGCTGCTCCAGGAGAAAACACTTTAAGGTTCTCTCACCCACTGGGGAGAAGTGAAGTTTTACTGCCTGATTTTGCCATAAAGTCACATTTTCCTCAAGCCAGGTCTCCTCCAGAGCTCCATCAGGAGTGTGTGGGGCCAGGTAAGAACTCATTTCCATCTGTGTGCAATCCAGCCTCACAGTGCTGCTGGCAGAAAATCCAGCTTTATAAGCCTAAAAATACCATTTCTTTCCTCAAACAAGTTCAATTGGGAGATGAAATTGGGGCCTGGAACTGAGGGGTGTTTACTTTATGAGGGAGTTTGGAGCTTGAGGCATCTCCACACTCCCAGGCCTCCAAGCAGTGCCAGCAGTGACATCCCAGAACTTCTGCCCCAAAGCCTCTGTGCCAGCACAGAGCTGGGAGCATGGTTTGATCTATAATCCTACAGTTAATTGGGAATTTCTGGACCTCTGGGACCACCTTCGTTACAAGAATTAAAAACCTCAATCTTCAGCAGGAAATTGAAGCTCTGGGAAATGGTCAGGAGGTAAAAATGGCTCTGTTGGTACAAAGGGAGCAGGGAATAAATCCTGGGCAGTTTTCCCTGACTGTGGGACAAGAAAGGGAAGGATTTGGTGCCAAGCTCGAGGTGCTCCAAGTCCCTACCCAGCACTTTCTCCCCCCAGCTCTGGTGTCTTACAGAGGGAGTGGAATAAGGGAATCAGAGTTCCAGAGAGTTCCCTCATTAGATGAACACTCAAAGCCAGGCAGGTGACAAGTGAAGGGGCCTTTTCTCCTTCACTCCCTGTTCAGTGATCAGTTCCTGTGCTCAGTGTTCAGTTCCTGTGCTCAGAGATCAATTCCTGTGTGTTCTCCCTTGTTTCCTGTATTCAGTGATCAATCCCTGTGCTCAATGATCAATCCCTGGATGTTGTCCCTTGCTCCCTGTGCCCAGTGATCAATCCCTGTGCCCAGTGATCAATCCCTGGGTGTTGTCCCTTGTTCCCAGTGCTCAGTGATCAATCCCTGGGTGTTGTCCCTTGCTCCCTGTGCTCAGTGATCAGTTCCTGTGCTCAGTGATCAATCCCTGGGTGTTGTCCCTCTCTCCCAGACAGCAGCAGTGCTCCTTCCCCTGGGAGCAGCCCAGCCCTGAGGAGCAGCTCCCTGACCAGGAGCTCTCTCTCCCAGCTCAGAGCTGGAGCTGGGGACAGCAGGGAAGGAGGGGTTTGCATGGAGTGAGCCCCAGTGACATCCCCAGCTGCATCTGCCAGATCCAGCAGCTCTATCCCCACAGGGCAGAGCTGCTGAAATGTCTCTCTCCTGCTGGTCCCCTGCCAAACATCCAAAGCACTTTTCATGCAGAGCAGTTCAACAAAACTGACAGTGTGAAGTGAGGGAGGCCACAGATGAATGAGAATGGCACAAGATCTAAAACCCACTTGGAGCTGCTGAATTCCCCCCAAGGAAGCAGGGGAAAGCTGCTTCTGCTTATTCTGGTTCATGTGGTTCTGTTCTTCAGCTTTTCCCCTCAAAATCTGCATTTTGCTTCAAGGCAAAGCTGCAGAAACTGGAGGTGGTGCTGAGCAACTCCTCTGCTCCCCTTCTCCTTGGGCTCATTTCGTTTGTTTATTGTTATCTCCTGAGCTCCTGTCAGCTCGAAGGGAGCATTGTCAGCTTTTAATTTCCTCACATGGACACTCCTCTTCCAAAACCATAAAAAGCAGCTTGGATTTTAGGGACAGAAATGGCAGAAAGGAGCAGTTGTTATGTTCTGTAACATTCTCCCTCATAATCCCCTCATTCCTCACCAGCCCCTGCAAACTATTTCTCCTCATGTTATTTGATTGGAAAAAAAATCTCTAAACTATTCCTAGTCACTTGAGAAAATAGCTGTCTGTGTATTTTGGGCATTGATGTAAAAGTGATGTACATTTTCCATCTCTCCATTAACCCCACCCTCACCCCAGAGCCACCCGAGGGTTGCTGCCTCTGTCCTTTCTTCCTCTGCTCTTTATGGGACCTGCTGAAATTTTTATTTCTCTCAGGGCTGCTGGTACCACTTGGAAAACTCAATTAACACAGGATTTTTTTTCCTTGTGCCCAAGGATTTTTTTTTTCCTGGGAATTTCTGTCCCCTTCAAGCCCTTTTAGTCATGGTTTGGTGAGTGCAGCCTCTGCACCCAGGAAGTTTTACAGACTTCTGTAGAAGGATCATGAAACTGAAACCTGCTGGGCTTTTGTGCATCAGGGAGGAGCAGAGCACCAAGAAATGGCCCAGATAGAGGCTGGGGGTGATAAGTGGGGTCTTATCTGTCTGTGATTTTAACCTAGAAAGATTCCTTCCCTATTGGAGGGAGAGAACATTTGGAAAGGACAAATGGAAATAAGTGGGAAGTGCAGGAAGATTTCTGGAGTCAGAAGGAGATTGTGTAAATACCAAACTTTGAATTCTTCATTAATACAGGATGAAGTACTGAAAAATCTCAGTTTGAGCATCTCAGTTTGAAAAGAACACCAGCAATCTGTGTCCCTTCAGACACTGCAGATGACACTCTGAACTTTGAGCAGGGCCTTTGGAGATGCTCAGAGGCTCCTCTTTCCCTCCCTGTCTGCATTTGCACTGCACTCACCCTGTTTGAAGGTCACTTCCCACTCCCTGCTGGGATGGGCCAAGCAGGGCTGTTACAATATGCCTGAAATATCATTTCAAACATCCTCCTTCCTCCTGCTGTTGCCTCCTGGAATAAAGCTGTAGTTAGTCAGTCCTTTCCTCCAGGGACGCGAGGTGCCAGCGCAGGGAAGGTGATTTACAGAAGGCAGATGAGAAAGGTTGAATAAATGTCTCATTTAGGGCCTGATTGTGCTATTGTTATTCATGAAGAATCATTGCTTATTCCCACCAGGACCTGCTCTTGGATTAGCCTTGGCCTTAGCAGAAAAGGCCTTAAAAAGTCATTTTTGGCAGGAGAGCCCCTCTGCAGTGCGGCGGGGCCGGAGCTGTGCTCAGGGCCCGGAGGAGCCTGGGCTGTCCCAGCTCCCTGAGAGCCCCTGCACGGGCTGGCACCTCCACAACAGAACATCTCCAACCTTCCAGAGGGAAATGAGAGGAGCTGCTCAAGCTGAGAGTGCTCCTGAGTCATTACTGCAGGTGCTAAACCGTCTCTGACTGCTCCAGTCAAATGATTGCTCCCATCATCTCTCACCCGAAAATCCATCACTGCTGGGGGTGGATGCTGGGAATTCAGCTCCTCATTGCCCTCAAATGCCTCTGCATTCAGTCAGGAGGGAAACATTTCTTCTTTTTTTCTCTCTGAGCATGAGACAGGGGAAGTTTCTGAAGCAGCAAAGGCAGCAGCTCTCACAGAGCCCAGCCAGGCACACCCTCCATGGCTTTCCTGAAGCAAGGAAGCTGTGAAACCTCAGGGAAATGCAAAGCCCACCTTGCAGGTTCATCAAGGCCAGTGCTAATGGAGCTCATGGACCTGGGGCTTGGAGCCAGGTGGGGATGGGACAGGAGGAGAGGGAACGGCCTCAGGCTGGGCCAGGGCAGGCTCAGGGGGGACAGCAGCAGGAATTTCCCCATGGAAAGGGTGCTCAGGCCTTGGAACTGCCCAGGGAGGTTTGGAGAGCCCATCCCTGGAGTGTCCCAGGGAGGGCTGGAGGTGGCACTCGGTGCTCTGGGCTGGGGACAAGGTGGGGATGGGGCACAGCTGGGACTCTTCCAACCCCAGTAATTTTGGGATTCTGGGATTCAGCAAAAACAAAGAGGAACCTTGAAAAAACAAGCAAAAATCCCTGAGCATGAGGCCAGGAAAATGTGTGTGTGATCCCTGTGCCATCCCTGCTCCAGGGCATACAGCCAGCCCTGGCTCGCTCTGTGACACTCTGCTGGGAGACCCCAGGGGGGCTGGGAGATCTTTGCTGGGGACAGCCTTTGGTTCTGCTGAAATCCTGGGAGGAATTTGGAAGAGAATCCTGCAGGACTTTACAGCTCTTTTATAGAATTGAATCAGCCCTGTGGGGTCTCCCTCAGCAGGGATGTTCCAGAGCAGTTGGACACAATCCTGGCCCTGAGCTCTGGGATGTTCCAGAGCAGTTGGACACAATCCTGGCCCTGAGCTCGGGGATGTTCCAGAGCAGTTGGACACAATCCTGGCCCTGAGCTCTGGGATGTTCCAGAGCAGTTGGACACAATCCTGGCCCTGAGCTCTGGGATGGCCCTGCTGGGACCTGTGGGGTCCCTCCCAGCCTGGGCCATCCTGGCATTCTGTGGGTAGAGGGAACCACTGATCTCCAGAATATTTTGGCTAATTGAGCAGGAAGGGTTTGAGAGAGACAGGCACCAAATTCCTTGTCAGGTGTTGAAAGGCTTTTCAGTTCACCTCAGATTTAAAAAAATCCAACAAAACAACAAGGAACTTTTTATAGTGTGGTTTCTTTGTTTCCTCTGCTGCTCCTCTGCTGTGATTTAAGAAGTTTTTAATCTCAGCTGCTCAGTGCTCCCAGAGCCAGACAACACCAGCCCATTCCCATGGAAATTCTCGTGCCTGGAGTGTGGAGCCAGTCCAAGCCTGGCAGGAACAGGGAAGGACTCACAAAGACTCAGAGAAATCCCAGGTTATTGGATTTGCTAACTCATTGCACTTTCATTTGCTAATTAACAAGCTCGAGGGAATGAAGAAAAGCCACCACCAGTTAAGACTCTGACCCCCTGCTGCTCCCCTGCTGCTCTTGTTTGCTGTTCATTGGATCTAATCCCAATTTCTCCGTGGTTGCTGAGCTGAATTTTGGAGTTGTGGGTCAAATTCTTTGAGCAGGGCCCATTCTGCATTATCCATCCTGCAAAACCCTTCGTGCAGGGCTGCAAAGCTGTCAGTAAACATGGAATTAAATATTCCCTTCAGTCACACTGCACCAACTACTGCACATTTCCCTGTCTGGAAGCAACTTCTGCTTTCCTGGGAGATGGGATGCCCAAGGAACCTCAGTGGAGACCAAAGAACACCTGGAATCATTCCTTAGGGAGAAAAAAGGAGCTGTTCTGCAGCTCAGAAAGAGCACACATGTGGGAACTCAGTGCATCACCTCGGATGCTCTGAGTCCCAGGGAGAGCCCCTGGGGGGCTCAGAAGTCCTGGAATGTAGCCAAAAGTACCTGGTGGCTTGATTTTGACCCTTCGAGAGTTATACTATCTCAACATGAGGATTCACAGGTTTCTGAGGTGTAAATGGTGAAGGACAAATACTTTTTTAGACTAGAACATAGGTTTTAGGATTTTGGTACAAGGGGGTACAATGGAGACAAGATGGAGGATTTAGGCCCGACCTCGTGGCTCTTCTTCTTCTTCTTGTCATCCATCTTCTGTGTGATGTATACACTTTGGATTGGCTTATACTAAAGGTGCACTGTTTAACAAAGGTGATGGGAATTGGTGAAAAATTGTAAATATCATACACGTAATTATCAGTATAAGAATGTTCTACTGCCCCAGGGGCGGGGAGGTTGCGTGTGGCTGCCTTGCTGGTCGGATCTCAGCTGGGCAGAAGAAAAACCTTTTAGATAAGATAAAATAAACAACCTGAGAAAAAGATCAAAAGAAGAGTCCAGACTCATCTGTTCATCGCAGGCTGTCTGCGGACCACCTTACGCGTGTCCGACAGAGACAGGCAGCCGATCGGACACACACAGGCCACAATTGAGAATCTTTGTGTATTAATGAGGGAATTTTAGCCCTATTGGCATTCAGAGCTAACTGGCTCCAAGTGAACTCTGCTCCTTCCAAGCTGAGCCTTTGCTAAGCTGCATAAAACAGGCAGGAGGTGCTTTTTGTTCATTTTCCCCCCTTTTTCCTTTTTTCCCCCATAACTGCTCTGTGCTTTGCTGTGAAATCTGACTGAGCCATCTGGACTTGTGTTTCCAAACTGCCCCTTCAGAGAAACAGGCAGGTTTTGTTTATCCAAATCCACCAGAGCTCATCCAAAGGAACAAATAAATGTGCAAGGAGGAAGCTAGACTGCACATCAGAGCAGCCCTGCTCACTGGGAAATCCCACCCAAGGGCCAGAGCAGGTCTTGGAAGGATAAATCTCCCTCAGAGCTCCCTGCCAATAAAATTAGATGTGAGTTACTGATTTACTGAGCCACTGAGCAGACTGAGGGCTTGAAATGTTTTCCTATTCTTAGATGGAAAATGTTTTATAAATTTGAAATATTTTCTACTTAGGTGACAGGATATGTTTTCATAACACTTGAAATGAAAACTGACAATGGGTTGATACAGAAATGCAAGATTTTGTTTGAAACTCAGATTAATTTCACTCCTTGGAGTGGGAAACTGCAAAGCCTTGATTTCCAAAGCCCAGATTCCTTGTAAAAATCCCAAGATCCATTAACAGCTTGCAAGCTGTGCAGATCCTGTTGGAACAGCTGGGATCAGTCCCTGAGCTCCTGAGCATTTTCAGTAAAACTCTGGGCTTTCAAAAAGGCTCTGAATAATGGCAATGATAAATACTTTACAGTCAAATAATAACAGTGCTGAACAGAAGTGTCCATGTCTGGAAGGAGCCACCCAGCACTTTTCTGGAGTGGGGAGCTCTGAAATGGAGCAGTTTGGGACAGGGAGCAGGAGGAGCTTCAAGCCCTGGGTGTGCTAAGGCAAAGCCAAGAGAGATTTTGGCACCAGCCCGTGGGTTTGTGTGG
Source organism: Urocynchramus pylzowi (assembly GCA_013397555.1). Classification (NCBI taxonomy): domain Eukaryota; kingdom Metazoa; phylum Chordata; class Aves; order Passeriformes; family Fringillidae; genus Urocynchramus; species Urocynchramus pylzowi. The sequence continues at coordinate 317,785 of VZRH01007657.1, forward strand.
AAAAGGCTTCCAGGGAGAAGGTCTGGAGCAAATCCTCCAGGACTTTTTGCCTGGGGATGGTTCTGGTTGCATTTCTGGCTGTTACTGACAAGAAATAAAATCAGGCAACCAAAATCAGCTGCTCTGAGCACCTTCCTGGGGTTTGGGAGCTGTAAACAGCCTTCCTGATCAAATGAGACACAGCCAGTGCATTTGGCCCTGTGGTGCTGCTGAAATCTTCCTTTGCTTGGCCTCCCCTGCTGCCCTGAGGTTTCCTGGAGGTTCCCATGGCATTGGGAAGAGCTGCAAACACATCTGGAGCAATCCCTTTCCCTGCTCACTCACAGGATTTCCTTGCAGTCTGTAATCATGGGATTTCAGGTCCCTTCCAACCCAAACCATTCCCTGACCCTGTGATATGGAACAAGCAATTGGGTACAAAAATGGCTTTTTGAAGCCCACTTTGGCCACGATAGAAGACAGGATATTGCACTCCTTTTCCCCCTATCCCTTCCATTTCAAAATGTTCTTTAAATGTACTTATTTATTGAGTTCTAACTCTGTAAAAATGCCTCAACAGATGAAAATTAGACACAGGTTAATGATTCGAGCCAGAGCCAAGGAATTCTAGAGACAATACAGACATAAGTGTCAACTTATTGCAGCCAGGGGTCATTTTCTTGTTACCCTTTGATGGATTGAGGGTTTTTTCCCCTGATCACAATTGAGTATAGAATATGTTAGATTGAAATTAGAATATATTAGCTTGCAGCACCCCTCAGTTTATTGTCAGGACGAGATTGTTAACCAGTGATTCAGATTGATGGGTTTGCAGCAGAACCTGCTGCAGAAAGGGGAGGCAGAGGGAAAAATAAGCAACAATTTTAAAGGGAAAGCATTTCTGCTCAGCAGCTCAGCAGACAACAGAGAAATTATTTAACCCATTCCCTAATCTGGAATTTATATTCCCTCCTAGGGCTTTTAAGAAAAAATGACAAGAAGGATTTTAAAGGACAAGAATTGATTTTAACTCCTAAAGTTTGCCTTTAGGATGTGCCCTTCCCACAGCACACACTCAGGATCAATCAGACACTGCCCTGAGCCTCCTGTGACTGACAGTCCTGAGATGAACATTTCTGAAAGTGGATTTAGCCAAGTTTTCTTCCAGTGCCCCTCAGCTTTGTGAGTTTCTGTTTCTCCTCCCAGTGATTTTAACAATTTAAATGTGGCTCTTCCCATTGAAAACGCTGATTTAAGTAAAACCTAAAGACTTCTGTAAAGTTAGGAAATCTATCCTTGCATGTCTCAGTGTGGGTTAAAAATCCATTTTCAGTTGATTCGGGGTTTTAAAGCCAGTTTAAATCTGTTTCAGTGGAAAAGCAGACAGGTCTAGAACACAGCCAGCTTTGCTTACAGGCAAACAGCACATCAGAGGTTTGTCCATCCAGTTGTTCCCTCTCAACCCACCTCTCCAACCCCAGGAACTCGCTCACTCCTTGTTAATGAACTGCAGGGGAAGGAAAAATCAGCCTTAGCCAAACAATAAACATCTGGATTGCTCATGGCCTCAGCAGTTCTCTCTAGAATCAGCCACTAACAGTTCCCAGAAGAATAAGATTTACTATGTTTTTCTTCCTAATGGTTTTCTCTTTCCCATCTAAAACTTGTGTTAATGGATTAAAGCCTAATAAATAAATTCTCCTGGAAGTGATGATTAATCAGTTATGAGTTACTCAGACCTCTTGGTTGAGCAACATGTGCTGAAGGGAAAGGGGCTCAAAATCCTGTGTTTGAGCTGAGCTCTGCTGCTGGACCTGCTACCAGAGGCTCCTTTGGCAGAACCCCCGTGCAGGTTACAATTCCAGCTGCAGGAAAGCTGCAGAGCTCAGGGAACCACAGAAAAATGGAATTATCCAGGCTGGAAAAGCCCTCCAGGATCACTGAGCCCCAGCTGTGCCAGATCCCCACCTTGTCCCCAGCCCAGAGCACCGAGTGCCATCTCCAGGGATGGGGATCCAGCCCTCTGATTTGCTTTACAGGATAAACTCTGAGAATTCCCCCCTGTTTTCCATCCAGGAGTCAGAGTAGTTCCTTATTTTCTGCTTTGAGATGTTTTGCTGTTCTACAGCTAAATATATCCACTGAACAAAGGAATTACTTTGAACAACAGAAACATTTAATCACTGAAGATGATAAAAATGCAGTTTTCTGTCACTCTCCTCACTGCACAGAAATTAGAGTTGGAAAGAACTTTAAAGCTGAGGAGTTTCTCTCCTTTACAAATGAAGTCTCTTGGCCTTGCAGGACATTTCCCTGCATTATATTTACTGCTGGTTTGTCCCAAAGGAGATAAAGGTGTCATAAATTACAGAGTCCCAGCACTTAGTCTGGAGGATAATTGGTGAAGTCTCCTGTGTCAGGAAGATTTTCCCAGCCCTGTCACCAAAATGTCTGTGGGATTAATCATCAATCATTAATCATTAATCAGCACAGCAAATACCAAAAATAGAAACACATTGAGCTTTGCTCCTTTTTTCACTCTTTCTGTTGTTAATGCAAAGTAATTGACATTAAACTATTTGACAGACACTGATTGTGCCTTGGGGTTGTTATGGATCAGTGTTCCCAGTGTTCCCAGTGCTCCCAGTTCCAGATCTAAGGCAAATCCTGGCTCTCTCAGGAGAGACTTCCAGAGTTCCCACCCCACTGGTTTTCCAGGTTGCCAGAACCTTTTATGGTTTGTTTAACACTCTGGGACACCTTCCACTATCCCAGGGTGCTCCAAGCCCCATCCAGCCTGGCCTTGGACACTTCCAGGGATGGAAAATGCTCTTATTCAAATAAATGCAAAGCAATGCTCATTTGGTTTGCAAATCCCAGCCAGGAACACTCCCCACAGTTCCCCAGTTTCTGTGGATTTGACCTCGGCAAGTTTACAAAGATATAAAATTATAAGAAATAAAAATATAAAAATATATTAAAATATTTTAAAATATTTAAATATTTATTTTTTTAAATATTTAAAAACCTTCCCACTGGGGGGCTGTGCTCTCCACCATCATCACAGGAATTATATCAGTGTCAGGTCTGAGCACTCCCAGAGCAAAGCAGTGAAAGGGAGAGCCCAGAACTCCAGTAAGAGGAGCTGCCTGCTTCCATCAGTGCTGCTGAGCTGGGCACTGATGCTTTGGCAGAGCTCCTGGTGCCCACAGCAGCTCCCAGCTGCAGAGCAGCTCCCCAGGAGGGTCCTGCCAGCCTGCCCCAGCACAGCACCTGTGGAGCTGGGATGGTCAGGGCTCTGTGCTCCCCAGGCTGCAGGGCACAGGTGATGCCACCTGAGTGAGCCCTGAGAGCCCTGGGCTGCCTGAGCTCTCACTGTGGCTCCCTATAAAATGCCAGCAGAACAGCTCAGCTCCAGGCTGGAACTGCAATCTAATGCAGCCTAAGAAATTATCTCCTTTAAAGGTGCATATTCCCCCTGTTAATTGAAGAGCAGGCACTGGAAATAAACAGGTAATTGGTTCTGGCTGTAAATGATTTATTGGGCATTGTGATAAACAGCACAGCTCTTTCTGCTCTCAGCCCACGGCTCCCCTCACCCTGCTGCTCTGCCAGGATAATTGGCCTTGCTTGCAAATCTGTTTGGATTGTACAAGATTATCTGTTAATGCTGGGAGATGAAATGCCATAAAATGAGAGGTGCTCTCAGGAACTCTTGAAAGTGCAGCAGTGGTGCAGCTGTAAACACCAGACGTTGCCTTGAAGGGGGAGTCTGGAATTTTAGGATTTTTATTGATCCTAAAAGCTTCCCCGTGGTTTCAAGTGAAGTGTTATGACTCAGCAAAGGATTCACCCCAAATCAGCTCCTCCAGACTGTGCCAGGGAATGGCCACGGGGTTGCCTGGATCAAGGTGAGCCACGGGGCACGTGCAAACACCCAGAAACAGGAATGCTCCTCAGAACTGCTTCCCATTTGTGAACTGCTGGTTTCAGCTGCACCACTCTGTGCTCTCTTCAGAAATCAGAGAGATGAAAGTGGATCCTGGCTCCAGAATGCTCTCAGGGAATGTCTTTGCAGCTGGGGAACTGCAGCATTGTCTGCTGCAGTCAGGGTGGCTCTTTCAAAGAGACACTCGCCTTCAGCTCTGGAGAAAGGCACATTGATTTAGGAGAGAAAAGAAGAGGGGGAAATATGTTTAGTGGATTATCCAGGGCCTTTTCCACTCATCTTCCTGTGTGTTTTCATGAGCTCCAAGTAAAGGACTGGGAACCAGGGCACAGGGTGACAGCAGGAGCCCAGCCAGCCCAGAGGGAAACATCCAGGAGGAGACTGAGAGTCTGCACTGGGCAATATCCCATAAATACCCTGTGCCACAGAAACCCCAGTGGCCACCCCGACCTGAGGGAGCCAGAGGATGTCTGAACATGTTCTCCCACGTGCTGCCTGCCCACGACTCTCCAGAGCAGTTTTCCAGCTGTTCTGACCCTTTCCTGTTGTGCAACTCCAGCTAAAAGATCAGGAATTATTGGTAGGGAAGAGCAGAGAGTCCCAGATGCTGTTAGGAATTGGGAATTCTGGGCAGAGCACCCACAAGTCCCACCTCTGGTGGAGCATTCCTGGTTTCTCAGCCCAATAAAGAATATTATCAGCTGAATTATTTCATGGGAAACATGAATAGAAATGTGCCACCAGCCAGGGAAGCAGATGGATTTGGTGACAGTCCTGCAGCTGGAGAGTCCTGGAACCCAACATTTCTGCAGTTGTTTCCAATTATTTATTGAAAACTGCAAGCTTGCACCTGGAAAATCACCAAAGCTACAACACAACTTTATCACCAAACTACCTATTTTCCCCCCTCACATTTTTAGAACTTATTTAAGGATTTGGATCAATCCCAGGAAACGAAATCCTTCTGTGTTCCCCAAAAGATGGAGCAACAGTTTCAAGGCACATCTCCACCCTGAGGGAATAAAATGCTGTATTTATCCTGGGGGCTCATGCAGATATCTGCCCTGCTGATATCCCCAAAAGAGGCATTAACTGTGGTTATTTTTCATGGGCTGAATCACACAACTCAAATAATCTTTCTCTGCCAGCTTGAGAAAAAAACCCCAAGGCCATCTATCCCTAACCACTGTGATTATAATGCAGTTCCAAATTAGTGCATCAAAAGCCAATAAAAGGACATGAACAAGACAGAATGCCAGCCCAGAAAACCATAAATCCATGAAAAATAGCACTGCTCAACAGCTGGCCAGGTTTAATTTTCAAATAAACAGGAGAACATGTCACCTCTTGTTCTGCTTAGCATTGATTTAATGCTTGAATTTTCATTTAAATAATTTAATTTCCAGAACTTTTAGGTCCATCAGCTGTTGCCAGAGCTCAGGCAATCCTGGGGCTCAGCTCACCCAGGGATTGATCTGGGGCCACTCTACAAAACAGATTAATTGAGATGGATTGATTGATTGATTGATTGATTGATTGATTGATTGGGCCCTGCCTGCTGCACACACTAATTCTGGACCATTTAAAGCTCACAAGCCTTTCTGTTGGGATTCATTGATTTCACAGGGTAATAAAATCATGACTGGGGGCTCAGCCAAGAGCAGAGAACTGATGGAAGGAAGGAAGGAGAGACTGAAATCACATCACAGTGGGAAGTGAGGAGTTGCAATGCCCTGTTCCTGCTCAGATTGTCCCCAGCTGCCCCTTTCCTTCCAGTAGTGAAATGTGGGAACTGTCTTTAGTTTGTGGCTTGGCAGCATTTGCATCTTACAAATGACATGAAACATGAAATAACAACCACAAAATAACAGCCACAAAATGAGAGCCACTCTCTCCTCAGCATTCCCCAGGACTTGACAGGATCTGGATGTTGGAGAATAATCCCAATTCCATAACCAACAGGTGAGTCTGGAATATCAACCCTGGCCGTGTGAAGTTTGGGAAAGCATCCAGCTCTCTCCCTGCTGGAATCTGTGGAATTATTTTGTCTCAGGGACCCTGAACCAAAGCCTCTCTCGTGCTGAGGTTGGAGGGTCAGGGTTGATTTCAGAGCTGTTGAGCCCCTGCTCTGCTCCTCAGAGGCCTCCTTGGAAGGTGATTTCTCTCTCCACAGCAGGTCCATGCAGCTCTCCACAACCTCCTGCCCCAATTCCAGCTTCCCATCCCATCTATTTTTGGAACAACCACTCCAAATTCCACCAAATTACTTTGAAGGAGGAGCTGACAAATGCCCAGGGAGAAAAGCATTTCTGCTCTGGGCTCCAGCCTGGAAACTCCTCTGCTTTTCCTGCCACGACTCGGATTTCTGCCCCAGCACCAACAGCAGGCTCCTCATTTCCTCTCCCACCAGAGTCAAACATTTCAGAGTTTGGGCCATGCTGAGAAGAGTCTCTTCCACAACACTTCTGCTGCTTGGAGTTCATTGGAAATGGAACTCATTACCTGCACACCCCTGCCTTCCCAATTACACATCCCTGCAACTCCAATTAAACTGTTAATTGATGTCACTGCCCTCAAATTACCAGCTACAAATAAAAAGGGAAAATACAGGAGATTCAGAACTAATAAGAAATAGCAGCAGGTTTTCATTTCCAGCCTGCTGTTTGTATCCTTTCAGGACAACTTTACTACCCTGGCTGAGTGCCCCAAGAATAGATGCCCTGATTTATTTTATTAATGATCCCATTGTCTTGGTGTGCTCTGAAATTGGGATACTTTCTCAAGCAAAGGCTGAACAACCAAGTATTAACAGGACTCCAGAGCCTGCCTTAGATGCTGGAGCTGGAATTCCTCAAAGCCTGACAAAAAGGAATGTTTCTCAACCTCTTCCTCTATAAAAACCCTCTTTGAAGGAAAAAAAATTCTATCACTTGTCTTGTGCAAGTAAAATTAATTTTCTAGTTTATGGGGTTGATTTTTGCTCATCCTGTTTCTCTGTGGCTGCATGCTCAGGAGTGGAGGGAAAACCAAGAACGAGGTGGACAATGGATATGGATCATAAAGGAAGGTCCAGGATGGTGAACACTCCTTTAATTACATCTATGTGCTTTTAAATTAAGTTTATAGAGAACATTGAGGTTAATTCAGCATATGGACTTTAGCTGGGCCTGGGGGTGAGCACAAATAGCTCAGGATCCTGCTGGGAATCTGCCTGGAGAGCCTGGAGCAAAGGCACTGCCCTGGTTCCCAGCACAGGCTGGGGCAAAGCTCTGCTCTCCCACCCTGGCCTGGCCTCCCCAGCCCTGAGAGTGCAGCTCCCTCCCCTCAAAAGAGGATATTTAATTATAGCTGGGTATTTTAAGTCCAGGAGAGAGGAAGGAGGGGAAAAGCAAAGAGCTTTAAAGATAAAACAATGCCCTTTTGTTTATGTTTTTAATATGGGAATTCTCCTGCCTTGCTCTGAGTAACTCTGATTTAAAGGGACTTCTGGATGTAAAACAAACAAGGAAAAAGGATCTGGGGAGCAAACACTGGGAAAATGGAAGAGATGCTGACTAATGAGAGCTTCCCAAGGGACTGTCACAGGCAGCAGGGAGGTGTTCCCCATGGGAGCTGAGGTGGCATTGCTGATTTATTCAGGGAATTATTTGGAGACCAGTGGATGAAAAGCAGGAATAGAATCAAACAAGTGCTGGGGGTGAGGTGCTGCTGACCACAGGCACGGGAGGGGCGGTCTGGGAAGGACAAAACAAAGGTTTTCCATGGAAATGTGCCCTGTTCCAGGTGTTCCCTGCTCCACAACATCCACCCTGCACAGGGAGGGCACAAAACCCTGCCCTGGGGCTGGGATTCCTTTTGGAAGGGACTGGAGCTCACACTGAACACTTTAATGTCAAAATCTAAGTTGCTGTTAATGGAAATGATGGATCACAGTATTAGAGTGGGAATTACACAAAGTTCACGTTGCCTTTCTCTTTTCTAATGAAATTATTGGGAGTAATTGGCTGTACAAGACTTTCCTTAATCATCTCAACCACCCCACAGCAGAGGTTACTCTGCTGGAATCCACTAAACTGTCCCTGCCTTTGGATCCTGCTTAATAAATTGCAGGAGCTGACAATAAATAAGTTTCAAAGTGGTAAAAATGGGCACAAACCTGCAGCACTGGGGAGTTACAGGCTGGGAACACAACATGGCCTCTTTCACCATGGAGTTGATGTTGCAGAACCATAAAATTATTATTAAAATTTTATCTGGGTGCCTTTATTCTCCTTTCACCTCTGCTACAAAAGCATCAGAAGCAGATGCAATAAACAGGATGAATATTTATCCCCTTAGTTCCTTTACCAATACCTGGACATCAGCCTTTTCTAATAAAATTACAACACAAATGTGATTAAACCCCAAGATATGAAATGATGCAGACAGTGATTGCTGTGTGCACAATGCTGGGCCAGATAAGAACTTAAGGTTTCAGAACTTCAACCCGAATTTTATCCAGAATTAATTTCCTTTAATGACATTCAATCACATTCTCAGCAGCTCCAGCTGGGTTTCTCTATGGTTGGGAGGCTCTGATAATCAGTTTATAAACATCTCTTGTGCTGAAAGAGTGAAAATGGGCAGCTTCCCATCCTGATAACAGCAAAGACCTAAAGTTGTCCATCGGGGTTTTTATATTTATATTATTCATCAGCTCCAGGAGCTGATGAATTCCCTCGAAGGGGAGCAGCTCATGTCTCAAATTCAGCTCCCACCCAGCTGGATGTGCAGACACAGGGAGAGAGCAAAGCTCAGCTCAGTGCAGTTCCCTGAGCTGGGCCATGCCCAGCTGACATTCCACAGAATCTCCTCCAAGGTCTGGGACCACCTCTGGGGCTGGAATCAGTGCAGGGAGCAGAAGCTGTGACCTGAGCACAGCCAGGCTTGGGCTGGGAGGCACCAGAGCCCTGCAGCTGGAGCAGCTCATCCCTGCCCTGGAACCTCAGGAAGGAAAGGAAAGGAATGGCCAGGACCTGGTTTAGCCAGAGCTCCCAGGTTCAGCCTCCTGGGCCTGGCTTGCAGGAGAGGACAGACAGGGAAGTGCAGCCTAAGGAGAGCAAAGTGTCCCTTGGAAAAGCCTCCTGAGAAAGCTCCACCAGCTCCCTGCTCCAGCCCCACTCCTTATTATTCTATGGAATTTTGCTGCCAGAAATAACCCTGAAAGGGTCAGAGGCTGAGCCAGGGTCCCTCTGAGCACGGCTCACTTGCTCACAAAGCTTCCACGAACGTGCACATCACCCACCAGGCTCTCAGCTCACATCTGCACAAGAAAATCCACTTGTCTGACCTCAAAATAAACACGAGATGTTTTGCTGCTTAATTTAACTGCCTGCCTCTTCCCTTTTGCCTCCTGTAAACACAGATTTAAATTTAGAACAAGGGTGACAGATCAGGCTGGAGAAGAGGGAGGTTCCACGTCTCGTCCTCAACTTTGCCTCACATAGTTCTGGCATGAGCCAGCTGCTCCCGAGTGTAAATTTGGGATGCAGGGAGCACTAACCCAGAGTAAAGTGTCCCTGCAGGCACGTGGCCACCTCCCTGCACTGAGGAGAGGGGTTGGAGTGCTCCACAAAGTGCTCATGAAATGTTGGATTTCCCTGAGGAGAGCTGGGAAAGCTCAGCTGAAGTCCCAGGGGTGAGCGTGGCACAAGTCCCCCTGTCACAGCCTTTGTGTTTGCAACACACTCTTGGCTAAAAAAGCAATGAAGGAGGCACAGAAATACCCAAATTGTGGATTTTGAAACGGTCTGGATGGGAAAGGAGCCTTTTCTCAGGTTGTCTCCTCCAGAAAGATCATGTTACACCTGCTCAGTGGGGCTGGGCTCGAGGCTCCTGGATTTCCCTTCCAGCCTAAAGGATGGAGTGGCTGTGGCCAAGCAGCAGCAATTCCACCTCGTCCTGAGCCAAGGACATGCTCTGGTCACGTTTTATTTCCTCTCACTGCTGGGAAGAGGAAAGGAAGCTGTCCCCAGGGAATCTTTGAGTGGTGACATTTGTCCCCTAATCAGGTCTGGAGCAGCACCACCAAAATGAAATTTAAAAATACCAGTGTTCTGAGATGTGAAATTCAGTTCAGGATTTTAGTCAGATTTGAACTTCAAAAACAGAATGGAAAGAAAGTTTTACTTTCTGAAACATTGCCTATATTTATAACACTCATCCCATTGGGATGGGACACTGGCCAAAGCATTTTCCTGTTGCCTCAGAGACAGAAACAGAAAAGTGGAGTTAAATCCCTGTAATATCCACGGAATTATTTTATTTCTTAGTCCCTTAAAACAAGCTTGAACTACTTAACCCTGAAATGTCTCTGAAAATAGCTGGAAAATATGCTTGCATGCTTTGACAATGCAATTCGTTTCTATTTAAAAGATGTCATTAATAATGCTCCTAATTGATTAACTATCAGGTCAAATGAAGGAACTAAATTATTGTTGGGTATTTCAGCTTTGACAACATCAATTAAGAAAAAATGCAGTATTTCTAAGAAGTAATTCTAAAAATAATTTTGACAACAGTTAATTAATTAGCACACATTGCCTTCATCAAATTAATGCAGGGGTGGGTCTGTCCCAGGGGGTTATTTGAAGTTAAATGCCCATCATGCACAAAATTCCAGCATAAAGTTATTTTCAGCCTTTCCCAATATCCAGATTAATACAGAATTTTCCCAGAAGTGTTGAAAGCATGCAAAGAACAGCAGGACATACTTTGCCTTTATCCAAAACACTTTATGACTCTCGGGGCAAATACTCAAGGTCACTCTGAGAGCTGGAGGGGGGAATTCTTTCCCTGCTGTGACAGTGGGTAAGAAACCTTCCTGCTCCAGGGCAAAGGAACTTGCTCCCAAATGAAGGGAGGCAGCTGGGGACAAGGGCAGGACACAGGGGTATTGGGGCTCAGCCCTTCCTAGAAAACAGCACCCAGAAACAATTTCTGGTGTGTCCCAAGGCAGCAGTGGAGCTGGAAGAGCAGGAAACCCCTGGGGGTCACACAGAGCTCAGCTGGGATTCTGCAAACACAACGATTCCTACAATTCCCAGTGGGAATTTGGTGCCAGGGAAGTTTTCCTAAAACGTAGCACTGCTGGCAGTGAATCCAGGATAATAATGACCCTCAAAACCTTCAGTTTTTTATAAAAACCTTTGTGATACAAAGCCTTTCTTTCAGCCACAAATCAGATATTTCAGAGATGAGACTTCCTCTCTGGGCAAACATTTCTGATGTAAACATTCTGATTTAAAGGGCAGCTTTGTGGGGTTTTTCCACCTGCTCATGCCAGGAGCAGGAAGAACACAGATCTGGCAGAGCAGAGCTGTGCCATGGCTGGAGTAGTGGCTTACCTGGGACAGAAGGCTCTGCTTGGTCCAGTCCTTGAATGATCCAGATTTATCCATGTCAGGAGACCTGGAAAAACAGACATCCATCAGCTGAGCAGCAATTAATGAGTGGGCAGCACCTTTTAATTAATTTAATATTAATTATTCTAATAGTCTTTAATAATGTAATATTAATAGGAAAAACAGCAAGTTGCTGTTTTTCCTATTAATATTACATTATTAAAGACTACTAGAATAAAGACTTGGTTATGAAAGACTTGGTTTTCCTTCCTTGCAGAAGGAAATCCAAACAAAGCCTGATGAGCTTGTGCATATAAATAATATTGTATATATACAATGCATATAACGCATACAATACAATACAAAACACATAATATTCTAAATATAAATAATAAATATAAAAATTTTACAGCCTACCTGGTCCCTGAAGGTTGAAATTTAAAAAGGGGAGAGCTCCATGCAGTATTCCCAAACTGAGGGGGGATTCCAGCCCCAGCTATAACAGACCCACTTTTATTTTATGCCCCCCCTGTGCTGAAAATCCCCAGGTTAACCCAAAGAACAAAGGCAAAGATTCATGAAGACAAGCCAAATAAACTCTTATCAGAAGAGCAGGCCTAGAAACAGTTCCAGTGTCTGGCAAGTTCATTTCAACCCCAGTTGTTTGGGGTTTTTTTTATTTCATTAGACAATAGGGAAGCAGAGTAAATGGTGTGTAAATTAAATAAATTTATTTTAGACAATTAATTACAAAAATAGCTTTCAAATGGGACTAGGGGTAGGTGGAGGATTATCTGATGGAGACAGAGGAGACAAAAGCACTGGAATCATTAATGAATCCCCTTAGATTTAATTAAATTAAGACTGTGAACAAATATGTCAGGAAGAATGGAGAGATTTTGGCTTTTGGCCCAGGAATTTTCCTGGGGGCTTTCCTCTAAGGGCAGATTTGTGCCTCTCTTGTGGGGAGTGAACATTTCAAAGTCAAGATTTCTGGTGCCTTTACATCCCAGTACTTCTATCAAATAAAGAAGAAGCTCATGTGCAGCTGATGAAATGACAAAGCCTTGGCACTTCTGTTTCTGCCTGAAGTCAGCACAAAATACTGGAGACATCAGAGGGAGGATGGAGGAGGGGGAGATTTTTTCTGCTCCAGAGGGAAGCACAGTTTCTGGTGTGTGACTCCTTTTTCCAGGGCCAGATTCCCTCTCTCCCACCCTTTACCTCTCACAGTTGTGAGAGCTCCACTGGGAATTCTGTGCCAACTCCCTGGGTACAGATTCCCTCAGAAATGTTGGCAGTAGGGAGCATGAATCAGATCAGACTCTCCTGTGCCAGCCCAGAGCAGTTCACTGGATTTTGTCCTGAGCACAGCTCCCCAGACCTGGAGGGAATTCAAGGCTACAAACACCAGCTCCTCATTAATGGCCTTTGATGAAGAAGCACCAGATCCCTCAGAAGCTGCTTCAGGATCCCATAACTCTCCCTGATAACATTATTTGCACTTCCTCACTCCTTGATCCTTTATTTATTACACAATTGAGGAGGGAAAAGCAATATTTTATGTGAGCCAAAGGTCACACGAGTTGTGCTGGCCCCAGAGGCAGAGCCTGAGCTCAGATTTCTGCCACACTTGTGCAGAGTGAATCAGCCCAGTTGGATTTATTTCCCAGAGAACACTCTCAGTCTGACAGAGCAGCCCAGGGGGTGGGGAGGGAGAACACTTGGTTCTAAAAATAGGTTTTTAATGGGCTGTGAGCTGATAAAACTCTCTTGCTACAACAGAGAAAGGTGCAAGAAATCTTAATATGAGCAACTTCCTTCTCCCCAAGGTAATTTATACCATAAAGCACAAGGGTCAACTGCTTTTTCATGCCTGTATCCATTTTTTTAGTCTGATGATATCATTCTTAATATCAGATGTATTAACATAAATCAAATCTTGGATGTTGTAGCTGAATGTGTTAAAATTGGGAGGCAGCTGTGGGGGCTGTGGGGAATTAAACAACCCATCCCATCCAACCCTTCTCCATGAGATAACCAGAATAAAATGTGCACAGCACTCTTCCTCTATCAAAACCAGTGACACCAGGAGTTTGTTTTTAGTGCTGGGTTTAGTCCTGAGCCAGATGTGAGCTCTCAGTAGAGGACAGATGTGGAACCCTTCGCATTCCCTTTGCTGGGCTCTGTCTAACTGGGGGTGCCAAGGGGGGATGAACATCCCCAGCCCTCCCCACATCCCCAGCATGCAGATTTTGCTGGAGAGCTTCTCCTGCTTTGGCTGCCTTGGAAAAGCTCCCCCAGGCTGCCCTAAATGAGAGTCGTTCAGGCTCAGCTGAAATTTAGCCTTGGCAGCTCCTGGGGCTCAGATTTAACCTGGGAATTTTTGGAGCTGCTGCTTTGGATGTGGCAGGAAAGTGTTTGGGGTCTGGACCTTCAGTGACACATCCATCCCTCCTCAGCAGGACCCAAAATCCCAACCCAGGGACCCCAGAGAGCTCCTCAGGCCTGAGGCAGGCGGGGAGAAAGAGGGGGAGCTTCTCTTGGATTGTTTTGTTTTAATTAGAAACAGCCAAATGAGGTGGCAGAGCTTTCCATGCCACCTTCTGGCACCACTTAGCATCTTTACCAAAAAATCACTACAAACCACAATAAATATTTCAAAATGCTCAGTTTGCACAGGCATTTCCATGGAAAGTGCTCATATTTGAGGTTCTTACCCTGCACTTCTGCAAACAGTTCAAGGTACGAGCAGATCAATCAATAGAATTTCTGCAGCTCGCTTTGTGCTCACACAGCAGCTATTTTAACCTCCAAAATAAGTGTTCTTTCCCTCTCATTGATTGTTTTGGGGCAGCAATCTGGAAAATCTGGAATATTCTCAGTCCTGCTTTGCCAATAAGCACAACCAGAGTTGATTTATGCCTCCACCTTTGATCCATGTCTGCAGATCATTTTTTGGGGTTGTTCTGGTGCCCAGGGGGACAGTGACCCCAGAGCAGGGCAGAGCCTTCCCACTGAGTAAATCTGGATATTTAAAGGTCCATCATGGACCACGGGGGTGGTTGGGAAAGAAAAGAAAATGGGATGCCAATACCCAGTAACTAGCACAAAGTGTCCCTGGATTTTGGGAGCCAGTTAGTCACAAGTTATGAGAAGCATTTCCCCTGGGAATTGTTCTATATTATCACCCTAAATGCTGCATCAGTACTCTCAAACAAGATCAATCTCACAAATTTCCAGTTTAAGGCACGATATTAAAATAATGAAAAAAAGCCAGATAATGTTTAAAGATCCATCATGCCAAGAGTTATTTCAAATCCTCAGGAACTGATGCATTGTCGTTGTCCATATTTTGTTGTTATATTGCATTAATAAGGAGAGAAATTGCAGTTCACGTTCCCATGTAATTGTAATTCTGAGATAGGAACTGCTTTTCCTTGCAGACTGAGCTGAAATAATTGAGCTGATTCCACATAGGCTGGGCTTTTGCAGGCTGCAAATGGTGGTTTTTTACTTTATCTCCTCTGCCTGGTAGGGTGAAAACTGCTGCTCACTGATAGCAAACAAGAGAAGCCTCAGAGAGAAACCTCTCCATTTATATCCCACATTATCTGACATCAACCAGCATCATCCCTTCTGGATTTCATCTGGAAAATGCATAATAAATCAAAATTTCCAAGCTGGCTTTTGGCACTGGGTACATAATTATGTGTATTTGAGCAAAAAGAAGTCAACCCTCTGGGCAACTTTGGGTCTGGAAGTTTCCATCTGGGGGGCACTGGGAATGCAGCAGGTCCCAAACCTGGCTCAGTTTTGTTGAGCTGGATCAGATCAGTTGCTCTGCAGCCTCCACTCCTGGACAGGGAGCTTTGTGTGAGCTGGAGATGGAGCTCCTGGGGCACTGGCAGGACAGGGAGCCACGAGCCACAGGTGAGATCCCACTAAACCAGCTGAGTTACATGAAAAATTCATGTTTCCACCTGCTTGAATCCCACATCTCTGCAAGCAGAGAGCACCAAGGAGGTCCAGCACGGCTGAGTTACCCCAGATCAGCCGAGGGGACACCCAGGGACCACGAGGCTCTGGATGAACTCATTTGTCCCCAGAATTCCCACACAGCACCCAGGACAAAAATCCCCCTGCTGAGCAGGAATGCCCAGGTGTTCATGTCCCTTCTGAAGGTACAGAACTATCCTGGCTGTGCTCTGCTCCTTAGGGAGCCTGTGCCTGAGAGCCCCAGGGCACAGAGCCCTGGGGTGTGCAGAGCAGGGAATCCCAGGACAGGCTGAGTTTGTGGAAGGGAAAAGGAGAGGCTGCCAGAGGTTTGGTTTTTTTTTTGCCAGGGCTGGAGGTTTTTTGCACAGTGTGAGGTAACAGCACTTCCACAGCAATTTGCATCACTTAAAATCCACTTTGTGTTGTAAACAGAGCCCTGCCCTGCCTTGCAGAGGTGGTTGGGACTCAGGGCTCAGGCAGCTCCTCTGAAGTTGCCTCTCTCAAGTACATCTTGTCTCTGCTCTATGCCAGTGGCACCAAAATATTCCCTCCCTTTTCCCTATGTCCAGCTGTCACTCACTCCAAATGACACTGCTGTTATTCCAGTTGTCAAGGATTTACAAGGGCAATACCAAAAAAGGGATTTGGGTTGGAAAAAATACGTTGTGTGTTCTTGGAACTGCATATAAGTGGTGACCTCATGACTTTAAATACAGACTCTGAGAGCTCAGGATTTATCTGAAGAAGTTGTGAGATTTCATACACTTTTGGTTAACCCACAGTTCCTTATTTCCACAAATTCTTAGTGCAAATTGGACCAAAGCAAATCGTGAGAGGGTAACTTTCCATGACACTTATTCGAAAAAAAATCCAAATAATCCTCTCAAACAATCAAAAGATCCCAAAGACTGGGAAAAATAATTGCAAAGTGTCCCTGGAGCCAGCTGGGAGGGATGATGGGGACGGCCCACACAGAGAGGAGCAGGGACAGATGCTCCTGGCTCTGTCTGAGCTGAGCTGGGGAGGTTTGCTGCTCTCAGCAGCCCTGCAGTCCCTGCAGCTCCCACCCAAACACATCCCACATCGAAGCCTCCCTGCCCCTGCCCACTGCGTGGCTGCACCTGTCCCTGAGGCCCTGAGTGCAAACTCTGGTTTTGCAGTTTGCATTGTTCAGTAAGTGTGAAATGCTCCTGGGAAACCTCTGGCTGCTCCCAGCCAATCTGTGCACACACACCTTTTTTTGTGCTTCCTTGGGCTCTTTTTGTCTCATTGTTTTTTGTTTGTTTGTTTTAACTTACAATTTCATTTCCTGTTTGTGGTCGTTTGGTGCTCAGTCCCTGAGCTGTGCTTTGCCTTTTGAGGAACATTCCCTGTGGAAAACCCAGTGGGACACCAGGCCCAGAGCCACTGCCCACCAATCCCAGAACAACTCCTGCAGCTGGAAGCAGAGCCCCTCTTTGACTGTAATTAACTTTTGTGCCTTAAAAGAATATGCCCCTCACTGATCTGCAGTGCGCAGCTGGTGATTAAATTCCAAAAACTTCTTTTAACTAAGACATTTTGTTCTGTTTAGTTCTCCTGGGATGGTCACATGGCCATTCAAAAACTGTTGCTTTGCACCATTCTGTCACTAAAAGGAGCTGAGAAAGCTCCTGGTACAGAGACACAGAGCATTTCTTTTGAAGCAGACATTGTAAAAATAGCTGGGGAGAAAACAGCAGTGTCTTACCAGCCAAAAAAGTCAGATAAACCTAAGTGAGAAGCAAAAACAACACATGCCAAAAAAGAATTCAAGCAATCGCCTCAGACAATCCAAAAAACCAATCAAAGAGTGGAAAAAAGGATTGCAAAGTGTCACTGGAGACAGTTGGGAGGGATGGGAAGGCAGGAGAGCACAACAACATGAACAGAGCAGAGGAATTTCAGTTCAGTGCAGCTCCTCCACTGCAAATCTTTGTTTTGTCTCTGTGCCTCTGAGGCTGTCACTGCTTCAACAGAAAAAAAATCTCCCTGTGCTAAAGAACCCTCTCAGGCTGCTTCATCCACGGTAAATCTCTGTGTATATTGAAAATAGAGATTAACAGCACAAAGATACTGAGTTATTATAAATCATAATTCCAGCTCGTGGAGTATTCCCTGCTTAATTTCATTATCAATTCATTATCTGCCTTACTGCAATTAAATCCTACAGGATTTTGGAAGCCCTCATCTACAGCCAAAGGTGTGGAAAAGCTTTGTGGAATGCTTGCTTGGAAGGGGGGACGAGCAGAGAAGCCAACAGAAATATTCTACCCATTGGTAAGAGCGAAAATAAAAGACCTGGTTGCCTTAAACAAGCAAATAAATTTCCTGCTACCCCAAACCTCAAAAAATGTTCACTTCATCCACGTCAAGAGGGTTATTTATGAAACTCTATCCTTGTCAGGACTGCAGGACATTCCATCCCTTTGCTCAAATACTGTAAATTCGTGAATGATGAGAAAAATCTTAATTTGGCCAAAATATCTATATTTGTCTGAAAAAGCAAAGGATCAGCTAGCCTGAATGCTGAGATGGCCTTTCACTGACTGCAGTGTGCAGTTACAGCACTACCCTGTGCCAGGGCTCTGGTGTGGAGCAAGCTGAGTTCAGTACAGGATTTCTCTGTGGCTGGAGCAGATTTCCTTCCTCAACAGCTTCGAATTTCTCTCCTGCTGTTCAATGCCCAGGTTTTGAGAACTGTTCTTATCCTTCTGCAGGGAGAGCTGGTGCTAAAACCCATCCCCCTCGGAGCTGAAGGGAATTTCCTGCCCACAGTGCTGGTTTTGCAGTGCACCAGGAGGGAAATTTGTGCCAGATTTCTGCCTCTCCACGAGCCAGAGGGTGCCTGGGAGGGGGCAGAAGCGTGAGCAGGCTCCATAAACCCTTCCCTCAAATAAACCAGTCCCACAGATGCTTTCACTGCCCCAGAGTGTGCTCTGTTTGCTCCTCAGGGTTGTAAATCAAGGGTTTTATTGTTCAGGGATGAGCTGAAGCAGGAGGAGTTTCTGTGGCCAGTGCTGGGCTGGAGGTCGCATTCCCGTGTCCAGTTGTGCATCTGCCCAGTGGAGCTGCAAATCTCCGAGCACGAGATGTTTACAGAGAGAGAGGGAACAGCATCTCCCCAGGGGCAGCTCCTGCCCTCCCCCCAGGACAGGACAGGGCCCAGGGAGGGGCTGGAGCTGTGTGGGTGTTGGAGTTTTCAGGGAGGAGAAATTCCCCCATTGCTGCTTGGATCCCACTTTCTGGGACAGGGAATGTTGGAGCTGCAGCTCATCCTGGGATGGGTCAGGCCCAGGAGGATCTGCTCTTCAGGGTGAAATGCTGGAGCTTGTTGCAATTCCAATTCTAGGAACAGCAAATGCTGTTCTTATGCTCTGGTTTAGAGCAAAAATGGAGAAAATTTCCCTGAAATCCATCCCAACATGCTGGCTGGATTTAGGGAAAGGTTCTTCCCCCCGAGGGTGCTGGCACTGCCCAGGCTCCCCAGGGAATGGGCACAGCCCCGAGGCTGCCAGAGCTCCAGGAGGGTTTGGAACCACTCCAGGGATCCCAGGCTGGGATTTTGGGGCTGTGCAGGGCCAGGACTCGATGATCCCTGGGGGTCCCTTCCAGCTCAGGAGATTCCAGGATCCTCTGGAACAGCTGAGAGCTCTGCTCAGACCCGTGGGCAGGGATCAAACGGGAGGGACAGCAGGACACCCTGGGTGCTGCACCCCAAACACCTCCTGAGGTGACAGAGCCCAGAGCCAGCCTCTCCAAGGGGAATCTCCCTCCCATTTCAGGGACACCACGACTGGGCTCTCATCTGCTCCATTTTTGCTCTAAACCAGAGCATAAGAACAGCATTTGCTGTTCCTAGAATTGGAATTGCAACAAGCTCCAGCACGTCACCCTGGAGGGCAGATCCTCCTGGGCCAGGATGAGCTGCAGCTCCAACACTCCCTGTCCCAGAAAGTGAATCCAAGCAGGGATGGGACAATTTCTCCTCCCTGAACACTCTTGTGGCCAAGCACTTGAGAATGGAATGGGAAAAGTCACTGTGATTGAGTTTCCATGAATGGAATGTTCACCTCCCTGCTCATCAGGAAGAATGTGGACCATGGCTGTATAAATACATGCCTGTAATTATAATCAGCATGTTTTATAAGAAAGAACAACCATTCTGGCTGGAAACTGGCTGTAAATTTCCATATCAACCTGAAATCTATTTTAAGCAAAGTGCAGAATGTGACTCAACAAATGTTGAATCAATACTTGCATGCAAGAAATCAGATATGAATTTGGGCAATGCTTTCAAGTAGCCATTTACCAGCAATTAATAAAATATAAAAAAAAAAAACTAGAGAAAAAAAATGAAGTTTTCCTGAGACTGACCACAATTCCAGCTCATTAAATTCTTTTTTTTTTTTTTAGTGCAATGTTTGTCCTCATTATTTATCTCCACTTCGTAACAGAACACTTGTTCTCATGAAAACATAACCTTGTTCTCACACCCTTTCACTGCGTGTGCCAAACTCAGTTTCAGACATATTTTGTTGGTATTCCACTAAAACTTGGAAAAACTGGAGACTGACTGACGTGAGGGAGCCATAAACTCCTGCAAGAGATGCCAACAAGTTCTCTGTGGGATCTGGTACAGCCAGCTGAGCTCCTGAGTGATTGAAAAACAACCACTGGGGAAACTCTTCAGAGCCACACAGCAGATATTTACTGTTGTTAGAAAGTCTGCACTGTTAGACAAGAAAATAAATTCAGATTTATAAGCATTTTCTTGTGGCACAGACCTTTCTTTTTTACAAAACCAGGTCTAACTTAGGCCAGGTCTATTTGCAGTCACTAACTTAGGCCAGGTCTATTTGGCATCAATCAGAGCAGCTCTTTGTTCACAGAACCACCATTAAACACCAAAGTGCTTTGGGAGAGGGGGGCAAAGCTCCCTCATAATTTCCCACAAGAAAACTGCAGCTCTGCTTGTCCAGCCCTGCTTCTGGAGGTCAGCATGAAGAGCACCTTGTTCACCATTCCCAAATAAAATCCTAAGGAGGAATCTCTGAGAACCTCAGTTTTCACTGCCCTTCCCAGCCTTGTTCCTCCTTCTTTTTGCATTTGACAAATTTTGCCTCTTTTTCCTTATTTCTGGCTTTTAAGCAACCCAGGCTTCACCCACCATGGTGCAACACCCAGGAGACAGAACTGAGCCTGGGGACTGAGCTAAGCAGATCTACCCAATGGATCATTCCACTAAAACAAAACAAATAAACCCCCCCACACCCCAAAACAAACCCCAGCAACTTCCAGAGGCTGCCACAGCCTCACTCTGCCTTTTCACATCTCTCTGTAAATTTATTTTTAGGTCACTTCAAAGCACCAAGAGCAAAGCAGCCAAAGGTACCTCAAGAATTATCCTAAGTGGATTTACGGACCTGTAAGTACCAAAATCTTTGCTGTGCTGAGTGATTTTATAACAGATGCAAAGCAGTTGTGCAGCTGGAGAAACATCAATTATTGCTCCTGTTCACAAATAAACACTGGGGGGCTGAGCCAAGCTCCTCCTGCCGAGTGCTGCTCAAACTTCAGCTCCTCCTGCCCTCTTCCCTCCCCCCTTTATCTGAACCCAGAAGATGAAGAGGAACTACTCGTTCCCTCCAATTTAATATGTTTAAAATTCAAGGCTCATTCTTGTGTCTCAGCCCATTTCTAATTAATTTCTGGGTTAGCGTTTTCATGTTTTCCATTTCACTGAGCAAAACAGACTCCTGAGCTGTCCATCTCCTGCTCCAACAGAGATGGAGCTGGAAAACAACAGGAACTCCTCATTTCTTCAATCACCTGAAAAATGATGGCTCTGCAACCCAGCTTCTAGCTATCACTGAATTTGATTCTGGAACATTTTAATAATGAGAGATATTGAGATTCCTATAACCAGTGAATATCCATTAATGCAAAACCACATAGCAATCCCTTATAATTATATGAAGTGTCCAAAGCATTGACCATTGCAGAAAATTATAATTAAAGTTATTGAAATTAATTAGAAAAGGAGATAGTAATTAAATTCCTGTTGCTGGCACGTAAAACTGCTCTGAAATTAAATACAATGGATGGCTCTTCCAGAGAGGGAGATGTGGTGGCATTTTTTTCCTTATGCTAGACAAAATTAAAGTTAATTTTTATGGTAAGACTTCTTTAATAAAAATACTCAAAAATCTTTACATCGTGAAGTTCTGCTAGGATGATTTTCCTGCTCAAATCAAAAGGAATCCAGACTTACCCTTCCCCATGAGGAGACTCATCCACCCTGCCCCAAATGCAGCCTGACCACACTCTCAGATGGCTCCTCAGATGGGGTGAATTTGAGGCAAATCTTTCCTAATTCCCACCTGCTGGGCTGGGGGGTGAGCCAGGAGGGTTAGGAGCCTTCCAAAGCTCTGCTTTTCCCTTCTGGGGGTTGCCACCACATCCTCATTTCCTATTTTCCTTGTGCTCCATGTGCAAACATTGGCTAAAATCCCCTCCCCCTGTTTTGAAGATGTGAAGCTGCAGGTGGGAAGGGCAGCATGGGGCTGCTCTGAGCCCCTCTGGCACCTTCAGGGGCTGCCTGGAACAGAGGCAGGGCAGAGTTAAAGAATAAAGCAGGGATTTATGCAAAGGCCTTCACAGGATGCACCTTGGGCAGGGCAAGAGCCCGGCCCTGGCTCCACCCCAGATGGACTCCTGGGCACGAGTTCCCACACTTTTATAACTTTGGGTCCATTTCCACCTTGGGGTTCACTGTCCAATTCCAGCTCCAGGTGATGCAGTCCCACCCTCCCAGGTTGCTCTCCTCCCTTCCCTGTTGTTTGCCCTTTTTGGGCTGAAGCTGCAGCGGTGTCCTTGGCTCTGGGGCTGCAAAAGGATTGTTCTGTGTGCCTGAGCTGGGAGGAGAGCTGCTGGCACTTGATGTGGAGTTCAGAGTTCTGTACCAATGCAGTGCAGAGGCTGGGAAATATGAAAGCTCAAACTCAAGGCATCATCTCCTCGTGTTCTTGTTCCCTGGAGAGGAGAATCCCATTCCCTGCTGTCCCTCCTGGCCCCTCCTCTCTGTTTGCACTGGAGTGAGCACAGAACAGCAGGAGGTTTTCACACCCCTGAGCTTCACTCCACTCCCTTTGACAGGGATGCTGTGACTGTGAAAATCCTCACATCCACTAAACTGGAGTAGGGAGAAATGTGGGGATTTTCATCACAGCTGCAAACAACTTCTTTGGGCTACAGATTTGTTCCCAGGGCTGACTCCAAGTCCTAATTAGTAACCTGGTTTTCCTCAGTTTAACATAGAATACTTGAAAATTGAAGGAGATGAAGGTTTATGCTAAAAGAAAATGTGATTGCTGCCACATAATTATGACAGAGTGAAAACTCCCACTGTGACTGCTGGAACTGCAGATGAGACACAGATCCATCAAAGGGAAACTCATCCCACCTCGCCCTCCTTAATTCCTTCTTCCTTGGAAACCTACTTTTGTCTGTGTTCATCACCCTGCCAATATTCTCCTGTTAATTTTAAGTGTCACTTTGAGGGAATTTGGGAGGTTTTATTGATAGTAATAACACAGCCAGACCAGAACTGCCTGCGAGGGGGAAAGGTGCAGGGGCTTTTCATCCTGCTAGAGTCAAACCTCGTGTGAAACCAGGGAGGTGTGAGAAAACCTTTTAAAAATACATTGATTTGCAAGAAAGCTTCTCTAATCCAGACTTGGATGCCAAGCCCATGCTCAGGAAGAAAAATACCCCCTCTCCCCAAAGTGCAGTCCTGCATCCCCAGTAAACTGGGATGTGGGGTTTTATTTGTGGAATTTTGTGAAAGTCTCAATGCTTGGAAACTTTTCCACTTGTCTCAGACGCTGTCTTGGCACCAGCACAGGATTTCATCGTGCTGAAATTTCACTGCTCAACAGTAGAAACCAAATGTTTTCCTCACAATTGTACACTCATTCTCACTTGCAGAACAAGCTTTTAGCAGCATATGTGTCCCTCTGGCCTTATGGTGCTGAGAAAGAAGATCCTGCTCTAGGAACAGGAAATTTGCCATGAGCTTGAAGCTTTCCTAACCACAGATTTGTAGACAGTTACTGCTCCACGCAGCCACAAAGCATTAACTAAGTTTATTTTAATAAAATATTCATTAAATTGCTATTATATGTAACCCAGGACATCCATCCCCCTGTCAAAATATGTGCTGTAAGTCTGCTGAGAGCTCCTCTCAGTACAAACCCATCGTGCCCATTCCTCAATCCATAATGTCGGGATAATAAGTGAGGAGAGCGATGAATCAGAGGCAGAAATCTGCAGGAAGAGCAGTGCTCAAGCTGAGAGCTGCAGCCTCAGTCTCCTCATCAAACATAAATCACAGCTGGGTTAAAGCAGGCAGGACTTGACTGAAGTCACAGGGAGAAGGCAGGAGTCATGGGAGGGTGAAACACCCAGTGAAACAACGTCTGGAGAGCTCCAGCCTCGGGGGTCATGGACCTGGGCTATTTCATTAAGCTGAGCTGGAAGCTTTAGGAGAGGAAGCAAGAGCCAGCAGAGCAGTGACAAGGACAGAGGGTGGAATGGCACTGGCAGGGGGTTCTGGCAGCAGCCCCAAATAACCTCAGTTTGTGCTGACTCCCCCTGGCCCCACAGCTGCTGCCTTGGGCACCAGCTCCTGCTCCAGGACGTGGCCAGTCCCTGATGGTTCCAGCCCAAGTGCATGTGGTTTTGTTGGCTGCCCCAGCAGCAGTGATCTCCAGACTCCCACAGGGGCCCAGGGCTGGGGTTTTTCCTGGGGGGCCGTGGAGCTCAGCCCTGGCGTGGCCTGGCCCTACAGAGCATGGCAATGGGCACAGCTCAGAGGTGGCACTTCCAGAGGATCACATCCTGATCCATGCAGGCCAAAGTCTTCTCCATCCCAGAGTTCTGAATGAGAACATCTCCCTCTCACGGCCCTGTGAGCCAGAAATCCAAAAGCCTTTTTGCAGGGACCTCTCCCAGCGCTGTGAAAATTCTTCTCATTTTTGGCTGACCTTTCCCTGCAGCTCAAGGGGTCAATCAGCTGCAGTCCCAGCTTAGCAAAACCCTTGGCATGAGGGATGGCTCAGCCACCAAGCCAGCCCAGAGCAGCCTGTGTGGTACCCTCTGGGTGCCCACAAAGGAAAAGGAGCAGCTTGGAGATGTCCAGTTCATAATTAGTTTCTATCAAGCCAAGTGAGGTTAATGCCATAGCCACAATATTGTTTAAACTCCATAAAACATTTTCTACAATTTCTTCAGTCTAAAAAGGAGGGGGGGGGGGGGGAAGCCCTAATTTTCATCCCTAAATGTTGAATTCTTCCATATCAACTCGTGATTCCAGCATTTATCTGATCTTCCTGCTGGAGGGTGCATCTACAGCTGGGAACCTGCCTGAAAGCACTCACAGAAAAGAGCCAGGAGCAGGGAAAGGAGAAAACAGATGGATGAATCTCTTCAAAACCAGGGGAAAGGAGTGAAATATGAGGGCCATTTGGGTGAGCAGTAGGGTGTTGGGACAGGGGAGGAGGAATCTGAGGGCTGACCCAGAATTCCAAGGAATGACTTTGCCATGAGCTGTCTCTGATGGGCCTTTGCCTCCCTGATTCTAATCACAACTTCCTTCCTGCCATGGAACAGCAAGAGAAAGTTTGGCCAGTTCTCCAGGTTCCGATGGTAAATGGGGATTACAGAAAATTTTAAAGAACTTCAAAGAAATTGATGAAAATCTGTTCTGCTGAAAAATTCTCTAAATTGTTTGCTTGCCAGAGGAACAGTTTACATTTGGAAATTTCTTATGTTACAATCCAGCAAGAAACAGGGGGGAAAAATCTCAGTTAGAGCCTTTTTGGGAGCTCCCTTCATTCCTGGAATGAGCACTTTGCATTCCCCATGCAAGCAGCCCTGCAGCTGGGGGTGCATCCCTTCCTCAGCAGCACTGAGCTCACAGTGGGCATTGCAATTGTGAACACTTTGTGTCCCTGAATGTATTTCATGTATTTCATATATTTCATATATGAAATATATGAAATATATATATATTCATATATTCATATATTCATATATTTCATTGATGGCAATACCACACCCTGAGAGGGCAGCACTGAGGACAGACACAAGGATGAGATGTAGACCATGGTAATTATTCTGAATATTCTCCAGATCTGCAGTTGCTTCTATTCTAGACATCTACTAGAGGCAACCATGAAATGAAACCTGTACTCCAATGTGTATTCCAAAAAGTCTTTCAGGGCTCCACAGAGATAAAACTGTCTGAGCTCTTTTGCAGATTTACTACCCTGATGTGCTCACTTAGTTTGTGATGGAAAGAGCCTGTTGGAGTTATCATTACTCATTACTTCAGCTTCTCCTACACTTTCATTTGTCCTCCTGCAACTCTGTAGAGTTTGCTCAGGCTATAAATAAAGGTCTCTGGGGATGCTGGATATTGCACTCTGAACAAAAATTTCAGTGACTCATTCTCATACATATTTTCTGCCATTATCTTCATCACGGGCAAATGTTCCCCCTCGTTCCAGAGGGTTGGGAGGAGTGGAGCTGGGACTGGATTCTTGGCAGATGTAGGTCAGGAAGCTCTTTCCTCAGATGCCCTTACAGGTGAGCTCTTTTTTACCCAGCAGCTGGAGCAATTTCTGCTTACAACCAAACATCCTTAAGGCCCAGAGCTGTAGGGCGGTTCCTACCCAAAAAGGCCAAGTTTGTAACCAGGAGAGTGGTGCCAGGGTGACTGACAAGTGCAATGACTTCATCTGGCATCACTGACTTGGGAGCAGGCCCTGCCTGCCCGGGCTGCTGCTCCTGAAGGAAATGTGAGGTGCTGGAGTCACCAATGTCACCCTTAATTACAACAAAAACCAGCTAATGGGCTTGGAATGGACGAGGTCTGTGCAAGCACTGCCTGGTGGGCACACAAATTATCCAAACAGCCCCCCACATCTCAGCTCTTCCACTGATTATTCCTAAAGGACAACCTCCTGCTTGTTTGAAAACGTGTGTTTTATATAAATAAAACTCAGGGACCAGAAATCATTGGCAATATCTAAAACCAGGAGGGTGCTGCTGATGTCTCAGCCTTTACAGACTGCAGTGCACCACTCCCCTGGTCCATCCAGCTTTTCCAAAGGCTCCCAGGCATTGTCCCTCAATGCTCCCAGCAGATCCATGCACAGCTGCACTCACGGAGCTCTCAGGTATTTCTCTGCCATTTTCCTGGACACAGCTACTCATCACTAACCCACTGCACCCCAGATGAGGAAGATGATGGGATTTCATCCAGGCCAGGTGCCCTTGGCTGGGCACGGATCGTGCACCGCCCGGTGCTGGTGGGGAGCAGCTCCTGGGGTGATCCTGCAAACATTCCCTGAAAAAGAAACCATTCCTGATGGATCAGAGCTGCTGCCTTCAGCTGCCTTTCGTTTCCGACTCATGGTGACTTCTGGCACTTTCAGGAATATCTCTTGCAGTGTAAAAAAAAAGTAAATTCCAACAAAATCCTCCTCATTATCTCAGTTAGGCAAAGGCCTGGAGCAGCTGCAGCACCACTGGGCTTTGTTCTTGGAAAACACTTCCAGAGTGGACACTCATGAGGTTACAGGAAAGCTTTTCAGGAAAAGGCCGTGCCCTGGTGTGCCTGGATGCCAGCCTGTGGTGCCTGTGGGAAATGCCAAATCCAGAGCTGTGTTTGGAGGAGCCAGCCCTGCCCAGGCAGTCCCTGCAGCTCAGGGGCCACCTCAGCCCAGCCCAGGAGCTGCTCCCAGCCCCAGGAGCTGCTCCCAGCCTCTGGAGCTCTGGAATTCCAGAACCCAGATGAGCTCCCAGGCTGCTCCCAGAGCAGGCAGATCATCCCAGCCAGACCTGCAAAGGTGCTCTGCGTTTTCTAACTCCTGGATTTCCCTGGATGAGCCCCTGTGATTCCAGACCCTCTCCTGCTCCCACTTGGAAAAGCAGCAGCCACATCTCCCAGCTGCCTCTGGCAAAGCTCAGCAATATGGGGAGCAGCAGGGATCAGCTCAGTCCCACCAAATAAACGTTCCTGTTGTTCCCCTGCTGCCCTCCACTATCACACAATGCACTTTGCTTTCATACCTAATGCACATTTAATCAGAATTAAATAGAATTAGGTCTTTCCCAGTTGCTTAAAGCGTTGATATAATTATTCCAAATCTTGACAGGAAAAAGAGAGAAACAGATGTTTTCTCTCACCTAATTTTTCTCTGGAGAAATAAAGACTGCTTATAGATTTTTATGGCTTCTCACAAGAACAAAATATGGGGAAAATAACAGATTCATGAATATTTAACATTAATTCAAAGAAGAGTTCAGTGTTCATTTAACAGAAAATACAAGCCAAACTCTAATTCTTTTCTTCAAAGCTCTCACAGTTCCACCTGTAGTTTGTGTTCTGGCTACTGAGAGTTCAACTAATGCACTGGGTAACACTGCAAAATACATTTAAACTTTGAATTTAAAAGGAAAAATTCCTTGATTTGTCTCTTACACTCATCTCTAAAAGATGGAGTAGCACATGCTTCTTTAATTTGCTCTGAGGAGTGTGAAACCACTAATGCATAATTTAAAGTGTGATGAGGTGTTTGTGCATTCAAACTCCGCTGTGAAGGAGGAGAAGCAGCAGCACTTCAACCCCTGGCTCACAAGCTGAGTGTTAATAATGAGAAAAGGGAATATTTTGGTTCACTCCTTAACAGGAGGGTCCAGACTCCCTTAGAAGAAAAGACACAAAAGAGACATTTTTTCTCAGCCAGGTCCAGACTTTGGGATTGTGCAAAATTCCCTCTCCAGTTGGATGTACAGCTTTAAGGACTGGCACATTTGAAGATCTGACAGAAGTCACTGTCCTGGTTCTGTCTGCTTTATTTTCCCAAAAGTTCTTCCTTTCATTCCCTTCCTGTAGAGCAAAGAGCTCCTCTTTGTCCTTTGCTTCCTTATTATCCTGATGTTTTCAACCCTGCACCAAAAGCAGCTTTCTGTCCATTTGCAATCCTTCTCCAAGGAATTCTGCCCTTTAGCATTAATATTTTTGCTGCAATGAGTTCAGCAAAGGAATGACTGGTAATTATTGAGCTAGGGAGGAGGAATACAAATTTCCAGCTTCTCAGGGAAGCAGCAAGACAGGAGAAGTTTTTCCTTCTCCTCAGAGATACCCATATTTTAACAAAACTAGATGTCAAAAATGCTTCAAGGTTAGAAAAACTGCATAATTCCAATAAAGATACCCTGAAATAGATCTAAATACAGATTTATTAAAAGGAACAGGTAAATTAGATGATACATTGACATCAATCTCACTGAACTAAGATCTTGGTCCATATTTTAAGGCCTGTATTATTGCAAATATAAAATTCATTCCCTGCCTCTCCTAGACATTTTCATCAAGGCAAAACATCAGAATGGGGTTGTACATCACCCCTGGAAGATGAATTTCAGTGTTCAGCAGCAGAGATGCCCAGCCACTCACTGGCAATAAGACATTTATGCTGCAATTGCAAGTTCTAAATGTCATAAAGCTAAAATTAAGTACTGAGCACACCATGATCAGAGCTAAGTGTCGTGGAGAGAGGTGGAAAATAAGTTTATGTTGGTTTTGGTTTTGGTTTTTTTTAAGGAAATATTGATCTTTCACGCAAATGTCCAACCTGGAAAATGAAAGTTGAAATTTAAAAGTCCCAGGAGTTTGGGCACCAAATTGCTGTGACCTCTTACAGGCAGAATTACCCATCTGGGTATTTAAAAGCAAAGGGAGGGCTGCCATTGGTGCAGAAATAATCCTGATGCACAGATCAGGAGGAGTTTCCAGAAGTTTCTGAGGTCTTGTGGAGCTTAAAGATGAAGGTGAAAACTCTCGACAGCAAAATTCCCACTCAGCCCAGATATCCTTGAAAAATCCCTTTCCCAGCCACGTTTCTGTTGTGTTACAAATATTCCTCTGGGCTGGGTACCTCATTCTTAGAGTGAGGAAATTACTGAGAAGGAGGCACAGAAATGAGATTAATTACTTGTGACAGCATGAGGAGCTTTATCCAGCCTGAATTCCCCTCCAAGTTTATTTCCTGAGGTGTGGAGATTTATAACACTGTGGTCACCTCAGCCACTTTATCAGGGCTTGTTTCATGAGCCACAAAAACCTCTGAGCTGCTCCTAATCTTGCTCAGCCCTTGGCACAACACTGGTTTATGCCAGTGAGTAACAGGAGCTTTGTGCTGTGCTTAAAATGGTTTTCCTTTTCCAGCATTTAATTCCTGCCCTTTTAATCTCAGGTTAAATATTTTCAGTTAAGTTTAACTTATTTAATGTAAATAAATATACCCAGCCTTTTTAAAAAAAGACTGGGCAATCTGTATTAACTTGAATTTCTCAGCTCTACAACAGAGAGATTAAAATCTCAAGTTTATTCCATTATAATTCTATCCCAAAAGAGGCAAGTTCTGAAAAAGCTGAAATGTGGAGCAAAGGAAAGGATCCTTCCAGGAGAGCCTTCCAGCCTCTCCACCAGAATTCAACTGTTTTCCCTCTCCTGGTTCCCTTAAATTCCCTGAAATTTGGATTAAAACTCTGAAAGATTGCAGAGTCAGAGTTCCCTGGGTTTGGATCCTCTCCACGTGGGATCAGGCAGAAATCCTCTTTCCTCAGGGCAGTTAGGCAGAGCTTTGGGAGGGATTTGCACTTCCTTTGGCCAGGACAGCCATTGGGACAGCCAGGGCAGAGCAGTTTAAGGTGCAGAGGACAGCAGGACCTGCCCTGCTCCTGCTCTTCCCTCTCTCCTTGAGGCAGGGACTCGCTTTTCCCAAGCACTGATTTTCCCACCCCACCCAAATGCACAGCCCATTGCTGGCATCCCCCTCACAAAGCCTCTGAGATAAGGCCTCCATCAATAACTGGGGAATTTCTGATAAATGGCCTCCATCAATAACTGGGGAATTTCTGAGTCTCCAGCACAGTTCTGACAGAAATGCACAGTGAGAAAAAACGTGGTTTAGTGTGGGCAATGGGCCTGCAAAACCTAAGTCTGGGAGGGGATTTAAGAGCCAGTGACAGCATGAAAATAATTGTATTTTGGTTAATTCTACCCAGAAAATGCTCTTGAAATCCTATTTACATTAAAATGGCAAGCACTGAATAACTACTGAAGAAAAGATTATTCCAAATTGCAAGTGTGTGCAATCCTGTTTTGGCAAGTTCCAGCTAATAACCTTGGCTGTTAATACAATCCTCAGAGATATTTCCCTTACTCTGAAAGTAAACCTACAAGGCTCTAAATATCACCACTGGACAACTGCAAATTAGCATTTAAAATGTATTTTTCCTCTTCTCATCATGGAAATTCCCTTTCCTGGGTTTCAGGGTTTGTGTGGGCCAAGGAAATGTGTTCCTTGTTAATCACAAAAGGTAAGGAAACCATAACCCAGTGTATTTCCAATGTTTGTGGCAAGTTTTTATAATTCTGGCTGAGCCAAAGAGGTTTTCCATGAAGGACAAAGTTCTGCCCATCAGAAAGAATGGAAATGAAGGAAATACATTTCGTGGATGACACTGTGTGATTTCTTGTGATTTCCAGAAGAAAGACTTGAGGAAGGAGCCTTCTACCACCTCTGTAAAGGTACTGTACCAACATTATCCACTGTCATTAATAAAACAAGCAATAATTAAGGGCAGCTCTGTGGCTAACACTGACATTTCTATCAAAAGCAGACAAATTTAATCTTTTTATCAATATAGTTTTAAGGACCTCCCTACAGAGAAGCTCTGTTTTGAACACAATCTAGAGCCAAACATTCACACATTCTCAGAGCTGCAGATACAATCCTTCATCACAGGAATCTAAATACCCACCCACAACCACCCCAAAAACCTTCCCCAAGCCCAGCTCCTCACTCCACTTCTTGGTAATGCTTTACTATCAGAGGAAATAGCAGAGCAGTGAGATGGAAACGCTCCAGAGGGATTGTAGGGAACTGTAAGGAGATATTCCCACTTAACTCCTGCATCAGCTCATCCCCCCGTGCCCAAAGAGGAGCAGTGGGGCAGAAGTGCTCTGGGAGTGTCTCTGCTGTGTCTCAGAATCAGATCCAAATGCCAGCACATGTTTTAACATTTGCAAATGAGGGAAAGGAACAGAGCCCCTTACAAAGCTGAGCCACGCTAAAGGGCTCCTCTTTCAGTGAAGGAGTCATTGAAAAACGACTCTGGGAGCATTATTGAAATATAATTGACTAGAATCTTTGGGTTATTAAATTCACTTTTTCATTGAACACTGTGATTCATGTGGATGAAAGGAACTCTGCCATGGATCCTATCTGCACTTCTCTGAGCAGGTGTCTTTGACTGGCTCCAAGTGCCACCTTAAACCTGTGGCAGAAAAAGTCCCCTTTTCTCACAGTGCCTACTCCATCCCTCACCCCCAGGCAGGTAAAGAGTTCATGCTGGTGTCTGAGTTTCAATACATTTCATTCTCTTACAGCACCTGCTGCTGAAGATCTGGGAGCAATCTGTGAACATTCACCAGCTCAGGCTCATGACTGCCCAGGGTTTGTTTTTGCATGTCTGGTGAGCAGGGCGTGAGAACACTCCTGACTCCTCCAGGGGCTGTGGGAGATGAGCCACAGCTCTGTCTTCCTTTGGCCCCTGGAAAGGGATTTTTCTGTCTGTTCTTTCCTCCAGAGGGGCACAGAAAGCAGCACCAGGACGGGAAGCAGGCTGGTCCCAGTACTGAGAAATGTTTTAGTTTTAGAATTAAGCAGCTTTAGCCCATGGGCAGTCAGGAACCGTTCCCTTCCCTCTGCCCTCTCCTCTGCTGGGGCACCGTCCTGGAACCAGCTGACTCCTGGAAGTGGCTGCTGAAAGGCTGTGGAAAGACCTGGTTCCTTGGGACCACAAAGTCAGGTTGGAGTGTGCCCAAAGCCAGGCAGCAGTTTCAGGCCACTCTGTCCCCCTGGCAGGCTGGGCATGTCCCACACCATGCCAGCTGAGAACTGGAGCGGGGCAGTTCACACCCTCTCAGAGCATTTCTTATCCAACCTCTCACATTCTGCACTGATCAGACTGTCTCACGTGCCAAAGGCTGTAACAGGGTTATGTCTGACCTAACAATCTAATCAAACTATTTTAAAGGGGTGCAGCTCAGCCCCCAGGAGAGGGAGGATGCAGTGACCCCGTGCCCCCTGTGCCACCAGGGCAGAGCTGTGGCCCCAGGACAGAGCCCAGCCTGAGGAATTCACAGACAAGGCACAGAAACACGGTCAGAAATCACAGACAGAGCTGAGAGTGGAGCCCAGGGGAGCTGGAAGAGTGAAGGATGAATGCCCCAAGTCCCAGCTGCTGCCTGCCTTTAGCAGCACTGAAAACTGCCGTGGACAGGGCAGGGCAGAAAAGCTGAGGTGAAGCTTGAAGCTCATAAATCCAGTGTTTGTTCCTCTTCTCTTCAGTGGCTCTGTGGCATTATCCTGTCATTCTTGTGAGCATTTCAAAGGGAAGTTTCTGAACAACAAATCTTTGCCACAGCCCTGCTGCTGGGAAGGGCCACACCAACATCTGCCATGCACTCCCTGACTAAAATTCAACTTTTGTTTACAAGGTTTGTCCTCAAAACCAGCAGTCAGCTGCAACTCTCAGCCATAGCTGCCTTATTAAATATGAAGTTTTTATTTTAAACACAGTACATTTTGTAACAGGAAAATCAATATAGAGTAACCCAGAGTACAGCAGACAACAGCTGGGGGACGTAATCTGATGACAGAAAGTTGAGAACAGGATTTTGGCAGTTTTATATTCAGCAAATCTCTCACTTGTTGTTTTTCATGGCACTGAGTTCTAAAGATCTGAGATTTCTCCCCAAAGCGTCACAAGATGAAGAAACCGAGAAACCACTTTCGACATTAAAGGCTATTATCTACAGAATAAATCACTACTTATATTTTGCTTTATAGGCTACTGTAAGAGGATGACTCTTCTGTTAACAACATCAGTGACCTCAGAGCCCTGAGCAAAGACTCAGGAAGATAACTTCAACATCAGAGGACTAAAGGTAAAGTATTTCCTAAAGTAAATCCTTGTCTCTGCCTTCCCTTGGGCTGTGGGTGGGGGTGCTCAGCTCTGCTCAGGGCTGGGGTTCACAATAAACTCTGCCTGGAAAAGTTACAGAGGTGGAAAAGAGGAGATGAAGCCACAGATGTGCCCGGTACAGGAGTACAGAACAGCATCAAGATTTTACTGATCTGTTACAATTTTATTTTTTTATCAGATTCTTAAGTAGAAACAAACTTTATGCCATCATTGAATATTGAATAGCAGTACTGAATAATGAATAGTAGAAATAAACCAGGGATTTTTGGAACCAAGCTATTTGTCCTTAGGAGATGATTAGCTCTCTAAAATGATGTGTGACTCACAAAATAAACTCCAGTATATTTCCTTAACGGGCAAGAGGGTAACAGATCATTTTGTCCCGAAACGGCTTTTTTCTCCAGGTCCCACGAAGGATTTTCCTTCTCAGATAATGCAGCTGGTTTTTTACAGGTTTGCACTGCAGAGTCCTGTGGCCAACGCCGAGTTAAGATCGCGATATTCCCAGGTGTCGCCCGGCCGGCATTGCCGTCTAGTGCCGTCCCCTCCCTGCTGTCCCCTGCTGTGCCCACTGCTGTCCCCTCACTCCCTGCTGTCCCCTTAGTGCTGTCCCCGCACAGCCACCGCAGGGTCCCCGCACTGACAGGGCACTGTCACAGACAGTCCCTGCACCGCCACCGCACAGTCACCAACAGCCACTGGCAGTCACTGCACTGTCCCCCACCGCCACCGCACTGTCCCCGCACTGTCACAGCCCAGCCACCGACAGTCACCGCACAGCCACCGCAGGGTCACCGCACCGGCCCCGCACGGCGGAGCCGCGCAGGGACCCGGGACCATCCTCTGTCCCTCTATCCCTCTGTCCCCCGGTCCCTCTGTCCCCCGGTCCCTCCATCCCTCGGTCCCTCTGTCCCCCGGTCCCTCTGTCCCTCTATCCCTCGCTCCCTCTATCCCTCTGTCCCTCTGTCCCTCTGTCCCTCTATCTCTCTGTCCCCCGGTCCCGCTGTCCCTCTGTCCCTCTGTCCCTCTATCCCTCGCTCCCTCTATCCCTCTGTCCCTCTATCTCTCTGTCCCCCGGTCCCGCTGTCCCTCTGTCCCTCTGTCCCCCGGTCCCTCTGTCCCTCTGTCCCTCTGTCCCTCTGTCCCTCCGCCTCCGGCGCGGCCGCTCCGGGGCCAGCGCAGAGCCCGCCCCGTGTCAGGCACGGCAGCAGCGCAGCTCCCCCGGCTCCGGGCAGGATTGCTGCTCTGCTGCTGCTGCTCTGCTGCTCTGCCGCTCTGCTGTGCCGCTGGCAGCGGCTCGGCCGGGCAGTGCCGGAGCCCAGCGGGTCACTCGGCTGCCCCGGGCTGCCCGGGCCGGGCGGGCTCTCCGTGCCGGGGCCGCGGCTCGCCGGGACCATGAATCCTCCTGCTCGCACCGCCCGCGCCTCTGCAGCCACTTCGCGGGTCCAGAGATGACTTTGAGCTGACTCGCCCAGGGACGCGACCCCAGCTTGCTATGGAGGATGAATTTTAAGATGAATACCTATCTTGGTGATACTTCCAATACATCAATACCGGGATATTTCAAAGGCTCCGCGCTAAATTATGGCAATTTTTCTGCAAACAACTCCAACGAGACGGGAAGCGACCTGGATTCACCTGCCTTGGCCACCAGCAGGGCGATCATTGTGGGGCTGATCCTCGGCGCCTTTATTCTCTTTGCTATCATAGGTAACATCCTGGTCATTCTCTCAGTGGCTTGCAACAGACATTTAAGAATCCCCACGAACTATTTCATCATTAACCTGGCCATAGCAGACCTGCTGCTGAGTTTCACTGTCCTGCCGTTCTCTGCCACGCTGGAAGTGCTCGGCTACTGGGTCCTGGGGAGGATATTCTGTGACATCTGGGCAGCGGTGGATGTGCTGTGCTGCACAGCCTCTATTTTGAGCCTGTGTGCCATTTCCATCGACAGATACATCGGGGTGCGGTACTCCCTGCAGTACCCCACGCTGGTCACCAGGAGAAGGGCGATTTTAGCTCTCCTGGGGGTCTGGGTCCTGTCCATGGTGATTTCCATCGGGCCTCTGCTGGGCTGGAAGGAGCCGGCCCCGCAGGACGACAGGGAGTGCCGGATCACCGAGGAGCCCTTCTATGCCCTCTTCTCCTCCCTGGGCTCCTTCTACATCCCTTTGATCGTCATCCTCGTCATGTACTGCCGGGTCTACGTGGTGGCCAAAAGGACTACCAGGAACCTGGAAGCTGGGGTGATGAAGGAAATGTCCAACTCCAAGGAGCTGACCTTACGGATTCACTACAAGCACGTTCACGAGGACTCCTTGAACAACACCAAATCCAAGGGTCACAACCCCAGGAACTCCTTAGCTTTCAAACTTTTAAAATTCTCCAGAGAAAAGAAGGCGGCCAAGACGTTGGGAATTGTGGTGGGCATGTTTATCCTGTGCTGGCTCCCCTTCTTCATTGTCCTGCCACTGGGTGAGTTGGGGACCCCTGCGAGGGCAGGGGTCAGGGTGGGTTTGTTGGATCCCACAGAAATATCTTGGAAAGGAATCAGATGGATGAGAAGGAGATGCTGTTGGGAGAGCTGCAGTGAGCAGATGAGAGGAAGGGAATGAAAAGAAGGGAGCTCCCGATGTGCAAAAAGTCACGCTGGAACTTTGGGAAGTGTGCAGCTGCCCAGAGCTGCTCACCCGCAGTCCTCAGGGCCCGTGTCACCCCAGGGGACAATATCTCCAGGGTTCATATCTTAAATCCCCCTTTGTGTTGTTCATTAGTGTCAGAAACATTACCCAAATGCTTTACCCCAAATCCTAGATGAGACCAGAGAGCTGCAGCACTGCAGTGTTGGGGGTTCAGGTCACTGCCCCAGGTTTGGGATATAACACAGCAGGATTTTGGCATTTTAAGGTGCCCTAACTGGAAATGAACTCAGTTAACTGTGAGGGGCAAAACTCCCCTGAGCTTTGGGAAGCTGAAAAGTTCTAGTTGTGAGTTCAAACGTTACTGACCGAATCCCAAAAGCAAAGGAGATCCCACAGACCCCAAGGAAGGTGCTCAGAGGTGTCAGTAGCCCTTCGTTCAGGCATTTTGGACACTGCCATGGCAGCTTTTGGCAGCCACTTTGTTCACTGTCAGCTTTCAAATACTGTTCAAGCATTGACATAGCCTTAACATACTGCTCAGTGTCCCCAAAGCTGTGAAATGTTCTTGTACTATTTTTAATATTAGCACTTGTGTTTTACTATTAGCACAGTACTGTTTTTAATATTAGCACTTTCTGGAGGGGAGTATCTCAAGATATTCAATTACTGAGCTCTCAGAAATATCTGTCCAAAATTCATTTCTCTGAGACAATCTGGCAGCCTAATTATGGAAAGAGGTGGATAAAGAAAAGGGAGAAAAAGCCTTTATTAATGTTCTGTATTTGTGTTTACTTAGTTACCCAACCAAAACATTTCTGATTGAGTGGTAAGCGAATATTTTTAGAGATTGTTGTAGAAAACTAAACTGAGTTCAGCAGCCTGGTCCTGGTGGAGTATTATAAAACTATAATTTCTGTGTATTATTAAGAATCTTTACTGCTTCAGCTACTGCAGGGTAACTTTGTCATCTCTAGTTTATTATACTGAATTTTAAAATCTTTATGACTCAAGACTTGCATAAAGGTCACGTTAAGGATGTGAAAAATTCCAAACAGGAGGAAAACCGTGAGTAAAGTTCTCTTTGGCTACTGAAGTTTAAGTCCTTTTGCTGGCTCTTAGAAGAAGTTAATAACATAAAACAAGCAAAAATACCCAGCTGGGGATAGAAATGTATTTCACCATATGTGAAATACAGTACGAGATTTGTAGCAGTAGGTCACAATCCCCTGATAAAGCAGATGCCCTCCTTGATTTTGGATTATTGAAGGGAAATAATCCAAAATTATTTGGATAATTTTGTGTGTTTGGGTGGCTGGAGGCAGAACTGACACCCCTCACCCAGCTCAGGTGTGGAGCAGCCCAGCAAAACCGTGGACACAGGGCAGGAGCAAAGGGAGCCACCCTATGGGAGCTCCCATAAAAGTGTCAGCCTTCCCTTTGAGGAGTTATTTCAGATCTCCTGGGCTCTCTGGGAGGTTTAGTGAGAGGCTGTTAAACCACCTGAGGGAGAATTGATTGCTTGCCAGGACATGATTTTATCTTCTGAGTAAACAAGGCAGCAGTGGGTGACAGGCTGGAGCCTCCAGCACAGCACCAGGGCTGGCACAGGGGCTGGGGGACAAAGCCAGGGCTGGGGGACAAACCAGTGCTGGGGACAAAGCCAGAGCTGGGGTAGAAAGCCAGAGCTGGGGACAACCCCAAAGTTGGGGACAAAGCCTGTGCTGAGGAGCAGATCCAATGCTGGGGACAACCCAGTGCTGGGGACAAACCAGTGCTGGGGACAAAGCCAGGGCTGGGGACCAAAGCAGAGCTGGGGACCCCAGCCCAGCCCAGGTGTGACCCCAACACCCCCAGTGTGGGGGCACTGGCAGCCCAGAGGGCAGGAGGAGCTGCAGGGGTGAGCTCTTGGCAGTGCCATAAAACTGCTGGAACCCCATCTCTGTCAGAAACCCTCTGGCTGAAAAAGGGGACAGAGGGGGTCCACAGCACCCCATGCAGGATCCAAATACATTTCCACAGTGAGTGTTTTCCCTTGGCTTTGCTGACTAGGAATAGGCTGGGTTTATCCCTTGTCCCTGATTTTTCTTTTTAAATTTATGCTCCAGCACTGTCCATCCCCTATATTTTTATCTCTATGTATCAGTGCAGAGCCAATTGAGGATGTCAGGCATGATTCAAGCATTGCTCACTAGGACAGGTGGGAAAAGTCCCTTTCCTGACATGCACAATGCAGCTGCTCTCAACTGCAGCAGAGGGAAAAGAATTCCTAAGGAGCTGGGAGCTGCACTCTTCATAGCAGGAATCTTTTGCTTTGTGTCTTGAAGACACAATATTCAGTGAAATGCTATTAAAAACCCTTTAGAGAGCACCCAGTGGTATGAAATCAATTCCTGGGATAGACAAACTGTAGAATCCAAAAGGTGCTGATGTTTTCCAAGCTCTCCACTGGTCCCTGGGCTGTCCAGCTGAGACAGCTCCCCCTCCTGCAAGGACAGGCTCCTTCCTCAGCTTCCCCTTCTCACACCTCCTGTTTGCCCCAGTGACCCAAATCACACCCTCACATCTGCATCCTTGCTATTTCTGTTTCTGTTTCTCTGCTCCCTGTTCCCCTCAGTAATTCCATGACTCTGCAGGAGGGTGTTGGCAAAGCAGCTCTGCATTTCTGTGGATCCAACCACAGAACATTTGCCAAGCTGGTAAATGTTATTTCTGCAGCACCACAGCCCCAGGTCTGAACAAATCTGCTTAGATGTAGCAGAGTTTCCTTGGCATTCTCAGCAGTTCCATGAGTTTACCAAGCAAAATTATTCTTTTTCCAGTCTGGCATTTCAATGTATTCCACAGCTCCCCATTTGATATTCCAGCCCAGAGTTATTCCATCAGGTGGCAGCTATGCCTGGGAACAGCTGTGGTGCTGAAAGCAGGCAGATTGCTTGGAAAAATGAAAAGAAATTATATCAACACTTCCAGAGCATTTTTCAAGCAAAAATCCCAAGGACAGCTCTGAATCCAGTGCAGATTGGAATTCCAGCCTTGACACCACAGGCACTGAGCAGCATGAAACTCTCAGCACTGAACTACCCCCAGTCAGTTCTGGGGCACTGAGCTGTGCTGCCTTCAGCACCTGGGGATGCAGCATTGGGGTCAGAGAGAATTGTGTGAGAAATTTGGGTTATTCCTGTATTGGATATTCTTTCCAGGATGTTCTGTTGAACTGCAGAACATCCTGACTGCACATTTATAAAAGCTCCCTGCCTGTGCAAACAGTCACCCTGTCACTCAAAATTGTTTGTGATTCAATACAAAAAATAAACTAAAGACATTTGTGTCTTTGAGACAAGTTCTTGGGCCATAAATTCAGTGACTCAGCTTTGAGGAGTAAATATCTTGTTTTTTTAAAATAAATGTTTCTTTTCATCCCTTTTATACAAATTCTTCCTTAGGCAGCAGGACTACATTAAATATTCATTGCTGATAAACGATGAGTAAAAGAGATTCCTTTTATTTAAAGGCTAGAGCCTGCAGAACTAAGGTAACACTCATTAAAACTCCTTCCTTTAAACAATGGAGTGGCCAATTTTATGTCAATACCTTTGTTTTAAAAATGAATACAAAATGATGGATTGTATAAGGAGAGGTTTAGTGTCACTCCTGTAAATTGAGATATCAGAGCAGACTTCCCAGTCTTCTCCCAGACATTCCCAGAGGGAAAACTCACCAGGCACTTAACCAGGGCACTTCCCCAGCCTGCTGCATCATTCCAGTGGAGATCAGAGCAGGATCCACTGCCCAGTTCAAAGCCTGCTCCCACAAATCCTGCAAAGAAAAATAAAACTCTTGGAACTGACCCAACATGGGAGAGGTCCCAAGAGCCCCAGGATGAAGATACACCTGGTGGGACTGTCACTGTGGATCAGGCTTTTGTAATCTCTCTGTAAGTAATAAAAAATAACATAAAGTGTTCTGCACCTTGTAGGTCAGGCAACACGAAATTATTCTTAAAATAAAATGTTGTTTAAGTACAGAATGTAGATTTATGTTACATCAGGCCACCCTCTGATAATACCAAATTAGGCCCCTTGGTTTCCATGTGAAACCCTTCCAGGCTTTAGGTCTGGTGCTGGCAGTGCCACTGGGCTCTGCTCTCTGCAGGGCTTTAGGCCTGGCTTATCTTCACCTCATTTGCCTCCTCTTCCCCTCCCTGACCACTCCAGCTCTCTCAAATTGATGGCCTCGAGTTAATAGTTACAGAATTCAGATAAATGAATGAGATGTGGCAATCTGGCAGGTCAATCCTGGTGCAAAGTTCAGTTGACCAGAGACAGCAGGAACTGGACAATCAAACATCTGAGGGCATTCACTGAGCAGCACAGAGTGTTTTGGCACGTGGGGAGCACCAGATTACTTTGGGATGGTTTATTTTCCTACTGAAATAGCCTCCCTTAAACCCTGGTTTAAACCTTTGCTTTGCAAAGGGTCTCAATTACCAGTCGCTTACAGACGTGTGGGGTTTAGGACAAAGTTGTTATCAAAGCAGGGAAAGTGCACAAATTCCTGGGTAATTCCTCTGTAGGCTTTGGATTTGTTTGTCAGAGGAACAAAGGGAAATCCTACAGTGGCCAGTATCACAGAAACAAATACACAGAGCAATGCAGAAAAAAATCACCCAGTGCTGACTCTTCAGCCCCAGGGCTGGCAGCAGCTCCTGGGTCAGGTGGTGAGAGAGATCCAAGGAAAAAAAAACAGGACTGAGCCACTGGGCAATGAGAGGAAATGTCCCAGCTCTTGAAATCAAAGGCAGGGGGAAGGGAGTCTTGGAGGAAATATTGCTTTTAGCAGGGCAGTTGGATGTGAGGGGTTTGCAAACATTTGAGCTGCTCAGGCTGGAGGGCACAGGAGCAACACTGAGGAAAGAGACACAAATCCAGGTGGTCCTAAAGCACCTGAGGCCAGAACTCAGGGTCTCAGGTACTTTAGGTGAAATACTGCCAGGATCAAAGAGCCAGGAGGTTTTTCACATCTTTACTAAAACAATCCTGCACGACCCACTGCAGGGTTTGGAGCTGTTTTGATGAGCTTCCAGGTGAGCCCTAGGAACTGGAAAGCAAGAACCATCCATCTCTGAGGGACCAGAGACAAAAGCTGTACTGGAAATTCATCCAGCACCTCTGTAGCAGTGCTCAGTTCTGTGCTGGAGCTATTTCCTACCAGCCATAGCCAGGACAGATTGGCTCAGCTGTCAGGCAGAAGCAAGGAGGAGAGAAAACACCAGAGCATGTTCAGTAACTGCAGATATTTAAGTACAATAAATGAAATGTCAGCAGACTCAGATTAGCTTTTCTAGACTCCCTCAATCAGCTAATCCCTTGCAAAACAAGGATAATCTTGGCTTGTGAGCTGTCTAGTCAGGAGCTGCTGGAGTCTGTAACTCTTTTGGACTAAATAATAACAACAATAGTGCTGTGTTTGTGTCCCTGTGCACTGCCAGCTTTAGAGACTGAACAAGATTCTGAGCAAAACTGATCTTTGTTTATCATATTTGTCTGAGGGCAGCACAGTTTAAACACAGGTGAGTTCTCTCAGTGGTGCAAGTCACAAAGCTGGGCTGGGCTGAGAGGTGGTGCCCAGGGCAGTAATTCTGTGTTTAAATCCAAGGCACTGTCCCTTCAGAAATCAAATGTAGCTGCTGTGCCTTGCAACTGCTTGTAATGCAAGGAGGTGTAGCAGCCCTGGGGTTTAGGAAAAGATCTCATGCCTATCTGTACTCCTTGAAGTCCTGGTTTTATTTTGGCCACTCCAGATAAGTTTCTATTTTTGGAGCCTTTCAAAAGCTCTCAAATTTGAGCCATTGTGAATGAAGTTCATGCTGTTCTCGCTGCAGTGATTTGTTCATCTGAAATATGAGGCATCTGCTACAGGTATTCAGTCCTAGGACATAAATTCCTCCCAACCAGGACACTTTGGAGCTCTCAGCAACCTGGGATGGTGGGTGTCCCTGTCCACGGCAGGGGGTGGAACTGGAGGAGCTTTGAGGTCCCTTTAAACCAAGACATTCCATGATTCCAGGATATTCATGATGTACCTATCACT
Source organism: Urocynchramus pylzowi (assembly GCA_013397555.1). Taxonomy (NCBI): domain Eukaryota; kingdom Metazoa; phylum Chordata; class Aves; order Passeriformes; family Fringillidae; genus Urocynchramus; species Urocynchramus pylzowi. Next base: position 359,973 of record VZRH01007657.1, read on the forward strand.
ACTCTGAGAATGACAGCTGCCAGACTTGGAGCCCCATCAGATTTGTATGCTACCCATTGTTACTTGTAATGTATCCAGTTTTCCTTTCATTTTCCTTATTGAATTTGATTCTGCTTATTTTGGATGCTCTCCCTGTTTCTCAAGATCATTTTTCACTGTTTTCCAGCTGCTTTCCCTGTTATCCTAATCCTCTTCTCCAGCAGCCTCCCAGCTTGACCAACCCTTAGTTTTATAACCATCATCTCCACTTCATCTACTGTTTGTAAACATCTACTGTTTGGGGTTTTATTCCTATATTAAATAAGTCCAGGGGAATGTAAACAAACACTGGATGCTGGAAGGGAAGAAATCAGGAGCTTTAGAAATCCAATTAGCTCTAAAACCTTGGCACGCTGGCTTGGCTGAGCCCGTGGTGCGAAGGGCTGCAGGAAGCTTAAACAAAAGGCAACCACATCCTTTCAGCACATTCTAAACTCCCAACAACTCTGCTCAGGGGCAGATGATTGCTCCTGCAGGGAGGATTGTGCTGGCTGTGCACACAGTGGATGGAACTCGGCCATCAGCAGCTTCCAGGAGTTGTGGCTCCTGCAGGAATCCCGGTGGGAACACGGAGGTTCCCAGCCTGGGAAGTCTCGTGCTGGTCACAGCACAGATCTGATCAATCACTTTTCCCAGGGACAGCTCCATCATGAAGCAGATTCCTTGCACAGCAAGGCTGATTTCTGCACATTTCTGGGGACAGATGGAGATGGGGGTTGATGTTGGTGAAGTTTCCTGTGTTCCCTGTCTCAGGACTCAGCTGTTGCCATTTGGTGTTTTGCAACGCTTTCCCTCACCAGAGCAATTTTTAAAACCTTGGAATTTTCTCTAGAAAAGCCTCAGATTTAACTCCAGTCAGAATGGCTCCAATCTGCACCAAAATGGAATCTCTGGCAGAAGACTGGCCCTTGGATTGCCTTCCAAGGGTACCTTTACCCAATCACTAGTTACCAAGTCTCTCTATTTTATGGTGTGCAAACAAGGAGGTTTGGAAACACTTCATTTTCACCCTGTTATCAATAGAGAGAAGGAGTTTCACGTTTTGTGGCTCTTTAATCTTTAAACAATGACAAAGACATGCAGGAACTCCAGTTTCCTAGCTGGAATATCCAGTGGCATGCAGCAAAGCCCTTACATGACTCTGTTGCACCTTTGTATTACAATAAATCCAGATGTTGTATTTGTTCCAGCAAACTGGAAAGGAACTCAACACACTCCCCCCCAGGTGTGTTTTCATCTCAGCAAAAATGGATTTAAAAGATACTGAAATGCAATTCCTTTGTAAAGCACAGAAAACAGCACCTGACAGCCTCAGATTCATCCCTAGTGACTTGTCCTTAAATCTAGGGAATTCACAGTACTCCTCCCCAATTATTATCTAATCTAAGTATCAAATTCTGAGCAGAACTGATCATTCTATGAGTAATTTATTATACTTAATTGATATCAAACCCACAATGCATTAAAAATGAATGTTTAATTAAAACCTCCTTCAGTGAAGAGTTTTCCTTAATTAAGAGTACAGCAATTAAGCCATTCCAGATTTTCCTGCTGCCCACTCTGATATTTTAAGGACTCTTCCCAGGTCCACTAAAGTCCTTATGAACCTTTTCAAAGGGTTTCAAGGACTTCCCTGACTCCAGTGGACTCTGCATTTTAATGTTTCAGTGATGCTCTGCCTCTGTATTCTGCAGAATATGTGAGGAGAATTAAAATGGCAAATTGTTTCCCACAGTGTTCCCTAATTTCATTGAGGAGACTTGACTGACTTTCTCTGTAATAAAGCATTCATTATAAAGAACCAGTCAGAGCCTAAATGAAATTAGTTCTTCCTAAATAAAATACTTCTTAATTCCTTTTTATGATACTTGCTCAGTGTATCTCCAAGCTCAACAGCTCCATCAAGCCTGGGGACTGTGGGCAAAAAACTGATTCCTCCAAACAGATCCAGCTGATTTTCTGAAATATTTCCTGTTCTCCACTTGTGCTTTGCAAAAATCTTGTTGGTGTCAGTGGTGCAATGAGAGGGAGATTGTGGTGCTGTGATTAATAAATCACAGGGCTAGTGCCAAGAAATAAAAGTGAGCAGAAAATACACATCCCTTGGAGCAAGGCTGTTAAACGTGGAACAGCAGGAGAGCAATCACTTGGAGCAGGGAAATCCCTCTGGCCACCCCACCAGGAATAAATCACTGAGGAGAGAACCACATGCAAATTTTCCAGGCATTTTAAAGAGCAATTTAAATCAGCACAGGGCAATATTTAATCTCCTTATCAGGCTGCAGTGGGGAAGTGATTGGAGATTAGAGCAGGAAATATCAGTCTGGTGTTCAAGTGTGTCCAGCAGGCTTTGCTTTAGCATTTTATCAAGGCATCAAAACAGCCCACACTTGTTTGCTCCTGACAGGTTAGTGCAGCTAAATAAAGGTATTGTAGTTAATTAAAATAAATTAATAAAATTAAAGATCAGCATTTAGCTACAATAATAGAAATTTTTTGTAACTGAGAAATTCAGGAATAAGTTCTTGTGTGACATAGATGAAAGAAGCGTGGCTTGTTTATCTGCATTGGTTCCCAGTTTTCATCTCTAGACTTTCACTCATTTTATTTGGCCTGTAAAATTCCTTATTTATTTTTTTATTTTATTTTATTTATAGGCATTTTCTCTGTCCACATTTAATCTGACTAAAAAGATTTAAATTTACTAGAGGAATGTCTTACATATTTTCAGCTGTTACAGTATCAGACATAGGCAGACCTTTCAATCTACCTCTGTGGATTCAAATTTATACCCGAGAAAAAATAGAGACTCCTGAGCTACTTCATAAGGTTTGCTGGACTTTAAGAGCTAAAAATCATTTATATTTTAAAGGAATTCCAGAAAGCAATGGAAGAAATTTATCAATGTGGGCTCCAAAAAGGTTCCTTGTACATGATGGTGCTTTGCAGCTGTTTTGTAAAGCCACAGAGCTTCTCTTTTCCCTGAACTGAAGGGAAATATTAGCAATTACCACTTACAAAATAAACCCTGCAATGGTTTTGCAGCTGAGCATGGGGAAGATTCAGTAGCATCCTCCTCATCTTGGCTGCAGCTATAAACTTAGATCCTTTCCTAAAGCTTTATAAGAATGTAAGGGCTCATTCCATGGAATCCCAGGAGTTGTCCCTGAATCCTTCACCCGAGGCATTCAGGAGACACAGTACTGGGGGCTGCATTGGTTTGGTGCATGCTGGAGATTTTTCAAATGAGTTTCATGGTTTCTCTGATGTTTGACACGTTGTGCTCTGTAATTCCTGCAGCATCCATCAGGACCTGCAGGACCTGCAGGATCTGCAGCAGCTGCACAGAAAAGCTCTGGCCAAACCCTACAGATCGCTGCCAGCAGCACGGCCCTGAGGGACAGGGGCTCACCCTGCAGGAGTCCTGCAAAACCTAAAGTGCAGAGACTGAGGAAATCCCTTTAAACTCTCCATTTAACCCTGAGTTCCTCAGCTCCAGGGCAGAGCCAGCCCTGGCACCATTCCCAAACTGTGCCAGGGTAAGATCTGGGATCTGGCTGCACAGGACCCTGGGTGCAGAGAGTGCAGCCCAGCCCTGGCACCATTCCCAAACTGTGCCAGGGTAAGATCTGGGATCTGGCTGCACAGGACCCTGGGTGCAGAGAGTGCAGCCCAGCCCTGGCACCATTCCCAAACTGTGCCAGGGTAAGATCTGGGATCTGGCTGCACAGGACCCTGGGTGCAGGGCGTGCAGCCCAGCCCTGGCCCCACACACGCTGTGCTGGCTGTGCTGGCACCCCAGAGCTGTTGCCCAGGAGCAGAGGAAGTGCTCTTGCATAGTTTTGAGGCCCCAGGCATGACCTCTGCGTTGCTGTGAGATGGGAACAGTGCCCAGAATCACATCCCTCCCCTCCTGACAGCCACCACTGACTCAGCTGCTTTCACAGCCCAGCAAATCCAAAACCACTCCAGAGGAAAAGGTTCCTTCCCAGCCAGGCTGGGCTGTCAGCTTCCATTTGAAACGCTCTGCAAACCTAACTCCAGCCCTTGACAGAGGAATTCTCTCCTGGATCCCCACTCCTTGGTCACTTGAGGCAGACACAGAGGTGTTTTCCCAGATGGATAACAGATCCAGCTCTGTTTGCCATAAAAATCTCGAACATTCTTTTCTCCAGCCCCATTTGCTAAATTTAGCTGATCAATTACCACTGAAAGTACAGGAAGTGGATTCCCCAGTGTGGGCTTTTCATTTGGGCAGCCTCATTAGGGAAATTGTTTGGTTGTGAAGGGAAGGGGAAGTACTCACAGAATGACTTCTTGGTTTGGGTTACACCATTTTTATGAATGCCTGAGATGTGGGAAGTTCCCCAGTTAACTTCAGGTTTTGGGAGGTTTGTACTCTCGCAGTAATCTGGATAAATGGAGGGGTGTTCAGGAGCTGCCAGAGGATGTATTAGAAGTTTAAGATGTGTCTGGAAATGCTCTTTTCGAGGGGCCTGGGAACACTTTTCTTTTAAAATGACCTTTGAAAGCTCTTTGAAGAAGGCACAGCCTTATTCCTTGCGTGTCTCGTGCAACAGCCTGGACAAGGGAGGTTTGATGTGTCCCTGGGATCAGGAGATGTTCCTGCAGCAGATGTGGGCCTATAAACAGAGGTACTGCTTCTTATTTTTTACCCTTCATCAATGATGTGCTCCTTTAGCTTTCAGATGGGAAACATTTCCTTATTAGCTTTAAAAATAACATTTTAGTACTAGAAGACCAACATTGAAAGCAACATGCATAAAAGAGTTTTAAAACACAGATTGTAACAGTGATCTGATGAACGTGTTCCCTTCCTAAAGGCAGACAAACCCCTTATCTCAGATATTCTCTGCTTGTTTCCCCTGGACAGGATCCCTGTTTTCAGCTCTGAAGCCCCCTGAAACGATCTTCAAGGTGATTTTTTGGCTTGGCTACTTCAACAGCTGCTTGAATCCCATCATCTACCCCTGCTCCAGCAAGGAGTTCAAGAGGGCTTTCATCCAGATCCTGAGATGCCAGTGCCACCGGCGCAAGCAGCTGGGCTGGTGGCCCTACAGCTACAGAAACTGGAACCGCTGCTCCTTGGAGCACGCCCGCAGGGATTCCCTGGAAGACAGCGGCAGCTTCCTGAGCGGCAGCCAGAGGACGTTATCCTCGGCATCGCCCAGCCCCGGCTTCGTGAGCAGGATCAGCCAGCCGCAGCTGGAGCTGTGCACGCTGCACGAGTGCAGGAGCTGCAGCTCCCTGCTCAGCCCGGCCCGGCAGGGCGGCCAGCAGCCCCACTGCCAGTTCTTCACCTTCCAGCTCCTGCCCGAGCACAACGGGCACGGCCCTGCTGCCAGCCGGGGCTCCGGGCCCGAGCCCGCGGGCACGGCCTGAAGGGCAGCGCTGCCTGCGGGGCCCCGCTGGTGCCGAGCGCCCCGTGCCCCCGGACACCGCCCTGCCTCCCGCCGGCCCCCGGGCAGCCACGGAGCCCTGCTGGAGCTCAGGAGAGCTCGGGAGGGAGCAGGAGGGACACGGGGCTTCGTGTCTGGGGCTGCCCA
>VZRH01007657.1:370020-421193 GCA_013397555.1 Urocynchramus pylzowi
CGCCGTGCCCGGTGCGGGGTGCGGGGTGCGGGGCCGGGCCCGCGGGGCTGTGCCGGGCCGGGCCGGGATCCGAGCTCGGCAGTTCCCGCACTCACGGGCGCAGTGCCCCGGCCCCGTGTCCCTGCACGGGACATGGAACCCGGGGAAGTTGCCCCCGCCCCGAGAGATCCGAGTTTCCCTTAGGGATGACAAGAACACTTTGGAGCACTTTAAAGATTTGTAAATGTGGATCAGAGAAATAAAACCATTAAATACTCGTAGGTGTGTATAAATATGCCAGGGGAGGGGGCAGAGCAGGGCCGGGGTCTGCTCCAGGCCCAGCAGGGGCACCGGAGCCCCGGGCAGGGCCTGAGCCCAGCAATTCCCCCGGCACAGGAGTGCCCTGGGCAGGGCCCAGAGAGGGGCTGGAGTCTCCTCCCGGGCTGTCCCAGAGCCACACGGACACAGCCCTGTGCCCCCAGTCTGGCGTGCAGGAGGTGGCCCCGGGACCCACTGAGCTCCCCTCCAGCCTCAGCCCCGGGCTGCTGGGAGTCATTTGCTGACAGTCTGTTAATGGTGATTACTGAGTGTCACTCCTTTCTCATCTCCACAACCCCCTCCCAGGAGCCCAGCATGGACGAATTTAAAGTTGCAAGCTCACTGGAGGAGTCACTGAATCACCTGAAGCTGTCAGATCAGAAGGCTCCAGAGACTGGCCCCAGGGATGCCCAGCACCCCCAGAGCCTGGGAAGTGGCTGTGCCCCCTCCCCAGGCCAGGACCCCACAGAGGAGAGTTTCCATGACTGCCACGACTCCTTTGAGGCCAGAGGAGCTGTGCTGGATGATGAAGGGAACCTTCAGGACGGCGAGAGTAGCTCCAGGAAGCAGACAGAGCTAGATGAAGAGTACTTGCTAGAACTAGAGAAAGATATGCCAGAGGAGGAGAAACAGGTAATGCAGAGCACAGTGCAGGTGTGAGAGGGTCTGTGTGCAGTGCAGGTGTGCAGAGATGTGTGTGCAGGTGTGGGAGGGTCTGTGTGCAGGTGTGCATTGATCTATGTGCAATGATTTGTGTGCAGTGATCTGTGTGCAGGTGTGGGATGATCTGTGTGCAGTGATCTGTGTGCAGGTGTGAGAGGATCTGTGTGCATTAATCTGTATGCAGGTGTGCATTGATCTGTGTGCAGTGCAGGTGTGCAGTGATCTGTGTGCAGTGCAGGTGTGAGAGGATCTGTGTGCAGGTGTGAGAGGATCTGTGTGCAGTGATCTGTGTGCAGGTGTGCAGTGATCTGTGTGCAGGTGTGCAGTGATCTGTGTGCAGGTGTGCAGTGATCTGTGTGCAGTGATCTGTGTGCAGGTATGTGATGATCTGTGTGCAGGTATGTGATGATCTGTGTGCAGGTGTGGGATGATCTGTGTGCAGTGATCTGTGTGCAGTGCAGGTGTGCATTGATCTGTGTGCAGTGCAGGTGTGAGAGGATCTGTGTGCAGGTGTGAGAGGATCTGTGTGCAGTGATCTGTGTGCAGTGCAGGTGTGCAGTGATCTGTGTGCAGTGCAGGTGTGCAGTGATCTGTGTGCAGTGCAGGTATGTGATGATCTGTGTGCAGGTGTGGGATGATCTGTGTGCGGTGATCTGTGTGCAGGTGTGGGATGATCTGTGTGCAGTGATCTGTGTGCAGTGCAGGTGTGAGAGGATCTGTGTGCAGGTGTGAGAGGATCTGTATGCAGTGATCTGTGTGCAGTGCAGGTGTGCAGTGATCTGTGTGCAGTGCAGGTATGTGATGATCTGTGTGCAGGTGTGGGATGATCTGTGTGCAGTGATCTGTGTGCAGGTGTGCAGTGATCTGTGTGCACTCAGTGTTTGGAGTGCTCTGGGGCTCACCCAGAGGCACCTTTGAATCCCTTGAGTGTCTGCTTTGACTGGTCTCAATCCCCTCTCTCAGGTAACAAATGTTTGTGGCTTTCCTTGCTGCTCTTACTCCTCACCTTCCAGGGCAGGTTTTGTGTGCCTGGAGCAGTGGGTGGGGTGGCTGTGACTCAGGAATTAGTAACAGTAATTATTTTTCAGCAACAAAACTCTCCCTGTCCCTGCTGTTCACTGTCTGTGCATCCCTTGGTTTCCCCTGAGTGCCTGCAAGATGCTTCTCCAAAACTCAGCAGATTTCAGGATGGTTTTCCTGAAAGGCTGGTTTAGGGAATCCAGAGGGCAGGGCTTCAATTGGAATAGATCCCTCTGGATTATTTGGGCTTTAATCAGACAAAAACACATTAAATGTGTGGGATTGTTTGCTTTCACTGCTGTCACGTTGGACAAACTCATCCTGCAGCAGGGAAGATAAAAATGCAGTTTTTCATCTGCAGAACCAATCTTTGTGTTACTACAGAAGTTCCTTGAGGGGGAAAAGCAATATTGGGGAAGGACAACATGGGATGGAGTCTCCTTGGAGTAGAGTGAGACTGAAAGTGCTTCTGCTCTCTGCTGGAGCTGGTGGGAATCCCTTTGGATCTCTGTGTCTCAGTTTGGGCTCCAAGTGGGCAGAGTGATGCTGCCAGCTGTAATTCAGCTGGGAAGCACAGGGGGTGGCAGTGTCAGGAGGTGTTCTGCTGCACCCTTTGGGGGATTTTAGTGGCAATGTCAGGAGGTGTTCTGCTGCACCCTTTGGAGGATTTTGTGGCAATGTCAGGAGGTGTTCTGCTGCACCCTTTGGGGGATTTTGTGGCAATGTCAGGAGGTGTTCTGCTGCACCCTTTGGAGGATTTTAGTGCAAACCCCAGCCCAGAGCCCGGGGGATCTCTGGCACAGCCCCTCTGGCTCCCTGTGCTGCTGTTTAGCTATCCTGGAAACTTCTGTCCTATGTTTAATTAGAATTTCTTTTATTGCAGAGCCCTGAGCATCCTGGAGGCCCTCTGGGAAGTCAGGGTCTTGTTGCTGGAGTAGGAAGGAGTTTTTTGCTTTGGGGGTTTTTGCCCAAAACAGGGCATTCTCCAAATCATCTCTCAGGTGCTGAGCAGAGTGCAAAAATCCTTCCCTGACCTCCTCACACACAAACATCATTTCATTGCCCTTGGGTTTTTTCCAGTGTGAGTGAACAGTCCCTTTTTTCTCCTTGTGTTTATTCCTGTCCAATGAGGAGCACTGTCATCATGAGTCACACTGGGCTGCAGCACCAGCCTGGGACTTGAGAGCTTCAGAGAAAAACTGCTGAAAACTGGGGGGAAATGGTTCTAGAACTGAACTCTAAAAAGAGCAGCTAGCCTGGCAATTGGCTGTGTTAATTTTCCTGCTGTTCTTGGTTTGGGTGTATTATTAGATAATCATCTCATTTTGCACATGGATCTTTGCCTGCTGTCAAATGACCAAAATAATTGGGAATGTTGAATCTTGGCACTCAGCTTTGTGGAACTCCACTGAAAGGGGCTATGGGAGTGCAAAACAACAACTGCTTCAAAGTGGGAAGGTTTCCTCAGAGAAAGGCTGGAGGCAGCTGCAGCTCTCATCTTTCTGCAGGTTTATTTCCAGTGGTGTTGAGCAATTCTGCCCTTCAGAGTGGTTTGTGATTTCAGCTACCCAAACTGAGGGGTTCTGTCTCTCACCAGCACCACAAGTACTGCATCAGCAGGTTTTTCTGTTCCACAGAGAGATTTCTGAATCTTGCAGGTTTTCAAATGTAGGTTTTTGCTCTAGCAAGATACTGCTGGTATCTGATACAAGCAGAGCTGCAGAACTCTGACTGCAGAGCAGAATCAGGAGCTCAGGCAGTTGTGACAGCCACTGGAGTGGCCCCTTCCATGGTCTCCCCCTGGACAGGTCACTCCTCAATTGCTGCTCCAACTCTGCTCCTTGTACTTGCTACTGATGGCCATGAATTTATTTTTCAAAGTGAAACATTCTGTGTATTCTGATTATAAAAGATTCTGTTAAATCCTGCAGCTTTTAAGGAAAAGTCCTGCAGTCCCAGTCTGAAAACAGTGCTGTACATTCATTTACTCAGAACTTTTTTAAGCCTTTAAAGCCTCCTTCCAATGACTCAAAATGGGGTTTTTTTTTGTGAAGGGCAACTTGATTTCTTATTTATTTTTATTGCAGCTGCAGCAAATGAGACAGAAATACTCAGGAGTGGTTTTTGGCTGCTGAGGTGGGGAGCAGCCTCTCAGCAGTCCTTGCTGGGTTATTGTGAGCACTGAGGGTGGTGGTTCACAGGGAAATCAAGCTGGATTTTTAGATCCAGGGCAGTGCTGGTTGAAGCAGACATCAAAGAGCAGCCTGGTGCTGGCACCTGGGGAGATGGATTTGATTTGGCTGCTTGTCTCAATCACAAAAACCGCCCAGGAACTTGTGCTGCAGCACCAGCCATAAACTGTGGGCTCAGGGCACAAGGAGAGCTGGATGTGAGCCCTGCTCCAGTCAAATTTATGGAGCTGCACCTCCTTAGGTTGGGGTTTTTGTTACCCCAACCCACTGCTGTGTTCAGCAGCTGGAATAAATGGGCTCTGAGGAGTGGTGTTCAGTAGTGGGCTCTAGGAAAAGCCTCTCATTTATTCTGGAGATGCAAAGGCAGATCCTGGGCCTGGCTCTGGGTGTTTCAGATTCCAGCAGCTCCGAGTAAAGCACTCACCTGTGCAGGGGCTGCTGCAGAGCTCAGAGGGAAGGAGCCAGGGAGGGATTGTGTGTTTTCTCTAATTACATTCCAAGAGCCCCATCCAGGGAGATCTCTAATGTTAAGCAGCAGGAATTCCTTTCAGGGAGACAGCAGGGATACCCTCAGAAATCTTCTGTGCACAGAGAAGCAAAATAAGACCTTGCAGGGATATTAAGACACAAACCTGTAAGAAGTTCTCAAAACCAGAGCCTGGTTCCTTGCCTGGGCTTGCACCTCTGAGCTTTTTAAGGATTGAAATCCACCTTTGCAGGGTTTGGTTGTTGTTTCACAAGGCTGCTGCTGCTGCCTCAGCAGAGGCACTGAGCAGCAAATTGCTTTTGATGCATTCCAAGCAGATTTTTCTGGCTGCTTGTCAGTGACAGTGATGGCTTTGACGTGGGGCTGCTCTGCAGAATTAATCTGAGGACACCCAGCAGCTGTTCAGGGTCATTGTTCAGCCTGGCCAGCCCTGCTCTGAGGGACACCCTGAATCAGGAGTTTATCCAGTGCAGGACTCCCAGTCCCTCAGCTCCTCCATCGTGGCAGATGCTGTCCTGTCCTGTGGCAAGGACTTCAGCACCTGGCCTGTAATTTTGGAGATGGAACCCTGTGTTCTGTGAGACACTGCAATAAATACCCAGTATTCCTCCTGAGCAGCTCCTTCTCTGACCTTTCCATGTGGCCTGGGCCTGCAGCTGGCTGGAACCACAATTCCTGTTCTGACAGCAGGAAATGGGTCAGCAAGACAAGCAAGAGGAGATTCTTGAGGAGATTCTTGAGGAGTGTCTTGTGAGCAGCTCTGTAAGAATGTGGTAGAACTGAATTTAAGAAATAGGATTTTTGAGTGATGCCTGAGATTCTTTCTGGGCTAAACAGTAAAATTTCCTTTTTTAATGCCCCTGTTTCCTGCAGGCTCTAGGATATGTTAGAGAACATTGGCTTAGACATTTCCTTTAAGCTGCCCCCTCCTCACCCTTCCTTTCCTCCTGTGCCTTTGGGTTGATCCCATTGTTTCCATAAGGGGAAGCTTCTGTATAGAATAAAACATCCTGTTAGATTTTCTGAGTTAAAACCTGGAGAAGAACATTTGAGCAGTAAATCTGTATCTGCTGGAGTCATTAATTGCAAGAGCTGGTGAGAAGAATTTGAATAAAAGCTGGAATTAGAATCTCCCTGTGTGATTTATACTTCTTTGAGTTTTAAACAAACAAAACTCTTTTGCTGAGTGGCAATTAAATAGGAAGAGGGAAAATTCTCCCTGGATGTCCCTCTGAGTGCTGCTGTCTGATTGGAGTCCCGTGTTCAGTTGTGCATTTCTGTGGCAGGGACTGCTGCTGTCACATCCAGGCCTTTCCCTGGTGCTGATGGATTTGTGGGCAGCTCCTCTCCCTGCCCGAGGCTGTTCCTCTGGAGCAGCAGGGATGAATGGCACTCTTGTCACTCAGGAAAGGCCTACTTAGGCTGGGCTTAACCAGAGCTGTCAGGGAGGGCTGTGACCTCCTTCCCTGGTCTGGCAGTGCTGCTTCCAGTTCCATGGAATTTGGTGATTTGGCAGTAAGAAGTGTAAAGTTTTTCCCTGTGGAATCCCAGGGAGCAGGGACAGGCCAGGTCCATCCCTGCCATGGCCCTGGCACCTCCCAAGTAGCAGCTCTGGGTGTTTTCAAGATTTAAAAAGGAGGTTTGGGGGTGGCTGCAGCCTTAAGCTGAAATCCAAAGCCTGGGATGCAGGATAGAGCAGTAGCTTCCCAAAACTGCAGGGGGAAGCAGACAGCTGCTAATGGGTGACTGAGAAGTGGGACTGGCAGCTGAAAAATGCATTCCTGATCTGTTTAAAATTCCAGTTCCTGTGCCCCCTCTGAACTGCAGGAATTGGGATGTCCCTGGTTTGGTGACCTTCCCAAGGGACTGAGGAGCAGGTTCACTGGAAGTAGTAGAGACTTCTAGTAGAAGTCTCCAGAGCTGGAGCCAGGAACAGTTCCCAGCAAAGGGAAATCAAGGGATCAATCCCAGCACAGCAACAGCCAGAGGAAATGTTGTGGGCAATGTCACAAACTGAGGCTGTTGTTCCTTCAGCTCCCACTGGCTGTTCATTGCTCACTTCCCAGGGAAACAGGGAATATGTAAGTTGTTGTCTTCTCTAACAGCAGATTAATGCTTTTATTATTATAAAAATTACATTTAATATCCAACTAAAAGTTATTTATAATTATATAGTTATAAATAAATCCTATAAAATTCTATTTTACATCGTGTTTTTCTTGTTAACCCTGAGTGTTTTGGCAGAGCAGCTGAGGTCAGGGGCTGTGTGGGATTTGGGTTTGTACTTTATTGTCACAGGGCCAGGCTGTCCCTTGTCATGACTTGAGATCATCTCCAGCAGCCCTGGCTTTGCCAGGCAGGTTTGGGTTAAATACTGATTTTTTTCTGAGTGTGAGATTGGAATTCAGTATCCAAATTTAAACATTTCTAATCAGATCCTGTAAGAATCATCACCAGTTACATTCAGTTATTTCTTCTGAACTTCAAAAAATATTTAAACCACATCACAATCAGTGCCTGCCATGCAATTTATCATTTTTGCATTACTAAAATTCACCAAAAAAACCCCAAACCTTCAGATTTTGCTGCTGCTGAAGAGCAGAAGATCCTCCACTGGGGAGCTGTGGCTGCCTGCAGGGCTGTGTGTGAGCAGCCCAGGATGGCTTTTCCTGGGATCCTGGGATTCAGGCTGACCTCATTCCCTGCAGGGGAGGGAGGGCAGCTCCCAGGGTGTCGTCCTGGAGCAGTCTGGGGTGACACTGTGGGGACACTGTGCACATCCCTCAGGACTGCTCAGCCCCAGAGAGCTGCTGGCAACTCACCAGGGCAGGCCTGGAGTGCTCTGGGGCTTTCCCTGGGTTTGGAGAGGTTCTCCCAACCTCCCCTGCAGAGTGCAGCTGAAATGGAAATCCTAAGGGTTGTTGTGTGCTAGGAATCTCTGTTCCAGGAATGTCTGGTGTGGATGGAGGAATAAATAATGCATTTATTTCACACCCAGCCTGCTTTGCAGGGCAGTGCCTTTAGCATGTGAGGGGCTCATCCATTTTTTATGCTCTTACATTTTGTGGAAAAGCCAGAGGAATTGGCTTTGAGATGCTGCTCCTTGGTCAGTGATACCTGAAATGCAAATCCAGCGATGTGCAGGAGGTTCCCTACAGACTTCACCTTTTTAAAAATACTTTGGCCACTCAGTTTGGAAGTGAAACCCATAAACCAGGGATATGTTGAAAATGTTGGTCAGGCTCTCGCAGAAATGCAAGTTTTGAACCATTGCTGCTTTGCAGGGAGCTGAATAAATTACCAAATCATACACAGAGCTCTTAAAAGTGCTGCTTTGTTGCTTTGTTGTTTTTCCTTTTAGTCCTTTTTTAGCAGAAAGCTTATTCTTCTGAAGCTTTCTTGCTGCAAATCATTTTTTATATTAGCATTTAATGCTAATTAGGATAAACATGTAATATTTTAAAATAATTTGAATAAAATGAAACAAAATATTGATAATACAGGTGAAACTTTTCATCCAGCATCCCCTGATTCCAGGGTTTCTGCCTCAGGACTGCTGTGAGCATGCTGTAGTTGTGTTGATAATAAAAATCCTTTCATTCTTGTGGAGCTGTAACTGAACCCTGTGCAGCAGAGAGTGCTCATGGCACTGAAAGGCCACTTCTAAATAGGTCATGAGCAATGAAGTCAGTGGGGTTTGTGTTTCAGGCAGCCCTTCCCCTCACTGGGGGCATCTGTGGAGATCTTTCCAGCAGGATCCCCGTCTCAGGCCTGCCCTGTGCTGAGATGGGGCTGCTTTGTGCAGTGCCACGAGAGGCTGGGATCATTGTCAGCCTTTGTGCACTGCAGAATGCTTAAAAATGCCTTTTGGTGGGGTCCAGGCAGGAATTTCTGTCTGCTCCCTGGAAAATTGAGGTGTAGCAGTTCCACATTCCCTGTGCTGAGCAGCAGAGTTCTGCATTACACAGAGATTTGGGATTTTCGTGCAGCCTGAAGTGTGGAATTTGTGTGTTCACGTTTAGAAAGCACCAAGTGTGTCCCTTGGGGTGTTGTGGAAGGGCTTGGGGGGTTTGTCAGCCCTCCCTGAGCAAAGGCACTTCCTGAATAATTGGGCATGGTTTGTGTGCCCTGTGTTTTGTGGGGTTTCTTTAAAATGTGAGCAGTGATGGCTATTGGAAAAGCTATTTAATAGGCAATAGGAACAAATTTGATGTTCTGGGCATGTATCAAAGGGGTCAGATGAGATTTTGCTGTGGAATTTCGTGCCATGGCTCAGTGTCCTTCCACTGAGGCTGATCTGTTCTCGAGGTGCTGCCAATGGTCAGGGGAATCAATTCCCAAAGCCATAAAAGCAGGAGGGAGAACCTGGGATTTTGAGCTGTTTGTCAGCTCCTTGGCATAGCTGGGAGCTGCTGCAGTGCTCCACACTCTGTACTATATTTAGCTGTTTCCAAGGAGATGTTCTGTGTGATATTGATAATTGCATTAATCCTTGATTCACACAATCTGCAGGAAAGGAAACTGCTCCTTTTCCTACTGTTGGCTTTTTAATTGCTCAGTGATGTGTCATTTACAGACACCTCCATTGAAGTCCTTTGTGTGCTGGGAGGAAAAGCAGTGCTCCAAGGATGGCTTTTGTAGCACTCCTGAGCTCTGTGATGTTCCTGCCCTTGGTGCTTTGTTTCAGGAATGTCTGCAGTGTCAGGGGGTGGAAGGGATGGCTCGGTGACATCCTGAGTTTCTGTGTCACAGGCTGAGAGCCTGAGCCTGGCCTCCCTTGTGCCAGGGTGTTCATGGTTGAGAACACAGCTCTGCTCACACTGCAGCTCTCACTGCACAAAGAACCTGCTTCTGGGGCTTCACCTGCTCCCCCTAAGAAATCTTTCAGGGCAGAAATCTTTCTCAGCCTGGACCTTTTCCTTGTGCATCTCTGAAAATAACTGGAATTGCTGAGGTGGAATTATTTCAAGCAAAACTTGGGAGACTTTACATTTAAAATACATTCTGCACAGTTGACCTGCAGTGAGTGAATTAAATGGAGTTGGAAAGGAGAAGCAAACAGCCAGCAAAAGCTGATGTGTTGGTTTAAAGCATGGAATTCTCCATGGATGCTCTCCCTGCATCCTGGTGGCTGTGGAGTGGAGCTTTTTAATTGCCTAGCTGTTACACTCCAGTGTTTCATGGATATAGAAAGTATTTCGTGTCACAGGGTCTACAAGCAGATCTTGGCAGAGTTAAAACTCTTCAGGTTATGTTTTGTTCTGCTTCCCTCCCATACTTTATTTGGAACTGCAGCTGACCTAGTTGCTCATTTCAGTGAAATACTCTGAGACATTGTCTTTCCTTTTGTAGAAAAGAAGAAAGGAGAGCACGGGGCTGAAGGAGAAAGGAAATGAGCTCTTCAAGAAAGGAGGTGGGTTGGTCATCTTTGAACATCCTGTGGATGGTAGAGCATCCCCCTTTAGTCCTGAGCCATCGTGCTGGTGCTGCAGGAAGCTCTGAGGAAGACCTCACACCATCCCTGTTGAATTTTATCACCTCTTGCATTTTTCATCCAGCTCTAGATAAGAGATAGATATCAGGCCTCCTTTAGAGTTGTTTAAATCCAAAGATTTGGATACTAAAGCAGGATTCCCATGAAAGCTGAGTGTGTCCATACAAAACCATGGATTTTGGACTGCCTTCCAAGAGCCAGGGTTTCTTTTACTGATCAAAAAAGGCTTCCCTGGGGCTCTGAGTTGGGCTGATGGTTGTGCTTAGAATTGATGCAAGATTTGGGGCTCTGTAGCTGTCTTGTACCTTTATACATTGATTTTAGTGAACAAACAGAAGGGGGGAAGTGGTTTTGACACCTGCATTTGATTGAATCTGCTGTGGGTGGAGGATTCCTAGAGAAAGCAGGAATTGCAGGTTCCTGCTTCCCTCAGCCAGCAGGACACAGGCAGGGAATCTGTGTGCCCTGAGGAGCAGGGAGAGGCTGGAGATGCCTCATGGAGTCCTAAGGGAACACAGTCCTGGGATGAGCCACAGGCCTGGAGTGTTGCTGGAGTTTCAGCCCTGGCCTCTCCTTGATCTTTCAGTCAGGTGAAGCTGATGTGGCCATAAAAGCTCCTGCAGCTGCTCTGAGCAGTGCAGTGACAGCCTTCAGCACTTCCTCCAAAGGGATTCCACCTCTGCTCAAAGAGGAAGCAATGTCAGGGATGAGAATTACATCCACATCCTGCTGCACTTGTTGCATTCAGCTCAGGAGTATATTCCTGCTTTTATCAGCAAAATTAAATAAATCTTAAAATAATTGATTGTATTTCTGTTCTTAGTAATGTTCTTTGAGAGCAGCTACTGATTGTGGTGTCACATCAGCAGATATTGAGAACTGTTTCCAGAGGAGCCTCAGCCATGGGGTTCAGTGATTTAAAATCAATGGTTTGGTTTGGGTTTTGTTGCTCTGCAGACTATGGAGAGGCAGAAGACTCCTACACCAAGGCTCTGCAGATCTGCCCAGCCTGCTTCCAGAAGGACAGGGCTGTTCTGTTCTCAAACAGAGCTGCTGCAAAAATGAAACAGGTGAGTGTTGGATTCATTCTGTGTCACACTGGATTGAGTCTGGCACAAATGCAATTGTGAAGTGATCAGAGCCCTCCAGGACCAGGCTGTGCCCCATCCCCACCCTGTCCCCAGCCCAGAGCACTGAGTGCCACCTCCAGCCCTTCCTTGGACACCTCCAGGGCTGGGGACATGAAGAAATATGACTTCAATCTAACAAAACTGTTTTGTGTTCTAGGACAAGACAGAGGCTGCCCTGAGTGACTGCACCAAAGGTACTTTTTCCCCTCTGTGCTGCTCTTGTGCCAGATTTTTGTACATGAATTGTGTCATTTAGTGCCTTTACTGCAGAGCTGTAATTTTGGGCATAAGGGTCTTTAAAGAATTGTAAAGGATTGTATTACTTACTTTGTAAAATGTCTGTCAAACCTTTCCTATCTGCAGTAATTTACTTTCTATTCTCTTGTACCATAAGGTTGCAGTTTGTACTTGTTTTTAAGAGGAAAGCCTTTTCTGTGGAAACTGTTTCCCACACCTGTGATTTCAAACCCACTTCCACCTGCCATCCCCCCCAAATCCTGCTTTAATCCCAGGTTCCAAGGAACTCTGGGGCTTTATAGAGTTAACAGCATTATCAAGTCCCTTTCCTGCACAGCTTTTGCTTTGTCACCAGGGCTTATGTTCCCCTGTTCCTGCCCTGCACAGTTCTGTCTCTGCACCTTCTGGTGGAATCAGTTCAGCTGTGCTTTGCTTTATTGCTTCCACCCACTCACCCACCCTCGAGTGTTTGTTAAACTCCCTGTGACAGCTGGGGAAAAAATCCAAATTACCAATCAGAGAACTAATCCAGTGGCTGTGTGCCAGCTCTGCCTGCACAGAAACGGGAGCTGTGCTTGCTGAAAGGGCTCCTGGAGGTACCAGATCCTCCCTGGCCCCTCTCATGGGGCTTTGCCTGGTTTTGGAGCTGCTGCTTTTTGAAAAACACCTTGAATTTTGCAGTGCCTCAGAGGGAATCAATGTGCTTTGAGCAGGGAGACTTCAGCTGCCAGGGCCTGACACTCCCCAGGGACAGGAGCACAGCAGAGCAATTCAGTCACCTGCAGCTTGCTGACTGTGCCATTGCCTTTGTCCTTGCCAGAAGATAAACTGGAATATTTACCTGGATAATCTGAGATTTAATTGTCCCCAGAACCATTTTAATGAGCTGGGAATTATAAAATGGACAGACCTCTTTCTGTGATGAGAAATCCCTCACAATCACTCTTCCTGAGGTGAAATTTTTCATATTTCCTCTTTCTGTGATGAAAAATCTTTCGCATTCCCAATTTCTGTGGTGAAATCTTTCACATTCCCTGTTTCTGTGGTGAAATCTTTCACATTCCCTGTTTCTGTGGTGAAATCTTTCATATTCCCTGTTTCTGTGGTAAAAAATGGATGAAGGAATTCTTGAGGAATTACCATGTGGAGGTTACTGCTGAGTTTAGCATTCAGTCTGAACTGCCACTGCAAAGAGCCCTGGCTGCCAAGGGAATGAGGGGAGGAAGAGCTGAGATTCAGTCAAGATGCCCCTCTGCCAGCTCACAGAGCTGAAATCACTGTTTGTGCATTCCCAACACAATCTGAACTGTTTGATATTAAATTCAGAAGAGCTCCAGAAATTCTCCTGGAGTTTGTCTCCACTTGAACTGAGATAAGCGTGGCAAGGCTGATTTTCCCTGCTGTGTGTGTCTGGAGGGATGTTTAACTTTAGCTGCAATCTAATAATAGCCACTTGCTAAACACACAAAAACTGAAATATCTTGCAGGTCCTTAAAGTTTCTGTAGCATCACTTAGAATCCCTGCATGGATAGGATTGCACATTTAAAGCTTTGTGATCATAAATCACTTCCATCTGTGAGAGGTTGTGGACATTAAATGAAATATGATCATGAGACTGTCCCAGGCAGCTGCTTCTGAATTCCAGCTTAGCTTTAAGCTGTGCCTCTGCTTGATCCTGAGTTACATTCTAAAGACAACTTACAAATGTAATACACACTTCAGAATTCATTTGAGGGCTGGAGAAATGTTTCAAGTACAATCCTGGGCTTTGCTTTTGTTTTGCAGCTGTGGAATTAGACCCTCACTATGTCAGAGCTTTGCTGAGGAGAGCAGAACTCTATGAAAAAACAGAAAAATTAGATGAAGCTCTGGAAGATTATAAGGCAGTCCTAGAAAAAGACCCCTCAGTTCATCAAGCCAGAGAAGCTTGCATGGTAAGCTTAAGCCTTTCAGTGAACTTTAGCCTAACTTCTTTATCATTATTTTAGTTCAGCTTCACACCAGTGAACCTGCAATGGATTCTGCCTCAGAAGGAAAAAGAAACTCACGTGCATCACCTGCAAATTTGTCTCTAAACCCACTCTGAATATGTTGTTACAAAAAATCTTTTTGAAAGGCTTAATTGTTTCAAGTCTCCATTTGGGAAAATAAATCATTAGCAGTGATTGTGCCCCCCTTTTCCCCACACTGTGGTGTTGTAAGTGACAGATTAGGAACAGCTTTTATGGCATATTAGGCAAGAAACCTTGCCTAGAATGATTTCCTGGGGGACTGGATCAGTTGCACTGATGGCAGAAAATATTCTGCTTAACTGTGTGAGTGCTGTTGGTGGTGAGGGGTGATCCCATAAAACAGCTGAGCTCCCATAAAGGACCTGCTGCCTCTGGAGCTGGGCTGGGGCTTCCTCTGGGCCAGGAACAGCTCCCCAGGGAATGGGCACAGCCCAGAGCTCCAGGAGGGTTTGGACACTGCTCCAGGGATGCCCAGGCTGGGGTTGCTGGGGGATCTGTGCAGGGCCAGGAGCTGGGCTGGATGATCCTGGTGGTCTCTTCCCACTGAGGATAATCCAGGATTCTGAGTCAGACCCTCAGGGGTGGCTGGTTCTGTTCAGGCTGGTTGGAACCCCAACACTGTCCTTGGACCCCTGCAAAGCCAGGATTTTCTCTCAGTGGCTGTGCCCTGGTGGTCCCACAGCAGAGCCCTTGCCCAGCCCCAGAAGGGAATCTCCAGCAGTGCTGCTGCTCCTTCAGGCCCAGTTCAGAATGGTCTGTGTTTATTCCTGATTTCTGTGCCTGGACAGTGCAGAGGGTGGGGTTCACCCCCTCCTGCTCCCTGAGCTCCCTTGGCCAGGCAGAGCCTTTGGCTGCAGAACCCTTTGGACAAAATGCCCTCAAATTCCCCTGCCCTGGCATTTGGTCTGTTCTGCCTTGAGCTGGTCCTTGTCAGATTTGAGGGGAGAAGCAAACTATCGAGACTAAAGCTTAAAACTCCCTTCTTGAAAACCTGTTAAGGAAATCCTGACAGCTATAATTTTACACTTTTCAAATATTCATCATAAATCTCCAAATTTCATAATAAAACCCCCCAAGTTTCAGCTGTTGACTCCACATACCTGGTTACATCTCTAACCTGGAGGAGGCTGAGAAGCTTTGCTCTGTTGTCAGGTAAAAGTGTCTCTGCCTTGCAGGAATATCACAGGATCTTTTCCCCCTCACTGGCAATGAAAATGATGCCTCAAGAAAATCTGCAAATGGGCTTCATTCACAGTTCGAGCAAATCTTCCTCCTCCCTACCCACAGGAATGATCTCACCCTGCTCTAGGAAATGTCATGACCCTGTTAAATGACAGATTAAAATATGAAATGCACAATAGTTCTTTGATTCCTGATTTGGTACCTGCTCCAATACTTGAGCCCTGTTTGTATTTCAGGAGTGCAGAGCTGGGGTTCTGATTTCAATCCTCAGTTATTTTTGACTTTTTCAATGCCAGACTAAACAGGTTGGAATTATCATGTTTGTGCTCAAATCACCCCTATTGCTGCTTTCCCAGAAAGTTTCATTATATGGAAGCAATGGTTAGGTTTGGGGTTTCACAGGTGTGTAACTGTTGGGAGAATTTCAGCCTCCACACAGTTTTTGAGGGATTTTAGGGCAGATGAAGTGATTCCCCAGAAGCAGCTGTACTTTGGGATAAGTATCACAGACACCAGATAAAAATGGGTGTCCATAAGGAGTGGAGATGCTGAGGCTCTGCATGAGCAGAGTTCAGAGTCTGGAGAAGGAACTGCACACCAGGATTTGTGTCTCTGTCACTGCTGATGTCCAAAATGAGAGCATTAGTGAAAGCAGGGATCTGATTCCAGTTTTTCTCTCTCTCCACAGAGATTACCACAGCAAATTGAGGAGAGGAATGAAAAATTAAAGAAAGAAATGTTGGGTGAGTAGTACGTACTTCCATTAAAACTTTCATGATCTACTAGAAAAAAATGCATGAATAGAATCTCTTGTATAAAATTTAAAGGAGGTAAATCTGAAAGGAAATATTTGTTCAGTGTTAAACAAAACTTCTGATTTCTTTGTAGTTCTCAATTGCTTGGTTTCACCTTCACTAAACTGTAGACAAGGAATTCTCCCATGCAGAAAAGGCCATGAATTCCATTTAAAGAAAGAAAACTTAAAACCTTCTACAACAATTTCATTTTGGTGTATGTAAGAGCTGGGGAAGATGGTTTGACACAGCCCAACTGCTCAGCCTTTCTCCCTGCAAATAAACCCTCAAAGCAAACATTCCCATGAAAGGGATAAACCAGGGCTTTCACTAAACCTGTGCCTAAAGGAACTCCCCCAGCTGGAATAACTGGGCATGTTTGATCTGGAGGCTGAAGAAATAAATGTGATTCTTTCTGTAGCACTTCCAGCCCAGAGACCTCCAAGTGTTCGTGTTTGCCTTGATTTATTCAGCATTTCATTGCCTTGATTTATTCAGGATTTCATTGCTCTTTGGTTGGAGGCTGAATTGGACCTAGCCAGGGTTAACACCAGGAGTGGAATTACCATTCCTAAGGCAGTGTTTAGCTGCTCTGAAGAAAATCAGGTTAAACAAACTCAGCCTGTCTTTCACACTGGTTCTTGATATATTCAGGAAGAAGAGACTGTTTCAGCTTATGCTGATGTTTTTCTGTAATTTCTTTTCTGCAGCCTCTGATTTGCTCTGGCTTTGTTCTGCTCTGACCTAGCAGAGTGTCAGTGAGGCTTTGCAGAGCTTTACAGGATCAGAGTCTGCTTCCCCCATTGTGCTGAGAACAAGCCCCAAATAAAGCAGGTTAAGGGTGATGGGGCTATAAATAAATGACAAATGCAGAAAATCTCCGGAAGGATCAGGCCCATTGGTAGGACATGGGATGGGTTTCAGCACAAAGTAATATGAAAATAATTCCTGATCTTTGCTGAACTCTAAAGGGCCTCTCTAATCACAAGGGATTTGACTGGAACAGTAAATCCAGCCCCTGCACTGCTGTTTTTTTCCTGGATGTCAGACTAGGTGGGATCTGTTAAAAGAGATCTGTTAATACTTTAAAAGTGGCAGTTGAGATTTCAAAACTGGGCTGGGCTTTTGGGAACCACTTCAGACTGTTTCTGTTGGGATTCTGGAGAGAGAAATCCCTTCTCAGTGATGTCACACAAGGAGTTCAAGCAGCTGGAGAGCCAGACTGAGAGAGGGTAGGACAACACAGAACCTGTGTTCATCCCCAGCCTCGTGTGTGGCAGGATTGTCACAGCTCTGGTTAAGTGACAATGATGGTGGCTGTGGCTGTCACACAGACTGAGGGGTTTCTATAAAACATTCTCCTGAAATGAAGTCAGGAATGTGGGCAGCTCCTTCTGAGTGTTCCAAGGTTCCCTGTGTGCTGTTGTTAAGGGAGGCAGTGGTGATGCCATGGAGGAAGGAAACACTTCCAGGTTTGCAAAGTGCTGCAGCTCTGTCTGAGGTCAGGAAAGCCCTGGAGGGGGGCTTGGATGGGAGTTCAGGAAGGAGTGGGAGAAGAGAAACTCGATGGGATGTGGTGGTTCTGAGATTCCTTTGGATTGTTTTGTTGTACAGTGAGTTTGTTTGAAGCTGTTCCCACTTTTCCACCCTTTCTGATGGCATTTCCCACTGCCAGGACGGACCTGGCACGTGGCACTGTGGCTGGACTGGGCTTGGGCAGTGCCAGGGGGACATTCCTGCCTTCCCAGGGGACAGCTCAGGTGCTGAGTTGTATTCCAGACTTTTGGGCTCCAGCACAGCAAGTCTGAGGCATCCTGATAGTTGCAGGCCAGGCCTGCTCCAGGAGCACTGACTCTAAACTGAAATTAGGGACAGTGTCCCAGTTTGTGCTTTGGCTCCTTTGGATATTGAGCTGATCCTCAGTCAGTGAATTGGCCTGTCCTCGTTTTGCTGAGCTTTTATTCTTTCAACTCAAACAAGGCCTGGGTTGCCCAACCATCTCCCACTGTCATGAAACTGGAGCTGTGTACAAACAAAGCCAGATAAATGGAGTGCATCCTCCTCCTTCCCAAGTGTGTTTCCTGTTTCCCAGGGCTGCAGCTCATTTCTGTCAGAGGCTGAACCCCCTGTGCAGTGCCTGTGTGTAAATAACCCAGAGCACACATTCCTGGCTGGATTTTCCTTCTGGCCCATGTGACTGCTGAGGTTGATGTCACCAGAAAAATCCTGGTTTGTGGCCAGGCCAAGCCCACTGGAGCTGTGTGTCCCCAAGGATCTCCCTTTTGCAAGGCTGACATTTGTATTTCAGTTCTTGATTCAGTTTTGATCAGCTCCTCTGCCACTGGAGTTTGCTCAGGATGAAGGGAGCCCTGAGTTCACATCAAAGAGAGCTGCACTTGGAGCAGGAGAATTGAAATCCAAGTGGCTTTTCCCTCTGTACTTCATGAGCATCCTCTGCCCCAGT
Source organism: Urocynchramus pylzowi (assembly GCA_013397555.1). Classification (NCBI taxonomy): domain Eukaryota; kingdom Metazoa; phylum Chordata; class Aves; order Passeriformes; family Fringillidae; genus Urocynchramus; species Urocynchramus pylzowi. The sequence goes on from VZRH01007657.1 coordinate 387,994, forward strand.
GACCATTTTCTGGAGGGTTTTGTGTTTCTCTCCTTAAAGCCAACGATTTGCAGTCTTGTTTAGAGACTTTTATAATTATTGTGATATCTGGGACCACTCCTCTGGGGAGAGGGTGTGAGGAGAGGGGAGCTTTGGAATGGTTTTAACACTCTGGGGACCAGAGCTCCTCACCTGGGCCTTCCTGCCCAAAAGAGATTTTTCCAGCTACCTGAGATCAGCAAAGACATTTATTAGGCTTTGTGCCTAAAAATTATGGGGTTTGTTTGGGTTTTTTTTTTTTTATTGACGGTTGTGTTGTGTTTGCAGCTGAGCTGCTAAACCCCAACCCTGCACAAGGTGATTTTAAGTAGTTAAATCAGAGCCAAATTACAGTTCAGTCCTCATTTACCATTTAGGGAAGGGAGAAGGATTTGCCCTTGCTCTTTTAATTGCTTAAAAATGTTGGTAATACAAGAAGTTACACAGAGACCTCATCAGGAAATTTGTCTTTTCTCCAAAAGAATTCTTTACACAAGCAAGATGGAGCTTTTCAACTTCCAAACCCCACATTAACACCAGCAACTAAGCCAGAATTATTGCCAGAAAGACTGAATAGCAATTAATTTTGGCTGTTACATCTTAATGTAAATTGTGAGTAATCTTTTCCTGCATCTGCCTCTTTCAATAGGGTGTTGAATTGCAGTTTAGGTGAGTAATGAATCACAGACTTCTGAGCCCGAAATTGATTTTTACAGTTCTGTTTTCTTGTTAACCTCTGAATATTTGCTTTGGTGAAAAACCTGAATGTGCTAGAGCTGCAGGTGGAAAATAAACAGGGTGTGTTTGAAAGAAAAAGAGCAAAATGTGTGAGAATAAGGGCAGAGGGAGGAGAGGGTGACCCTGCTTGGGGACAGGCAGTGTTGGAGGCTGGGCAGCCTCTGCAGCTGAGTCCCAGCTCCACATGGTGCCTTTTCCTTCCTCCCAGCACAGGCTCTGAGGGAGCTTTTCTTTAGGAGGGGGTTGCAGTTCACTACAGCCCTTAATTTAGGGCTGAAAGGAGCTGTGGGAGGAGGAGACAGAGCTGCCCTACAATGCTGGCTCTGTGTGTGCCAGGACAGCAGCAGCAGCTCTGGGCTGCAGTGCCCGGAAAAGCCAAGGCTTTCTTCTGCCTCATTAACAATTAATTCAGTGTGGCTGCCCCAGAGCCTGCCTGGGCAGGGGCAGAGCAGGAAGGTGAGCTGGGATGTGCTGCTGCAATTATCACAAAGCCCCGAGTCCCTGCTGTGCTGGGGAGCTGCTCCAGCTGCAGGGTGGGTCCCAAGGCACTCAGGGTGTTTATGGGTTTGGAAAAGAGCATCCAGCTCCCTGCAATTGGAAAAAACCTTTCCCAGTGTCCTGCCAGGCAAGCTCTGCTCTCCTGCCCAGCTGCAGGGCATGCCAGATTCTGCAGGATTCTCCCCTGAGACACTGCTCACCCCAGACCTGAAGCTCAGCCCTGCCCAAATGTTTGTCCAGAAGTACAACAAAACCTCTTCATGTCACTCAGACAGATGCTACCAAAACGGTTTAATAGCCAAAATGCTTTCAGGGTGCTGCATAAAGGGATGAATGTCATCATTAATTTATCTTCAACAGGTGCACCTTAACAAAAAATCAAATATGTACAAAGAGGTTAATCCTACCTGAGCTGCTGCTGGAGTGAATTTGGCCACATCCCTGAACCACCTCATCTGTGAATTCCCATTAAAAAAATCAAGTTAAGGAAACTTGTGTCTCCCCACCCAGTTGCTTTGGTGGGCTCAGGGGTAAGATTGTGTTTTTCCAGATACTGAGAAGAAATCCTTCCCTGTGAGGGTGGGCAGGCCCTGGCACAGGGTGCCCAGAGCAGCTGTGGCTGCCCCTGGATCCCTGGCAGTGCCCAAGGCCAGGTTGAAGCAGCCTGGGACAGTGGAAGGTGTCCCTGCCATGGCAGGGATGGAATAGATGATTTTTGAGATCCCTTCCAACCCAAACTATTCCAGGATTGCACTGCTCCAGTGTGTCCTTGCCCCAGAGGCCCAGGTGAGGTGAGCACAGTGCCAGGGGGTTCTCAGGACCCAAGCCCTTCCAGGCAGGAATAGCTGTGGCATTCCCAGGTGTTGTTCCAGGCTCTTGGCTGCTGCAGCTGCTCAGTGGATTTTCCATGGCAGCAATTGCTGTTATCACACTCAGCTCCCAGCAAAACAAAACCCATTCCCTGAGGATCAGTGCAGGTGGGAGCTTTTGGAAAGGTGGGAGTTTGCCTGGGGAGGCAAACCTTGAGAAGGCTTCAGCTTGTCCAAACTTCTGCTTTTTCTTTGGGAAATCTACAGTTCTGCATTGAAACCAGGAGGAAAAGAATGTTTTTCTTTGAAAACTGACCATCTTCTTCCCTTGTGTTCAGCCAGCAGTGAATTTGTTACCTCTGCTTCCTGTTTCACTTTATCTATTCTGTAATTTCTATATAGGATCTTTTTAAAGGATGTCCTTTTGTTGTCCTTCCCCTCTTACAGCTGTAGCAAGATCCATTTTCCAGAGTCAGGAATCACATGTGATCCATATTCTGACAGGACTTTATTAACTCTCATACTCTGTGGATATTTAACAGTGATTTTTAATTCCTGCTAAGAGCCTAAATATCAACAAAATGCAGAGATTTCCTCAGCATTTACCTGTGCTGGGTAAATCAGCAGGGCTGGGCTGTAGCTGGGTGTAATTCCTGGGAGTTTTGCTCTGCTCAGCTCTCACTGTGTTCTCTTGGAATGTCACTGCAGGCAAACTGAAGGATCTGGGCAATTTGGTGCTGCGCCCCTTTGGCCTGTCAACAGAGAACTTCCAGATCAAACAGGATTCATCAACTGGCTCCTACTCCATCAACTTTGTTCAAAACCCCAACAACAACAGATAACATGGATTCAGTGTGGCTCTGCACATCCCATGCCAGGATCCAGCAAACCAACACCCTGCACCCCCAGGGCAAGAGGAGACTCAGCAAACTCATTTCCCAGCTTGTGAAATTATTTGCAATGTGGATGTAAAGCAACTCATTCAACTTCTCATAGTGATAACTGTGTCCAGTGTGTGATTTATTCTTTTTTTTATTTATTTTTCCCCTTCCCTTGTGGTGTTTGGCTTTTCCAAGAGGCAGTTCCTTGGTTTGGCCCACTCAGTGCTGGCAGCAGCAGCTCAGGGGAATCCCAAAGCTGGAACAAAGGCTGGTGGTGTCCTGGGAAGAGGGAGATGAGCAGCAGCACTGCCCCACCCTCAGCTGGGTGGGACTGCCCCCCTGGACACAGCTCTGCCCTGGAATTGTGGATCTTCTAATAAAGGCTTGGTACTTCTGCTCTTGGGCTTGTGAGGTTCTTGCCTGGGCTGAGCCCTTCCCAAGGGGGGTTGGTGTTGAATCCCACAAATAACAAACACCTGGCAGGACATTCACAGGAAGCAGTGCATTTTTTGGCCCTGCTTGCAACAGTGTTGTTATTCAACTTCATGCCACCCTTCCAGCAGTTTGTTTACTGGTATTAATTTTTCTGAAGGCAGCAATGACATTTTGTGCCTCCCTCTCCATCTGCACACCTTGTAAAGGTACCTCCAGATGAAATGTGCTGTCTGAGATCCGTTCATGTTGCAGGGATCCACAGGAGCTGGTTGCAGAAGGTCTCCTCAGTAACTGGACCTTGAGGACTTGGAAGTGATTCTAGAATGAGATGACCTCTGAGATCCCTTCCAGCCCAAACCAGGCTGTGATAGAAATATAAATACATGTATATACATATTTGTGTGTTCTGTTGTGGTGGTTCATTCAGGTTTTGGAGAAGGTGCCTTTTGTAATTCCTGCTTTCCTGGGGTTTATCAGTGCTGAAGTGCTTACATTGGAGGCAGATTCTGCAGTTGTCTCCATGCAGATTTCAGTACATGATTTAATTAAATAATTAGTAGTGGCTGCCATAGCTATTGGGTGTCATCTCCAATTCATTTCAGGAAGTCTCTGTGTCTGAAATTCAGGAGCTCCAGCCTTTCACTGAAAGGAAAAGCCTTTCCAGGCACAGCAGGTTTGGTGCTTTAATGTCATTTTTGTCTCTGCAGCTGTGCAGAGTTTTTTGATTGTTTAACTCTGTCCTGCTGCATTTTTAGTTTAATTTTAGTTTAGAGCTGGGCCTGGGGTTGGATCAGCTGTGAAACCTCTGCTGCCTGAGCTGAGCTCTGCAGGGAAGGCTCAGGGGCTTGGGATTAGTAGAAATGTTAATAATCTTCCCTAAAACCTGGAGCAGTGCAGAGCAAAGGTGTCCAGGCTGCTGCAGGGAGCCCTGGGCAGGGCTGGGCTGGGTTCAGGGGCAGGCCCCAGCACCTGCAGCACCAGCTGGCCCTGGTTCCACTCACCTGCAGCATCCCAGCACTCCCCTGGCATGGACAAAAATGGAACCACTGTGGAACCACCCTGGATGCTTTAAATTTTTAATTTTTTTTAATTCTTTAACATTTCCTTGCTCTGACCAGTGGGTTTCTGTCCCTACCCACACTGTGTGCAGTGTCACTCACCCGTGGCTGGCTCTTGTGCCCAGTTACACCAGTGGCCTTTTCCAACCTGCTTCAGGGACAGGATTTATGTTCCTTCCACTCTGTTCCTGCTTCACCCCTTTGAAGGCCTGGGGAGCTGCAAATATTCCTTCTCAGCTGGAGACTGGGGAATTTCTGGGAAATAGAAGCACAACAAAGCTTTTGAATTTTCTACCTGCTGTGCAAACACATCATCAAATCATTGTGCAACTCCCCTGCAGGATGCCTGATGTGCACCTGGAGTTTTCCAATGAAGGGAAGGGCAAAGGAAGCAGGACTGCAGCTGATTAGTGTTTGTAATTTAATTGGATTGTGTGAAAGTCACTGGGAGTTGGGCATGCTGGTACTGAGAACTCAAACCTCCAGGTCATCCCTCCCTCCTCAGGGCCGCTCTCCAGCTGGACCAGAAACTTCTGGCAGGTGTTATCTGCCAGCACAGCAAGTTCTCCTCTAGGCAAAATTCCAATTAATTGCCTGAAAGTCCTTTTGCATTGTCCAGATCCTGAACAAGTGCATGTGTCTTGCTTTTGATTTTTAAGTGGTTTTTTTATGTCTAAACTAGTCCTCACTGCTGCCACCAGTAAAATAACTGGTGCCTCCTCCTGGTGCCACTGGCCACAACTCAGGGAGTGCCAGGGAGTTCTGAGTCACACTCGTTGGATTTACAGCCTCTACTAGGAAAAATGTTTTATGAAACACAATCTTTTAAATATAAGTGCTCCTAAACCAAACAGTTCCTTGCTCAAGTGTTCCAACAGTTACTCACCCTCCTGGTAACCAGCATGTGCCTCCTTTCCAGCTGGAGTTGTCCATCCTCAGCTCCTGCCTTTGTTCCTCCTTCCTGTGCCTGCCAAACACAAAACCTTTCAGTAGCTGGCCTTTGCCCTGAGGTGTTTGCACAGAAATAAAGGCAACGTTGGTCTTGTCCATGAGCTGGGTTAGGTGTCTCCCTACAAAGAACTTTCTCTGGGATTTCCATAACACTTGTGGCTCAGACCTTCCCTTTTTTGACACCAGAACTGACACTGGGATTTGACTCTGTTTTATGGAGAGGTTCTCACTCACTTCTCTGTTTGTCCCCTCAGAGACTTTAATCCTTTTGGCTGCAGATGGACTGAGGTTTAGAATCACGGATTGCCAGGCTGGTTTGGGCTGGAAGGGACATTGAAGCTCATCCAGTCCCACTCCCTGCCATGGGCAGAGACACCTTCCATGGAGCAGGGACACCTTCCAGAGACCAGTTTTCTGCAAGCTCCATCCAACCTGGCCTGATTCCAGATCCTGCTCCTAAGTCCCAAGGACTGACCCTCAGAGGAGCTGAACGCCTGCAGTTCCCTCCATCCCACCAAAGATTTGGAGCATTTAACATCTCTTAAAAGACAGAAAAAGCAGCTCTCCAGTTCACATCCAGCTGTCTCCCAAAATCCCAGCCCCAAGGGAGGCAGCCACACTCCAGGGCAGGGTCAGTGGGACTGACACAGGCCCTGCAGGCCATTCCCTCATGCCCAGCAAGATCCAAAATCTCCCCCAGCTCATCCCTTGGGACATTCAGGATTTGACAAAGCACCAAGCTTTGAAGCCCAGTCCTTCCCTCCTTGATTTGCACAAAACTTCCCAGGATCTACCTGCCCCTGATTAGCACAGCCCCAGCCTGGGAGAGAGGAGAAGCTGGTGGTCACCAGTTCCTAGGCTTTAATTAACTGTGTTATTCCCAAGGGATTACTGCTGCAGCCAAGAACCAATTACACCCCAACACGGGCAAAGATGCGCTGGGGCACATTTAATGTGCAGCATTCATACATTGCTCATTCACAAGCTTTCCCTGTTTGGATGAATCCCAACATTTTCTTGCTCAGCAACTTTTTCCCACCCCGGGCAGGGCTGTGACTGCTGGGGGGGGTCTGGGCAGCGCCTGGCACAGGAATTGTGGCACTAAGCCAGAGGCATCACTGCCTACCCTGACAAAGATTAAAGGCTCTAAATCAACTGAAAATTAAAATAAACCCCCTTTTTTCCTGATTCTGCACGTTCAGTGGGAATCTCCCAATTGGAAACCATCTGCAGCTGCAGCCTGGAGTCCCCAGAACTGCACATCTCTCCCCGTTGTTTCTCAAGGAGACAATTTACAAACCCTGCATTCCCTAAATGGATGCAGCAGGATTAGGTTTGCCTTTCCTGGCCTGGCTGGGCCCAGTGCTCTGCTCCTGCTTCCCAGGACTCCCTGCCTGCTGTCCATGGGCTCCGGGCAGTGTCTGGGAGGGCATCAGGCTCCAGGAGCAGCTGCTGAGCAGGACTGAGCCCCGGGCAGCCCTGGAGCCCAGGAGGATCCGGGAGGAGCCGTGCCTGCTCTGGGATGAGCACACGCTGGCCAGCGGGGCTTTTGTTCCTGTCTCTGGCCAGTGCAGGGCAGCACCCCCTCCCTGCCGGCACTCCAGGGAACAGGGATGGCAGGAAGAAGGGGAAATGCTGGTATCTCGTCTGGGCGGTGGCTGCTGGAAGAGCTTCCTAAGTGTATTCCTGAGTGGTGCTGGCGAGTGCCCAGCAGGTCCCTGGAGAGGCAGCGGGGCCAGGCCTTTTCTAATTGCGTTTGTCCTATTTCCATGAGCTCCTCTGGTTGTGACCCTCCATCCTGGGGCACTTCTCTGTCTGAGGGAGGGAGAATTGCAGTATTTGGGAACTCAGGGAAAGGAGGAGGCTGGGAGCTCACAGATTCCCCACCCATGGCTCCAGCCCTGAGCTGCCCTTGAAGCGGCAGCTCTCGCTGTGCCCCAACACATTTGTGTCCCTGCTCCCAGCTGGAATGCAGCTGAGGCCTTGAACCTGGAGCCAGCAGCAGATTTTCCAAGGCAAGATGCAGCTGATGGCTCCTGACAGGATCCTGCAGTGTTAATGCAGAGGGTGTGAAGTCCAACCCCCCCAGTTCTGCTCTCACAGCTCCTGCCCAATGCTGCCTTTTTAAAGGCAACCACAGCCAAGTGAGTGAATCACAGCAGCCTCATCCCCATCCGTCTGAGCAGTGCCAGTATTCCTGGGGTCCTATCCTCAGCATGGCCCAGTATCCATCCCTGAACACTCTGGGGCCCCCGGCCCCTTCCCCTGACAGCTCAGAGCCTTCAGTGTTTGGATGAACCCTCCAGCAGGAACAGCCTCACTTAATATTTAATGACCAAGACAACCACAGTCAGAAATTCCAGTCCCCAAGCTCTTAAGATGCAGAGCTCAGCTGAAAATCTGGATTTCAAAGTCAGAACTACCCCTCCTGGGCTTGGAATATTTACCCCAAATACAGAGCATGCCAAAAACCTCTGCAGGGGTGCCCAGTCTGCACGGAGCACCCATGGCTTGTGCTGCAAACCCAGCAAGGAAGGTGAAACAAAGAGCACAGAGACACTCAAGGGAAAAGCAGGAGCAGAACCATAAAAGCCGGATATGGAATGTGAATAAACCCCACAGTACGACCCAGCAAGCAACAAGAGCCTTTTCCTGGCTCCCTGCTCTGCCTGCTCAACACGACAGGGAGAACAAATCCCAAAACAACTGGAGCAAGGACAAGGGAGGAGGACACAAAACCGCGGCCGTGAAGGGGAGTTGGTGCCAAGGGCTGGGTTCTGCCCGAGGCCTCGGCGCTGGCGCTGCTTCCCTTGGAGCAGGGGGATGAGCCCTTCCCGAAGCGCCGCAGGCTCAGCACCCAACACACCTCCCCCGCCACGGAATCCTCCCAGCCCGGGCCCTTCCCAGCCTCCCACAAAGTCCTCAAGCACAGAAGGGCCTCTCCATGCAAACCTGACACTCTCCGTGAGGCCGATGAGCCCGGGGACCCCGAGGGAATCGGGAGCCCTGAGGGAATCGGGAGCCCCGAGGGAATCGGGAGCCCCGAGGGAATCGGGAGCCCTGAGGGAATCGGGAGCCCCTCAGGCCGAGCCGGGCCTCACCTGAAACGCTCCCAAATACCCGAGTGTGACAGCGTGAGCTCCCAGTGCCACTGTCACCGAGCCACCATTCCCTTCAGCAGTGGCCCTGCTGCTCTCACCCTGCAAGAGCTAAACTCTGACCCCTCACACTTCGGATGGGAATCTCTCCAAAGCCCTCGTGCCAGAGCTGCACTTTTGCCCGCGTTAAGCGTCGCCCTTTTGATGCCCGAGGGCAGCAGCAAACGCCATTAGAGGGGCCTTGTGTGGGCCGTGGGTCACCTTTATCCCTTTGCCAACCACTGGAGTGAGGATTAATCCACGGAATAATTGCAGAGCTCTGAAATCTGCCCGGCCAACCTCTCTGGTGGCTCCGTCCCCACAGCGCTGCTGCCAACTCCGTGTCACAAAGGAGAAGCCATTAGCGAGCAATTACACTGCAGCAGGATTTCCCCGCCTAATGAGGATCGCCGGCTGAGGAGGAACTGCTGCAAGGCTGAGGGAATAATGAGAGAAAGGGGATGGGAGTTCCTGTAATCCCGACAGAATGAGAAACAACCATGAAGGAAAAGAAAACCATCTGCTGGAGCTGTGCTCGGCCACAGCCAGATGTGGGTGTTTGTCACAGTGCTCCCAAAGCACCCCAGGCTGAGCCAACAGCAGCACTTCACAGAAAATTCGACTGTGGGAAAAACTCCTCATTATCCACAGCAGGCCGCTGCAACAACCCCTCCCCAGCAGGGTTAGTACCTCTGGGTGACTCACCAGCTCCTGGCATCCTCTGTGCCATAGAATCACCAATGCTTCCTGGAAATCAAAACTTCCTAGAAATCAAGGTAACTCAAGCAGCTTATTTTTTGTTCAGCCCAGGAGCTCAACTCAGCTCAGGGAATCTTTCTCTACCAAAATGCAAGTGAAAAAACATGTATAAATGCTGCCTTCTATTTGATGGGAAAGTGCAGTTCCAAGTCTGCCACGCCACAGAATCATGGAACCATGAAGGTTGAAAAAGAACCTTTCAGATCATCAAGTCCAAGCACCAACCCAACACCACCAGGTATTCTGTAAAAATACTTGCTGGCATGGCCCTCCTTTGCGCACAGTGGGATGGAGCTCTGGAACAGAAATTACCTCTCCAGCACCACCTGATCCCTGCTCCAGGGCAAGGAAACACAGCTGAGGACAAGGCAATTCCTCCCTGGATGGAGAAATCCCCTGTACACTTACCTGTGAGGACAAGCCTTGTCTGAAATGGTGAGAACTCCATAAAAACCAGCCCCAGGACTGCGTGTGCCTGGGCAGGAGCCCCTTCCCATGGCATCCCCTCCTCCTCCAGGAACTGTGGCAGAGCCACCAGGGCTTCCTTGGATCTGTCTCTACCACACCATCTTTTCTTACTAATTACAATTTTTCCTACTGCTTTGGGAAGCATCCAGATGGCTGAGCATGGCTTGGGATCTTTCAGCCACTGTGGTGAAAGGTGAGGTTAGGTAGAGACTTGTCCACGTGATGGAATTCCAGCAGTGGACCAGCAACCTGAGCTTAATCTTTGTTTAATCCAGAAAAACCACTTCTGACATAAATCAAAGGCTTTGGAGTAAAGGACTAATAAAGCAAGAAAGTTAAAGACATCAAAACATTATTTCCCTTTAAAAGAGCACTGAAAAAAATCAAGGCTTTATTTGAATAAATGTTACACAACATTCTTTATCATTTTTACTTCTCAGCAAACCTTAAAGGGTGAATCAGATTTTCCTCATTCAAGTCTACAAAATGAAAGAGGCATAGTGACCATTCAATATACAGACAAGAAGGTAGCACGGAGCAAAGCTTAAATATTAAGCAACTAAAGCAAAAAAGTGAAAAGCAATACATTACTGTCACTCTCTCTCATTAGAATATCCCTGACAATTTCATTTCCAAATGAAAATGTGGTTTCCAACGCAATGCTGGGAAAAGCAAGGCAGACATGAGCTCCCTTGGATGCTATTTGCTCTATACCCATATTCTCCAGTGCACACCTGCATCCCTTGGGTTAATCCCTCCTGGTTCAGCTGCTGTGCTCAGGGAGGGGAGGGAGGGAAGGAGGGGAGGAGAGCCCTGGGGATCCGGGGGCACAGCCAGGCACTACCGGCTTCCAAAACAACAGCAGGCACTCCTCAATGCCATGTGCAACAACCCTGCCACCACAGTCCCGGGCCTTTTTCCTGAGCAGAAACTGGTTTGTGCCATGTGGTTTGGTGGCTTTTCTGTTTGGTTTTTGGGGGGGTGGGGGAAAATGTACCTGATTAGGCCAAGCCCCCATCCATTGTCAATCCAAGCGGAGGTGAAAGGCTGGCACGGACCCGGCACCAAGGCACCCCTTTCCTCATTCACATGTCTCAAGCTTTCAGTTCTAGTCACATCCCAGGCCCTGAGCAGGACCAGACTGCTGGGCCTCTTCCACTGGTGAAAAGGAAAAGCACTGTAGAACAAATATTCATCCAAATTTAGAAAAAAACAAAGGTTGTACTTCATGGTGAAATCATTATGGCGAACGGTACAATTTGAATGCACTGCACAGCACTGTACAGCCTGTTTTTAAAAAGTAGGTAGTGAATATTCAATTTCTGCATTTATAAATAAAGAATTTAGCTCTGAAAAGCAAACACTGAAGCAGCACAAAGCACGAGCTGCCACACACTCAGTGTGTGAATCCCTGATGGGCCTGGCTGGGGTTTGGGGGCCTGTCCCAGCCTGTCACTTCCCCCTCTCCGATTGTTTAACAAGTATAAACCTGTTGCCAATGACAGAGTTGTCCTAACTTCAAATTTTATGTGGTTCATTCAGGCTCCAGACACGAAGAAATTGTCTTTGTGCTGACCCAGAGGCCCCTTGGAAAAGTCCCTCTGGTTTTAAACGATCCAGACAAAGACATTCTATTTTCTCCAATTGAATCAGGATATCAGTAAGAAGGAAAAGAGTTTCCTACAAGTCCTTTCATCTCTATAGAAACAGAAATTTGACTTTTAGTAGATTATGTGCACATTTTCATATCTTCAAAACAAATATTTATTTTCCCAGGTTACACAATAAATCCCCTGCTAAGAACTTTAAAGAAATGGTTCTGCCGAGACAGTGTGCACACAATGGAAATAATTAGTGACAAATAAATTAATATTTAATAACTCAAGATTTCAGCAGCGTGTCCAGCATTCCCAAGCTCCACTGAAGTCAGTCTTACCCAAGACCTTTCTGGGAGGGGAATAAAATGGATAAAACCCAGTGGGTTTCTTTTTTTTTTTTTTGATTTACAGCTTTTCAAAGAAGTCAACGCAACTCAGATCAACAACCAGAAACTCTAATAAAACCTTTGCTCTCTACTAGTTACCTATCTGAAAAATATTCATGTCAAAAGGAAAAAAATAACCCATGATTTGAAATAGAAATGCCATCCCATTGAATCACTCTCCATTCATGATTCCCATCCTGTTATAGGATTATAAGCAAAACGCTGCTCTCTGCCTTGTAGCCCCTCTCAAGGTTATTTCACAACCCTCAATTCCCTAAGTGTTACAATAGCATAAATAAAATGCAACCATATTCACACAGAAGGAGCTTTCCCATAAAACAGAGATCCATGGAGTTTGTGGTCACTGTCCTTTCCATCACCTCTATGGGAAATGTTGGTCTCAATAGCAGGACTGTTCATATTTCACAATACAACTGGGTTTGGACATGCTTTGATCACAGATCACAGCTCTGCTAACACCTGCACTAAATACTAACTAAGCCTCAGAGAATGGAAAATTGCAATGCTAAAGTCAAGAATTAAAAGAAAAGTTCAAAAGTTACAGTCAACTTCCCAGGCAAATTGGCTCCGTCACTGGCACCTCTCAAAACATACAAACGTGACTGTCACATTACAAAAACCCCAGTTATCTGCAGTGAGTCTTCATCCTAATAATTCAAGTGGTTCCTTGCATGTAAGTGTCATAGAGTCTTTCGTAATTTCATGCGTCATTTATTGCAAAAAAGTTTTATAAAATATTTCCTAACATCTTTTGAAATGTTAAGGAAAATGTACATTAGGTACAGGTGCCCTAACGGTGCGAGGGGGAGCTTTAACATCTTTTACCCCCTTTCCCCTTCAAAAAAATGTTTACTACTTGGTGAAGATTTCAGAGGAAAAATAGGACAAGTCAGTCTCAGATTTCTCTCAGTCCTGATGAGCTGGTGCTCTTCGTGGCAGTGTAGTGAGGTTCCATAAAAACAGCGGGTCATTAGTGTCTCTGAGCTGAAAAGGGGAGAGAAAGGGAACATGGTTAAATGTCTTCCAGTACATATTGCAAAAGTAGGTAAAGCAAAAGCTGAGGTGGCCAGAAAAGTTACTGGCTCACCTGCTTTGTGCATTGTGTGCAGAAGACAAAAAATAGATTGACATTATCACAAGACAGACACAAGTGAGCAAACTCCTCCGGGGCTGGGGTTTGAGGAGGAGCCACCGAACCAATCTGTTACATCTCACCCCATTTCAGCATCCAGAGAGAATTCCAATTGGAAAGACATTTAAAGACAGCTCAGGAAGCAGGGAGATTAATTCACAAAATCTATACATTGATGGCAGTTCCCAACACAAAGCTAAATCTGACCCTGCAGTGCCCTTCCACACAGGGGAGCCGAGCGCCTGAGGGAGCAGGAACTGCAAACCTGCCAATGGTGTTTCTTTCCCATGGCTGCCTGTGCTTTCCCATTTACTCCAGAGAATGGGAATAAATTATGATAAAGCAGACAGGAACAGCCCGAGGACTGAGCCCTGCATGAACCACCACCAGTCAGCCACCAGTTCTTACTGGGAGGAGGGGGAGGCCCTGGCACAGTGTCCAGGGAAGCTGTGGCTGCCCCAAGGCCAGGTTGTACAGGGCTTGGGGCAACCTGCAGTAGTGAAAGTGTCCCTGCCCATGGCAGGGGTGGGACTGGATGAGCTTTAAGGTCCCTCCCAAGCCAAACCAGTCTGGGATTCTGGGATTCTATGGAGATTGTGCTCCTCAGATACAGTGACTGAAAACCTGACCACCTGTGTCAGCCCAGTGTCTGTGCCACTGAATTCCCTGCGTGCAGCCCATTGCCTGTTTATCACTCATTCCATGTGGGATCCATGGGTCACTCACTCTAGTGGGATCTGTGGTTTGTGGGATAGTGACAGCTCAGCCTGGCTGAGGGCACAGCCCCCCCAGGATCTCCAGTGAGCTCACAGGCTGGACTCTGCTTTGGAGCAGCTCCATTCAAGTGCTGGAGGCAGAATCACACAGAATCCCAGGATCACACAGATCCCAGATTGGAAAAGCCCTCCCAGAGCACTGAGTCCCAATTGTGCCCCATCCCCACCTTGTCTCCAGCCCAGAGCACCGAGTGCCCCCTCCAGCCCTTCCTTGGACACTCCAGGGATGGGCTCTCCAAAGCTCCCTGGGCAGTTCCAGTGCCTGAGCACCCTTTCCATGGGGAAATTCCTGCTGCTGTCCCCCCTGAGCCTGCCCTGGCCCAGCCTGAGGCCGTTCCCTCTCCTCCTGTCCCTGTTCCATGGAGCACAGCCTGACCCCCCCGGCTGTCCCCTCCTGTCAGGAGCTGTGCAGAGCCACAAGGGCCCCTGAGCCCCCTTTGCTCCAGGCTGAGCCCCTTCCCAGCTCCCTCAGCCTCTCCTGGGGCTCCAGCCCCTTCCCTACAGAGCCATCCTAAGGATGCCCCAGAACAAGGTAAAAATGTGTGTCAGGACAGGCACTGACACAACTCAGGCCCCTCCTGCCTGTCCCACTGAACCCAGCTCACACAGCCCTTTCCTGGCAGCCAGCACTGCCATGGGGATTCTGATTCTTCAGTGTGAACATTTTCTCAATCCCTTTATTCACTGCTGTCCAAAGAGAAGCACTGCCTTTGAAAGTCCTGGCTTTTATCTGCAAAGGAAAAGCAGAAGGACACCAGGCAGCCATGGAGGGGGAGAAAAAGCACCCCAGAAGGACAAGGGAAGCAAAAATAGCAGCACATCCCATCAGGGATTAAACCTCAAGGCCAGGAGCCCAAATTTAAATAGTTACAGTAATATTTATGCACCTTCCTGGGGGATAATGCTGTGTCTGTCTAAAACTGTGGAACAGAAGGCACAAAACTCTTATTTTCCTGCTACAGATTCCATTTGTAGCCAGGGGAGAAGAGGGAAACCAGGCTGCTCTTCCAGATGATGAACTACTAAAAGCAGGAACTGTTTCCTTCCTTTACAGCCTCCAGCAGCAGGACCTCAGCCACCAGGAAAACAAAGAGCAGCAACACATTCTTCCCTTTGTGTGCTTAATTCCCTGAAATACATGACACAGTATCAAGAATTCCAAAAACATGGTCCAACCCAGTTTTTTCCATATAAATGTACCAGAAGAGATTATTCCTAAATCCTTCAACACTTGAAATACCTCAACTTTTTTTTTTTTTTCATTAACTAAACTTCTAACTAAACTGACTACAATTCTTTTAAAAATCGTTTTTGTAGCTTTAGTTCCTTTTCACCAGAGCTACTAAGTACCCAAACTGGCACCACGTACTTTAAAATCCTGAAGCACTGCAGAGGTGCAATTAAACCCCAGCATTTCCTAAAGCCAAACAAAAATCCTACACATTACTAAATAAAAAATGATGCTATATCAGCATTTAAGCAAATATTTGCTTGGAATTGTATCTGCTTATTTTACTGACAAAGCAAGATCCCTTCTCCCCCTTTGTGCACCTGTCAAAGGATGGCAAGGACAATTCTGCCACCTGAATTTGCTGTGATTCTGTTACAGAATCTCAGTGCTGGGAACAAGCATTTGCCTCCCAAAGCACGGGTTCCCAGCACATGCCTGGCACGTAGGAGAATATTCCTTATTCATACTGCACATTTGACATCCAAAAACATCTGTAAACAAACACAAAAACTGACCTAGATCTGGTTTTTTCCTAAAGAACAACCTAATTTCAAGTCGCTGTTCCATAAATGGCATCAGCCAAGCAGGAGGCTGCACCTGGCAGAAGGGGCAGTGCAGCTTTCCTCAGATCAAACCTGGGTTACTCCAAGTGTGATTCCTGCAGGATGTGGCCAGGACCCAGAGGGCAGAATCCTCCGTTATAGACATATTTTTACAAATATTCTGTTTTTCCAAAATCAGCCTTGCTAATGACAGAGTGACAGGACAGATCCATCTCCTGTCCTCTCGCACTCCTGGCTGCACTGAGCCCAGGAGCTCAGCCTGATCCACTCTTTCCAAACCCTGCCATTTCACAAACAGCACCCAGGGTTTCACTGTCACAAATGCAACCAATATTCCAGTGCTTGATTCCAACTCCCTGCCTCAGTTTAAGTGTTATTTCCTGTCCCAGCTGCAACTCAACAGAGCCCAGCTTCCCCTGTGCCTCTGCCCCAATCCACAGGGATTCACACACCTGGAACAGCCTCAGTCCCCACAGTCCTCCCCTCCTCCTCTGCACTGAGGAATGGAACCACTGGCACAGAAATGGAATTACAGCTGCTCAAAATGTGCCTGGTCCTGGTTTGGGAAGTAACTTGTCAAACACAGCCCAAACAAACCCTACAGATCTATTTCTCCCCCCACTGAAGGAGCAAAGCCTGGATCCCAACTTGCTCCAGGGGACCCTGATTTGTCTCCTGAGCCAATTCCTACCTGCAGGCTGCTGCTAAGTTCTGCCCTCAGGCCATGGGCAGGCAGGAAGAGGAGATCAGACACCACATCCCATGGCACAAGCACAGGGAGTCACCTTTTCCAGGTTATTCCACCTTTTTTTTTTTTACCTTTTGCTCCCATGTGTGTCCCTCTTGGATGTGCAAGGTAACTCAGGCTTTCTGAAGCCCTGGTCTGTCAGCACCATCCACTTTCCAGCTCCTGCTGTTCCCACCTCCTGCCAGCAACACCACTTGTTTTTTCCTGGGGGAAATCTGGAGCCAAGCTCTCCTCAGTGGCTGGTGCCTGGCAGGAAGGTGCTGCCTCAGGGAGTTATCCCAAACTGCCCCATCTGGGAGCAACAGCAAAGCTGTGCAGGGAAAAAGCAGGATGGCAAACCAGCCCCCAACTCCCTGGCACCACAGGGAAAAAGCAGGATGGCAAACCAGCCCCCAACTCCCTGGCACCACAGGAAAAAGCAGGATGGCAAACCAGCCCCCAACTCCCTGGCACCACAGCCCTGCCAGGAACTGCTGCTCTGCCTTGTGGCCTTGTGGGAGGGAACTGTTTAAACCAAAATCCAGAGTGTCCCAGAGAGCAGCTGGGGGGTTAAACCTTGTCTGGGAACTGCCATCATCCCTGCAAGGCCAGGGATCACACACAGGCTTTTTTTTTTCAGCAGGGATTAAGGAGAATTTGACACTGGGTACTCCCACCCCCATCTCTCAAACCTGATCTAATGGATCTTCAGGCAGCTACACAAGTTCTGTGTTAAATGTGGGTGATCCCTGATCATCCCATGGTCAGAAGCTTTGTCAGCTATGGAAAAATTCCCTTTTTAAAGAGTCCTAGTCATTGTACCCAATGGATTATGCCACCACACACTGCCATCCATCCCTTTAGGCTCCAGCTCACTGCACTTCCCTCCCAGCTCAGTGAGGGACCCCCTGCACTGCCTGAATTTGCTGCTCCTGCAGGCATTCATTGGAACACAATTATAAAGCCAAGGATGGACTGAAACAGCCTTTCCCTGATTATCAGTCTGCTCCTTTCCACAGCTCCTCAGCCAAGAAAGCTGCTCTGTTCTCCCACTGGACTCCACAGAACAGGCAGAAGGACAGATGATGATGATGAGAATGAGCTACTGACATTTAT
Source organism: Urocynchramus pylzowi (assembly GCA_013397555.1). Taxonomy (NCBI): domain Eukaryota; kingdom Metazoa; phylum Chordata; class Aves; order Passeriformes; family Fringillidae; genus Urocynchramus; species Urocynchramus pylzowi. The sequence goes on from VZRH01007657.1 coordinate 405,296, forward strand.
TTTCTAAAATGCACGTTCCTGTTCTACTCTTGACAGTTTTAGCACACATGAAAGAAAATATCAGGACTTAAGAGAGTTAAATAGAACCAGACCTAAGGGCTAGCAATGCAAAAAGCAACTCTTACCCTTCCTCACTTGTGCTACTCTTAATCTTAATCACAGTTAGAAACTATGTTTAAAAAACCCAAAGGTATTTTACACCATGCTGAAAGAAAGTCTTTTCAGCCTTGCACAGACCTAAAGCACCCCAGGAACCCCACCCCAGGGTAGTTCTGTAGGTTCCAAACTGAACATGGCAGCATCTGAAAGAGAAACCAAATCATCAGAGATGATTATCTCACTGAAGTGTTGACACAAAGTTCCAACTCTAATTAGAACAGCAACAAATATCTGTTCAATTTCCGGCATGACTCCACTTCAGACACACACAAGCATTTCCTGTTGCTTTCAGCTCTGCTGCTGAAGCCTCACACCTTCAAACACCTCTGGGGAAAGAGCTCTAGGCTTTGGGATAACTGCTCTCTCTCCCAAGGCATTTCACCTGAAGCTGCAGATCTTCAGAGGAACAGAACACCTGTACTGAAACTCATCACGTCCTGCTCTCCCCTAAACTGACAGGCCATAAATACCCAACCACCACACCGAGGCACTTCATCAGCTAAAAAAGGCATCATCTGCCATTTGTCCCCTTAAACTGATGGGAAAACAGCAGTCACCCTCTGTGCTGCTGTTTGCCTTCTCAAGGACTTAGGCTGGAAAAGACCTCCAAGGTCACCGAGTCCATTCTGGGCCTCATCCCCACCCTGTCCCCAGCCCAGAGCACCGAGTGCCCCCTCCAGGAACTCCCTGGGCACCTCCAGGGATGGGCTCTCCAACCCTCCCTGGGCAGCTCCAGTGCCCAACCACCCCTTCCAGGAAGAAATTCTTCCTGACACCCCACCTGAGCCCGTTTGTACCCACAGGGTGCTCCTGGTGGCAGCAATGGATAAATCATGGACAAGCCATGGGAAGTGCCAGCCCTGGGGCTGGGGCACTGCTGGGACCACAGGCACACAAAGTGGGGGTTGGCAGTTTAGCTAAGCCTGCCCTAAGCCTCGTCCCAGCCTCCAAGGCTCTTCCCACCCTGTGCCTGCCTGAACCAGGCTCTGCCCCAGCCCATTCCCTGGAAACTGCTGCATCCACAGGAGCAGCTCCTTTGGAGTTCAAGCAAAGTCAGGGATGAGTAAGAAGAGGAGATTTTCAACTTACTGAAACATGGTGCTGTAAAAAATTAATTTAACAAAACAAATTCCTTATTTTGAGCCCCATTCAGTCTGCAGCAATACAGCACATTCACTATGAAACTGAGGAAAGACTTAAAACTCATCTGCTACAAATGAAAACTGACTTTAAATGCCTTCCATAAACAGTTCTTTTGAGCATCAAACCACCTAAAGAAAGCCCTCCCATACCTGTTGCACCCCCTGTGAACACCTGAGCAAACTCTGCCTGTATAAGCTGCAGTGCTATTCTAATTTTATATAAATTAAAAGAACAAAGCTTCCAGATCTTCCAAAGAAAAAAATAACAATGTCAATATTGATTTTGCCACTGATTGGCTTAGAACAACTAACTTAAAGCCAGTTCACTTGAGCTTCTAAACCTCAAGGAAGTGGTGTAGACATCTGACCCACCTCACATGGGTTCCTGACTCCAAAAAGCAGTTTGCTTTAATAACAAAACACAGCTTATTTACTTAGAGAAACTGTTTCTGTTTGCAGGAGAGAATACAGAGAAGTGAAACAGATTTTTTTTCCAATTTTTTTTTTTTTTAAACAAAATCTATTGTGTGTTTATCACATTCAAAAAGCATTGACCAGTGGGGCTTTTTGGGAGCTGTTAGAATGCCAAGGTAAAGCTGGTATATTTGGAAGCTTAATTAGCAATTAATGACTGTCATCTGGAGGAAAATTTGAACAGCCATGGGTTTGACACTTTAGACTTCCAATAGTTCTGTGGGCACAATAGAATAATTTAAAAAAGTAAAAAGAAACTGAATGCTTTGGCAAGAGAGACAGTATTATGAACATATGAAATTAAATCTTAAAATAAAAATATTTTCAGGGTTCAATGATTAAATCCTTGTCCCCTTTTTCATGTCTGTTTAATTTCAGTCTGAGCTTAAATTTTTACATCTGTCACGATTGCCTACGTGGGCAATCCTGGAAAAACCAGGATGAAAACTGCTTTGGGATGAGCACCAGGAGACTCTTCACAAGGCATTGCAAGGCTGAAGCAGGAATGGGTTGGAGGACACAGGAATTCACATGGTCAAGTAAGGACCAAAACTCACAGAAAAAACAAAGTCAAGTGCATTGCATGAAAATGCCCAATAGTGGGCAAAAACCATGCAAGAAAAGCTGGAATGGCAGTGGAGAGCAGCTCTGACTGCTCTGAGATGGAAACTGAAACATTCCCCACTGTACAAGTGACATTATCCACAGTCTCTACTCAAATATATGGCCCAAAAGCTAATTTAGGGAGAAATTTAATCAACTTTCCAGAAAGCCCTCTACAGAGCTGGTTCTGAAACAAAAGGGACAGATAATTAATAATCTCCGAATTAAGACTGAAGTATACCAATAGTATTTACATCAAGCACTTCATCTTTAAGAATGCATGAAAAAGGACAATTTACTTTTTAAGGGTGTCCTCTAAATCCGGCATACAGATAAAATACTCTGACATCCTGGATTTGTTTCAAAGCTTTTTGAGAAACACACACAAATAATTCAGATTTAGTCAATTTTATTTACAGTTTGTTTTTGTACATTTCAGAGCATTACACAATTACATATCTCATTTTTCTGACCTGCAAACAGATACCTTAAACGGAAATAGTTAAAAAAAAAAAAGAAAAAAAAAAAAAAAAGAAAAAAAAAGTTAGATACATCCAAAATGCAACAATTACACATCTGACAATTCACAAAGTGTAATTTACTAGGACGTATCCTAAGAATTTAGGAACAACCAGTCAGGAGAAAATCTGACCAATTTCAGCAATTGATTATTTACACATTCAAAACAAAGCCTCTCTTAAGCTAAACCTCCAGGCAAATGGCCTGAAAGATTTCTTCAGGAAGAAAGACCAGAATGATTCACACCTATGCAGCATTAACAGCCCTTGATCCCAAACACTGAGGCCTCCTCAGCTTTGTCTTAGAGCTACAGGCATCCCTCGACTTCTCCGACCCTGAAGTGATTTAGTTGTGCCCCCATGTGCATAGAAAGGTTGAGTGTTTAAGTGGTCACTACGATAAAACCCCATTTAATCTGGTCTTTAAGTCACTAAAATTCTTCTTCCTTACGACCTGGAGCGCGTCTCCAATGCCATTTAAACCGGCCGGCAGAGGGGAGCTTGAGCCCACCGGGCCTGGCCAGACTAAATCCATTAGAGACTGGTTAAAAAGAATCTTTAAAGACCATTTAGACGAGGCTTACATTTCTACACTTCCCTGATGGGCCACCTAATAAAACAAAAAAGTCACAGCTACTACTTTCATCCCTCGTGTCAACCCTCGGCCACACAGAACTAGTTATATACTGGGTAGAAACTACTAAAAAATTCCCTGCAAATCAGCTGCCTTCCAGCTGAGGCTATGGCTCCTATGCATCGGGTGGTTTGGTTTGTTTTTTGTTTTTTCTTTCTCTTTAAAAAAAAAGTCTCGCTTGAAAAACACCTCAGTCCTCACTTTTAGGCTAATTTTGATTGCATGTTCAATTGGTTTTAACCGTCACGAACCGCTCCGCACGGCACGAGTCCCGTGTGAAAAGAGCAGTCAGTCAACCGAGTGCAACTTCTGCCTCTGCCACCTCCTGTCTGGCACTTCTCTCTAACCTGGCTACGGGTTTGGTGGAGCCTCCAGGTTTCTTGCCTACCTTACTCGCCACGTTCACGTCTCAAACTGCGTCAGCAGGGCCCGCACCTCGGGCGTGAGCTGCTTGGCAGCCTTGGCTGCCTCAGTGACGGCCTTGCGGTACAGACCCTTTCTCTTCTTATTAAAGCGCAACTGGAAGCTTTCTAAAAAGGGGGAGAGCTGTGCAAGAGCAAGGAAAGACGTGGTGGTGGAGCCAAACCATGAGATACGAGCCTCCTGGCGCACCAGCAGCCCGGTATCCTTGCGGCTCACAGTTATGGTAAGGATACGGGCCGGCCACCAAGGGAAGCCATAAATCTTGGCCCAAACAATGTCCCCTACACATACGGTCCTGCCATCTGGTGTGACACATTTAGAGACGTTTTTGGAAAAGACTTCTGTTTTCAAGGAATTACTGAGCTTTTTCTCTTCCTTCGAAGAGGAGGAGGAGGAGGAAGAGGAGGAGGAGGAGGAAGGTGCATGCATGCTGCCTGGAGGAAAATCAAAGCTTTCAGTAGAGCTACACTCAGAGTTGGTGGATTTCAAATCATCTGTGCTATCACTACTACAAACTGATGCACTGGAAGAGTCAGATTTCTTTTGATTAAGGGTCATGTAAACCGTTATATTGCTTTTGCTGCCTCTCTTGCCCAGTGTCTGCTGTTCATCCTGATCAACAGTTACATGCACTTCACTCGTGTCCTGAACCTCACTGCTGGCCTCTTCGGGGCCTTCTGAGGGGCTCTGGGTTTCTGAAGGGGCCTCACCTGCTGAGCGGGTGGAGGAGCAGCGAGACTGGGGCTTAGTTGCCATCTTGCCACTCCGAATTTTCTCAAGTCCTGTCTTGAGGGAAGAGTCATTTTCTTCGTTGCGGTACCGCTGGGGCTTTAGGCGCAATCGGGGCGGGAGGGACCCTGAGCTGGTGTTCTGGAGACGCCGCGTGAAGTGGACCTTTGAATGTGCATTTTTGGAAGAGGAGGTTGCACTCTGCTTCTTTTGTGCCTTTTCTTTGGCCATTTTCAAGACTTCCCGAGCTTTTGCATGATCCATGTTTTTGCTCTGGAGAACTTTTTTTGTGTTTAACTGCGCTTTTGAAGTATTTGCTTGTGCGGAAACTTTAACTACTCTGCTTCTGCTGTGGGCAATATTTGAAACCTTGACCACAGCGTTCCTTTTCTGGCTTTCGTTTTGGCTTTTTCCATCCACCTTATGGTCAGTCTTAAGTTTTTTATTCACAGTAGTCACGCTCTCGTTTCTTCGCTTTTTACTGTCCTCATATTTGGAAGAGTCACTTGCATTGCCACCTTTCTTGATCTCCTTTTTCTCTGCCACCACGCTGTTTTTGCACTTGTCACACAGGACCTGCCGGGGCCGTAGTTTGATGGCGTTCATGATGGAAGTGGGTTCCTCCCTGTACATTTTCCGCTTGGGCCGCTTGATTTTCCGGGGCGGAGGCTGAGGTATTGACTGGTTGTAGGTGTCCCTGATAAACAAAGGAGGAGGGTATGGAGCTCCCTCGTGAAAGAGAGGAGGTGGTTTAGAAGTCCAAAGGCTTTTAGCTATGCTGGGCTCTGAGGGCTGCGTGAGGGAGGAGTCATCAGGGACCGCGGCGTCGGCCTCACACTTCACCTGCGCCTCCTCTTGGAATGGTTTGCTTTGGAGCTGCATGGCTTCAGGTTTGTCCTTGTACTCCCTTTTAGGAAATATGGTCACAGGGATTCCATGGGGGCCAAACCTTAAAGAGAGAGGGAAAAAAATAATTCAGTGTTTGGAGGGAATTTTTGCGGCGTTTATCACAAAGCATTTGAAAACTTGTCTGCCTTAGGGAGCCAGCATTTGAAAACCATGAATCCCAGAGAAGTTAAAGCTCATATCCAGCCTTATGGGAAGCTTTGAAAATACGAGACACCAAAACGAAGTCAGTAGAGAACAAAAAATACACAACTTCACTTATTATCAGTTTCTCTTGTATCAACAAGACACCCTGAAAATGTAACAAAAATATCTCCGAGGCAACAGCAAAAGAATTAACTTTATGCTTCTGGAAAATGCTTATAAGCATAAAAACTCACTCCAACAACTCCCAATCTACCCAAGCTCATTTTCCATATTAAGCCAGCTTTATGAAAAGGCATCTTCAGGAACGTCTCTTCCATTTTTAGCACAGCAGAAAAGGATGGACAGTCCAGATTTACCAGAGACAAATCTGGGCTGCCTAAACCCTTGCAGCGGACAGGGAGTGCCTCCATCCACAAAAGCTCAGCACCTGATGCTTTATAGCCAAAACTCCCCAGCCCAGACTGAATTTCTCCCAGCAAAACTCTCCTTATTTCTACTCCGTACAAACTGTTCCTCCCTGTTCCATGAGCAAACAAGATTTTAATCCTCTCACTCCTTTTCTCCAGACTGGAATTGCTCTAGATCAGGACAAGGGAGTAACTCCCCAAGATCTGTCCTCAGGTTTGTGCTGCACTGTGGCTGCTCAACAGCAGCATCCCCTCAGCTGATTAAACTGAACTTTATTTACTTTTATTGTATAAGTGCCTACATGATGCCTTTATTTCCTCAAAATTGGATTTGAAAAAGCCATCATGTGTTAGAAGGTTCTTTACAGTGTCCCCAACAAAAGCCACCCCTTGTTTGTTCTTTTGCTTATCACAAGCTTCTCTCTATATCCAAAGCTGTAATTGAAGCAAACGACGCACCCAAGATTAAACTATCCACCCAGTCTGCATTTCAGCAGCTCATACAGACATTCTTCCAGCCTATGGTCTGGCATTAAACCACAAGGGACTTGCTTATAACTAAGTTTTACATTCCCTAAAGTCCCACAAGTCCATCAAGGGTAAAGAAGTTGCTTTTCCACAAATACTTTTCCCTCCACAAAGGATTGTAAGCAAGTCACTCAATTCCAAGTAAGGCTTTAAGAGAAACTATCAGCTGACAGTAATTAAATTAGCAATATTTTCAGTGTTACTTCCATCAAGACCTTCAGCTTCTAAAAGAAAATAAGATCTAGATCCTATCATTCACCACCTGATAAAGATTAAGAGGATTTAGTAAAAAGTTAATCTATGCTAAGAGCTGAAAACAAGACAGGGCAAGAACTCTGCTGTGCAAATTCCAATCCCAAAGAGCACAAGAGCAGAACTAGACAGGAGTGGATATCAAACCCCACACAGACAAACATCCCTTACCCTGCTCTCAGTGCCTCAGGAACTGCATTTCCAGCCCTCACAGGCCATTCCCAGAGCCAAGCCCTTCTCCCAGAGGGCATTTATGGGACTCTGTCAGGAAATCAGCATAATTAGCTGTCACTAGGAAGAGGTGGATGAAGAGGACTGCAAGGGTTTCCAGGAGGATCCCATTCAAGTATTTAATCTCTCTTTTCCCAGGTTTTCATTCTATTGCCTCACCAGCAAGGTGTGCACGATTTGCACTCCAAAGGCACAAAGAAGCTGATGGGAAGCTCAGGACATGCCCGACACCAGGAAATCAAAGATTCACTCTGTACCTTCCACTCTGCCTTCCTTCAAGCACAAAACACAGGCCAGAACTGAAGAACAGGAAGCCACAGAGGGTAAGTTTAACCCAAGATGCAAACCTGCTTTAGCATGACACAAAACCAATCCAGAGTGAAGACAGAGAACCCCTCACCAAAGGTACTGCCTAAAAAATAAACCAGATTCTCCCACCCCGTCCACCTAGCAATTAATGAACAGGGGAAGTAAAGAACATTCATGGATACTGTGCCAGTTATGTACAGCACTATTCCTATAAATGATGTGTTAATACAGAACATACAACTGGTCAGGACAATCCACCTGCAGGACAAAATATATTTGGTAAGCCAAGAGTCTGACCATTATTTCCAACAGCTCAGTGTATTGTGTCTTCTCTTGGCCTCACCAACAGCAGACTGTATCTATAAACAGCTTTTGATTATCTCTGTTTTTTCCCTGGCTAACCAAGCTCTTCAGCAACTTGGAAGAATGACAAAAACAAAGAAGAGAAAACAATGGCAGAAAAACTTGCAAATGAAACAGTAAAGGTTACAGGAAAGAATGAAGACAAAAAACAAGGTAAGAAAAGAGGGATTTATTTCTCCTAAGAGAAGCAGCAGAATGAAGACAGGAGCTTAAACCTCTTCAGGACAAGGCATGACACAGCATCTAATTAGTTCTGCAGCAAGCACAAGTGTTTATTGCATGTACCAGAATTTCAAGGCCTATTTTCACACACCTGGTTGATGGACCTTGAAGAGAAATACTTCTCATACACCCACAGTAGTTTTTGTCACACCAACTGCAAGGCTGAACTAGTTAGTTGTGTTAGCAGTTAGACAGAAAAGCTGCAAAAGCATTTGGTTCATCTGCCACAGAGATGAAGGAGGACTAAAAGGCATCTATAGAAAACAAAATTTAAAAACTCCAAGGCACACAGCTCAGTTGTATCATGACATTTACTGATCCCCCAGTCAGTCACTGGCTGGCACTGGATCAGCCCTGAACAGAATTTCAGTTACCCACAGTGAGGCTCCCAACATGCTCCTTTTGTCACACCTTCCATGCTGAAGTTCTACAAGGAATTGCCTTGTCTTTATTCCAACAACAAAATTTTTATAATATACTGATCCCAAATATCACCCTACCCCGTAAGATTTCAAGAATAGGCTTTTCTGGATGAAAGTAGAGATATACTGCAATTACTGTTTGCTTAAAATGAAAATCCCCTGGTGCCCAGGTTCCAGCTGCTCCCTGCCCAGCCCACTCCTGACTCGTGTAACACTTCCACCTCAGACCATCACACCCCAAGGAATGGCACCATTCACTTTCAGACACGGATCTAAAAGGGAAGTGTTAGAAAACCAAACTCAGAACTAGCTATTTCACCCTCAATCCAAGGCAGTGCTGGGAAGCAGTGCCCTGCTGCTTCCTACCTATGGAAATCAGAGCCAGTTCTCCATGGTCCCAGCTCTGATTTGCCTTGAAAATGCACCTCTGAGAGAGGATGGGTGTGATGTTGTATGAAATTCATTTCTCGGAGGTTTCTCAAGTAACCAGGGCAATCAGCAGGATGTGATGGCACTTCTGCTGTAGATGCACTGCAAAATGTACATTTTCACTGGAGACAGAAATAGCAACAGGACATCAGGACCTATACTGAACTGAGAGCCTGATCAATCCTGGCACTGCAGGGATATTTGCACTGAGAGGAGCTTTCAATTGACCAGGGTGTGCAGAGACAGAAACAGGGGAAAAACAGGGAGGCTTCATTTCCAGTTTGCCAGCTGCAAGTTAATTAATAGGCAGCCATGGCATCCAAAAGCCAGTTTGGGTACCAAACCCAAAACTCTGTCATTTAAAGCCAGAGAGTTTTGTATTACAGACATATAAACTTAAGTACTTAAGGAAAGTAAAGCCACTTTTTTAAAATCTAAATCCTGCAGCAGAATTACTACAATGAATGCATATTACTGTTCAATTTATATGCAAAACAGAACAGTTAAAGAGTATTTTTTCAGAAATAACCATGAGAGATAGGGAACAAATCCCATTTTAATTCATGGCTGTATGTGCATTAACAAAGTACATAAACAACACACCCTGGGGGCAAGTGTTTTACATTAGTACCTAAAGTTTTAAGTTCTCATCTTTAGCCTCCAATGTCTGACTACTAAAAGGGAGAGAAATGAAAAGTCCCTTGCTCTGCCAAAGGAGTGAAGCCACTGAGCAGGTTCAGAACTGTTTCCCATTTGTCTCTGGACAGACTGAACTGACATCAACAAAGCAGAGAAACTTGTGTTAAAGTGTTAAATCTTTAAAGTGTTAAGTGGTAAATGACTGATCAAAACCCATCCTCACCACCAGGTAGTGTAGAAATCTCCTGTTACCTTTTCTGGTCCTGTACCCAAGCTCAACCTTGGTGTTCTGCAAAAGCCAGGACAAGCAACAGCTGAACCCATTTTTATTGCATGGATGGGAGTTCCAGGAATATAATAATATACTGAAAGAACTATGGATATGCATTTCATGCATCTAAACTGAGGCTTTAAATTATAACATTCCATGTAATACACAGTTAGATCACAGCTATTTGAACACAAAGTTTTGCAGAACTCCTCAAAATAACCTGCATTGAAAACACAGATTATGCAACAACCTATTTTCAATGAAGGATTTACTTGGTGTGATAAAGCACAAGATGGAATATATTGCTTTAAGTGCAGGCACCTTCCTGAGAAAAGCATTCCCAGAAGCCATACAACCAGCTCCATGGTTTATTCACCTCCTGAGCAATGTAACACCAGGCTAAAGAGCCTAGAAAATGCACATTTCACTGAGAGCTCTGAACCCATGGCAAAGGACTACAGTGAGTGACTCTTTGGAACAGCACAACATAAAGAAAAGACAGGATGCTCTGAGTTTAGGCTTTCCATTAATAATTACCATTACCATAATTTTACTGGCACATCTATAAAGCTGAAGGCCTGTTTAAACTGCAATATCTTTTAATTTTTACACCTGTTGCCATTATTAGCTGTCAGCTGCATTTGAAGTAGACACTTTGCTGATACATTTGCTGTGATCTATTTTGAAGGATTATACCTTGAATATACTCTCCAAGAACATCCATGTGCCAGACCCAGGACACATGGAAGAGAATGATACCATTAAATAATGGATGAACTGAAGTTGGCCAAGATTCATCAGTCCCATAACAGAAAATAAACTGAATGCAGACTGAAAATTTCACCCCTGCCCTGCCTCAACACCTTGAGCCAAGCCAAGCAACCCTCAGAAAGCCAGGACAGGCCATGCTGCTGGAATACAGAGAATTCCATAAGGAAGGACAGGTCAACCATCATCTGTCACTTCCCAGACCAACAAAGAACAGCTGGAGACCACAGATTCCTTCAGGGAAGGAGAGCTTGAGGCCCAATCCAGACCCCAACTCTGACCCTTACCCTCTAAGTGAGGCTACACTCGACACCTTCAATAAAACCTCTCTCAGTCACCAGCACAAGACACCTGAATTACCCTCTTAACCACACTCTCAACACACCTGAGCTTCCCACGTTCTGAGGATCACAAAAACAAATGTCAAAGAAGTGCTGGGGCTGCTCCTTAAATGCCAGAACTTCACCAAGCTCCTCTGGGCTCCTGAGGAACTCCAAAGAGGGCAGGTGGAGAGGTGTGGGGACACCTCGGGAACTGAGTGCAAGTTTTAAAATAAAATAAACCACAACACACAACCTGAGCCCCAGACATTTCTTTACTGTTGAGAATGTGCATCACAGAATGTCAGGCCTCCTACAAACCCCAGTCCTTCCCCAGCCAGGATGAGCACCTGCTGTCCCTGGTTACTAAATGAAAGAGCAGCCAGAAATGTACCAGGTTTTCAAGTGAGGCTTCTGCTGTTCCCTTCTCACATCATTCTCTTGCAGAAGAAGCTGAATTAACAAACTGGGAAAAGCACAGGACTCAAGAGTCAGTGCTGTACCTGAAAACTGCTTCTGGGATTGTAAGAATTGCAAATTGCCTATAAAAGTTTATTTTCATCATACAGCTCATGCACACCTTGGTGCATTAAGTCCTTCCTTATCTTCCATAACCAAAGCCCAATAAACAGATAATTTCAAACATATGTCTACTAGGAACACACTGCACATCTTCTGGATATATAACCAAGGCTCTTAGGTCACAAAACAACTTTTTGCTCTCTCTCTCTCCCTCAAGAGCTATTATGAACACACACATGTCAGAAGGGAACTGGTTTAGAGAAAAAGACAAGACACATGTCCTTCACATCTGCAGGATTAGAAGGAAAATTTTCAGCTAAATGATAAAGCAATAAAAAGGCCAAGTCTTGACTGTTGGCAAAACAACAGAGCATCAATTTAATCCCTCCTCCTCCCCTAATCTTTAGAGAGGTAAAAAAAAACACAAAACCCACAGAAATAATTACCTTTTCTCCAGAAGAACAAACTAAAACCACAACAACTTCTTAATCCCATATTTTAAGATTTACAAACGCTACACTTCTCAGGTATTTCCCTCCCACCAACTTCCCCCAGGTGCAGAGCAGGATTTGCCCTGAGCCAGCAGGTGGGATGGACATCTCCTGTCCCCTGAGCAAACAGGGAGTGAGCAATGCCAGGTACAGGCAGCTCACAGGGACTTTAAACCCCACAGAACCAGGATGGGCTGGAAGGGACCTCAGAGCCCACCCAGTGCCACCCCAGCCATGGCAGGGACACCTCCCACTGTCCCAGGTGCTCCCAGCCCTGTCCAGCCCGGCCTTGGCACTGCCAGGGATCCAGGGGCAGCCCCAGCTGCTCTGGGCACCTGTGCCAGGGCCTGCCTACCCTGCCAGGGAACAATTCCTGCCCAATATCCCATCCAGCCCTGCCCTCTGGCAATGGGAAGCCATTCCCCTTGTCCTGCCACTCCAGTTCCTGATGAAGTTCCCTCTCCAGCCTCCCTGCACCCCCTTCAAGGTGCTGAGGGGTCTCCACACAACCCTCTCCTCTCCAGAATGAGCATTCCCAGCTCTCCCAGCCCATCTCCACAGGGAGGATGCTCCTTCCAGTCCCCTCAGCAGCTTGGTGCCTGCTCTGGGTCTCTCCAGCAGCTCCAGCTCCTTGCTGTGCTGGGCCCAGGGCTGGAGCAGCTCTGCAGGTGTGGTCTCACCTGAGCAGGAAAGGTTCCCCCCCCCTTTCCTGCTGAGGGATCAGCCCTGGATATGTTGAGTTTTTCCCCAACCACTGCTGCTCCATTCCCTGTCTCCCCCCTCAGGACTCCATCAGGCACACCCACCCCAGGCACCCCCAGCAGAACCTCACCCTTGCAGCAGGAAAGCAGATAATGGCAGCAGCACTGATGAAGTTTAACAGTAGGAACACATCCCTCATTTGTGCCTTCAGAGAAGCCAAAGGGGGACTGCTCCTCTCCAGATGAGGATTTACTGCACAACAAATGGATCTGGCACTCAGGACACGTGGGTTCCTGCTTTCTGCTGGTTTGCAAAACTCCCTGGGCAGCAGGTAAGGAGACTGCCAGTGGGGCAGGCAGGGAAGTGCTTCCTTACCTCCAATAAATGCAGGAGTAAAGCCCACTCAACACCCAGGGGCTTGTGGTACAAACTCCTAAAAGGATATCTCATTTACAGGGGTGGGAGAGGGAATCAGCCCCTTCATACAAACATCACTGACTGCACATCAAAGTCACCAAGAATAAAATGCAAAGTCAGGGCATCATCTCAACAATGGAAAAAGAGATAAAACAGTCAAAAACCCCTTTAAAATCACAATATATGAGGATATTTTGCTTTTCTTTCATTGTGGAGTTCAAGTACTTCAGAGCATGACTTGAGAAGACAAAAAAGAACAGAGTGAACAGATTTTTAAACCAGTCACTTAAAATTGCTTTTCTCAGTAGCACCTTCACTGCTCTGGAGAGTGCAGAGGGGAAAGAGAAATTAAGATCCAAAAAGGAATAGGAATTATCTCCCTATTATCATACAGTAAACACAGCCACTTTTGGAAGCTAGTGAATGAGTAAATTCTAATACAAATTGTCACTTTTACTTAGTAAGAGCTGTCAGTCCTAAAATATTGATCCCTTTGGCATTAGGAAAATTGAGATTATTCCCATGCATTTGAATGAGAGAGATTTCAGCAACCACCCATCTCCCACACTGGAAATCCCAGTGTTGTCATGTAAATGCATGGAATTTGGGTGGTTTTCATTTAACCCTGCCCTTCTTTTTTCTTTTTGGTCCAATGGAAAAACTTATTACAAGAATTCCAGGGCCTGCCAGAGACACAGAAGGAACTTCATGAAAAATACTCATATTCTGCAAATCCAGGTGCTGCTACACCAAACAAAAATAAACAGATATAAGGAAAAGTTGACACCTAGACAATACCACAGAAGTGATAAAATGGAATTGCTGGACATACAGGCAACACCTTTTCTTAATGATGCTTCCATTTCTTAGAGGTAGGAATTTCTTGGACTATTTCTAGAGCTTCTTTCCCATTGCATTTCCTGCTCTGAGACATCTGATAAGAGGCTCTTGTTATCTACCAACGTTTTGCTGTCACCAGCCCAATATTACAGAAACTCAGTTCTTCTTGTCCAGGCCCTCTGTAGAGCTTGGCCTTGAGAATTTAAATCTCCCCTCCTGGATTCCCATGTAAAAGCACCTCTGAAGGAAGAAAGGCTCCACTGCCAGGGAGCCTGGGAGGGCCAGCCCAGCCTCCCTGGATGGCTTTTGCACAGCTCCCACTGCAAAGCTTTGTCCCAGGAGCTGGGCTCGGGCCCAGGGAGGCTGGAGATGCTCCCAGCGAGGCGCAGCAGCAGCAGCCAGCCTGCAAAGTGACTTCTGCTGCAGAGGCTGCAGATCTGCTGCCTGCAGAGGCTGCTCAGTGCACAAGAGCCTGGGAAAATTGGGATATCTGTGGCTAGGGTGTGTTTAGGAGGACAGGACCCCTGTCAGGAGAAAAGGAGAAGCTGGTATTTTCCTGCACTCGTGGAAGCAGAGGCTTTGCCACCCTCCTGCCCAGGGCAACCATGGCATTCTGCTGGGACAACTTCAAACCTACAAAAGAATTCGTGTTACCCAGAATTACACCTCATTTGTGTCACCTCCTGGCCGGATCTGAGATGCTGTTTCACCCTACAAGTGGCTGGAGTTTTGCTCAGCATTTCACACCTCATCAAGTGACAGACTGAAAAGTCTCTCCCTGCCACTACCCAAAACCTGGGGGTCTGACAAGGCCTTTTGAGCCAAACCCCAACCACACTGTGAGGCCCAAGCCAGGAGTGCTGGTCCTCATAATCTTCCTTTTAGAGAGCACTGACAATATTCATATTCCAGGAAGTTGCTGAACAGCTACTAACAACATAAAAGGAGTGATAAAAGACATATGTCCACACACAGGAGAAAAGTGATGCATATTTTGCATACCGATTATTTCAAATAATAATCTTGCTTAAATTTCACTTTTCTCTCATGAACTTCCAGAGTCCTCACACGTCTAGAAAACACCCACTAAGAAGTATTTTCACCTGCTGATAGAACCTACACTGTTTGTAAGATACCATGATTTCTGGTCTCCCAAGAGCTTCTCACTATTGAAGGGCAGTGAAAACAAGCAAGCCCCAAATCCTGCTGTCTGGTAAGTTATTCAGAGATAGGTAAAAATCCGCCCCCGTCCACAAGGATATTTAAGAACCATGAAACTTCATGCCGTTCATTGCCTACAAGGAGCAATCAGTACTAATTAATAACTGCAACAGCCTAGCTGGAAAACCATTATTCTGGAAAATAGTATGTACTGAAAAAGAATTTTAGCCAGGCAATGCAAGGCCGAACGAACAGGGCAATCAGCTCTCTGATTGTGTACAAAGAGGGGAACAAACGCCAAGCTCAGTGCTCGGTGCTGCTCCCGGCACACAGGGATGCTGCTGCTGCTGCTGCAGGCCCCGGCAGCCCCGGCCAAGCCCAAAGGCTGTGCCCGTGGGCTCGCCCCTCTCCTGGCTCTCCCGTTTCCCATTCCCCGGGCGGGAGGGCCCTGCCCACCCCCGCCTGGAAGGGTCGAGGAGGAGGAAGAGGAGGAGGAGGATGCCCGGGAGCTGCGGCTCCGCTCCCCGGGGAGGACGAGGGGACAGGAGCTGCTTGGCCCGGGGCGGAGGGGGCCGAGGATGGCAGGGAAGGGAAGGGAAGGGAAGGGAAGGGAAGGGAAGGGAAGGGAANAGGGTTAGGGTTAGGGTTAGGGTTAGGCTTAGGGTTGGTTACGGTAAGGGAAGGGAAGGGAAGGGAAGGGAAGGGAAGCTGCAGAGCCCACGAGGCTCCCGGCGGGGCCGCCCCGAACCCGCCCCCGGCGGCTCCGGGAGCGCTCCCGGGCTCGGCGCTGGGTGGGGGCTCGGGCTCGGCTCCCCCCGAGCTCTCACCTTTTCGAGAGGTCCATGAGGACCCCGGAAAAAAGCTTCTCT
>VZRH01007657.1:421729-508166 GCA_013397555.1 Urocynchramus pylzowi
CCTATTGGCGGGCGCGCCGCAATGCTGCGCTTCTATTGGACAGTTTACCTGTCCATCCAGCCCCGCGGGAACTTCTCGTTGGCCAGCGGGGGCTTCATTCAGTGCGGAGCCGGGAAGGGGAAGAGGAGGCGTGGTTTAACGCTTTATAGGCCACCGGGGAGGGGAGGGGTGGGGCTGGTGGGGCTGCTCCTCCGTTTGATTGGTGGAGGGAGGTGTCGGTCCCGAGGGAGGCCGGTGATTGGCGGCGCCAAGTGTCTGTCGCGGGGCGGGAAGCGGCGCCGGGGAGCGCGAGGGGGAAGATGGCGAGGGCGGGAGGGCGGCCATGGGGGACGGGTCGCCCCTCGGAGGGATCACGTCGCCCCTCAGCGTGGTCAGGTCGCCCCCCGTGGGATAGTCCTGGAGCGGCTCCCCCGCGGGGCACAGCCCGGCGCTGCCTCCTGCGTTGTGCAGTGCGGGCAGGGGAGCTGCCGGTCCCCGTGCTGGGGAGCACTGAGGGGGTGACACTGAGGAGAGGGGAGATCACAGAATATGTTGGGTTGGAAGGGACTCGCAGGATCGTCCAGTTCAACCCCTGCCCTGCACAGACACCCAGCAATCCCCCCGGGCATCCCTGTGTCCAAACCCTCCTGGAGCTCTGGCAGCCTCGGGGCCGTGCCCATTCCCTGGGGAGCCTGGGCAGTGCCAGCACCCTCTGGGGGAAGAAACATTCCCAAAATCCAGCCTGACCTGCCCTGGCCCAGCCCCAGCCCTTCCCGGGCTCCTGCCCCTGGTCACCACAGATCAGTGCCTGGCCCTCCTGTTGCCCTCACCTGCTGAGGGGAAGGCAGAGGGACTGGTGCCTTTTGTGAGGTAAATCGGCATTATAAAGTGTTAAGCACCACGAATTAGGCACATCTGGTGGAAGTGTAGAGTGGGAGGGGGAGAAGAGGCGTCAGAGATTTCCTCCTGCTGCAGCGGGCTGCCCAGCGCTCGGTTCTGCCCTCAGGCCAGCCCCAGGCACTCGGGGGGCTGCTGGAGCCGCACCGGCCGCCTCAGGCTCCGAGGCCTGAAGGGTGGCCAAAACCCTTGGCTACAGAGCACAGGGTTTTATCTCGATGGTGTTTCCATTCTGTGCGCTCAGGACGCTCAGCTCCTGTTCCCTTCCTTGTGGTTGCTCAGCAGAGAACGGGCCGTAAATCCTGAGCCTACAAGAAATTCCCGACTAACACAGAAACGAAAACTGCTCAGCCCTGGAGCTGATGGGATGCTCGATCCAACAGCTCAGCCCAGCAGGCTCTTTGTTATGTTAAGCTCGGATTTATGTAAAGGATGGGCATAAAATGGAATATTTCTTCTTGCAAGTCTTCTGCTGGAACGCACCTTTTCAGCAGGTGTTGCTTGTGGAAGACATTCAAATGCAAATTGTTGTGTTCTCCATCCCCTGGAGTCGCCAGCAATTCCTGTGCTCCATAGGGAACAGAGTGGGTGTATGGCTTGTTCTCTGCTTCACTGCAGTAACAGCAGATTATGTGCTTGACCCTACTGAGGGATCAAAATAAAACATAAACGGCCCCTTTGAATGTTGAAAGATGCTGTGCGTGCTTTTAAAAAGAGGTAAATCAGGACATTTATATCCCAGAAAAATGCCCCACAGAAATACTGCACCATAGGTAACGCTAAAATTCAACCTCACCAACATAGGCATGTGGATGCAGGATGGAACTCATAAATTTAACAAAAAAGCCGTTACTATACAATTTTTTTCCATCCCAAACACCTTTGATCACCATTTAATTTCTATTTATTTCAAATCTAACCTGTAATCCCCTTAAGACAGGATTTGCCTTACAGAGACTGGTCTGCAGAGTGATTGCATAGTTGGAGTCTTTTTTTCTATCCTGGAACCTTTAGAAACTGCCAAAATAAAACTAATTAAGTTAATGAAACAGATTGCAGTACCACACTCTCTGTAAATTAAAACAAGTCTCTCTGTGTTCAGCAAGTGGCAGGAAGGACAGAAATGGAGAGAAGAAACTATAAATTACAGAGAGGAACGGAGACAATCGGAAGGA
Organism: Urocynchramus pylzowi; assembly: GCA_013397555.1. NCBI lineage: Eukaryota > Metazoa > Chordata > Aves > Passeriformes > Fringillidae > Urocynchramus > Urocynchramus pylzowi. The sequence continues at coordinate 423,781 of VZRH01007657.1, forward strand.
ATAAAACAATTAAAATGAAGGCAGTAAAAATGCCGAGCTCCATAAAGATGTGTTGCAGTAAATTGTTGGGATGGGCAGCTGAGGAAGATGAGTTTGGGTGGAGAGAGTGAGGGGATGTGGGGAAGCAGCAGATCCAGCTGGAGTTTGTGCACGGCACCCACGGGAAGGGAATTGTTTGTGCGGGACATGAGGAACCTCTAAACTCAGCACTAGGGATATTGATTTGTTCTGTCATGAAACTCCCCCTGCAAGTGTGAACAGTCCCAGCAGGTCTGAGCACTTCAGGTAATAGCTAACGGGGTGGGGGTGTGGAGTTTTTAATGCTGGACAGTGGGAGCACCACTCTCGGGGCATCCAGTTCCCTGGCAGTGCCGTGCCATGAAGGAGCCACCGCCCCGCGCAGGGCTTTGAGGAGCAACATTCATAAATGGACAGGAACCAGGGCTCCAGTGAAGCCCACCCCGTGACTGCAGCTTCCCTCAGCTGCCTTGGAGCCAGGCTGTGTTAGCAGGCTCCACAGGGAGCTGGCCCTGAATTGCCCAGGGGCTGGAATTGCTATCCCAGGGGCTGGAGAGGTCCAGGCTCCTGAGCTGTCCTTGCTGCTCAGGAACTTGTCCTGATCTGTCTCAGCGTGGGTGCACAGGGCCCTGGAGGAGCGTGTGGATGTACAGGCACCGTTTGTCTTGGTGGGACAGCAGATCCCTGCCCCGATACCTGCACTGGGGGGGAGGAGCTTTAGAGAGGAGGTTCTCAGTCTGCAGTTCAGCAGCCCCACGGAGGCTTTGGACTCCCCACGTTCCAGGATGAGGTTTATGTCCTCTCTGCAGCCTTTGCTCTGCTGCCCTGCCCAATCCCACCTGCAGTCACAGTGGCTTCCTGAGCCTGCCACAGTGACAGTGGCTTCCTGTGACCCTGGGCAGGGCCACCAAACCTCCCCGAGTCAGGTTTAGTGTTCACAGCTTTGCACAGTGCTAATAAATCCACCAGTCAGCGTTTTCTAAGCATGATCTGCTGGTGGGGAATGTTCAAGGCTTTCTAAGTTAAAAGGAAAAAGTGTAACCAGTGAAAACCACTCTGTGTGAGCAATGCAGAAGGATTCAGGCAAATAAACTGAACGTAAACCTGGGTCTTGGTTGTGTGCTGCAAACTCACTGCTCCTCTAACAGATTGGAAAAGTAATGCTCTTACAACAATTGTTGATTATATTTTAGCTGGATTGGAATTTGTTAGTGAATTATTACAGAAAGTTAGTTTGGGGTGAGAAAATCATCAGTCCTTCCTGTAATGTTGGTAACTGATTCCTGTGGCCCTGTGAAGATGGAGCTCATTTTGTTGGGTTTAGGGATGAGCATTAAAGGATTTGGGAAACCTCACTGCAGTCTCACGTGCCCCAGAATTCTGCCCTGCAATCTGAAAAGTCAATTACGTGCTGCATTTCTTGTGAACAAGAGATGAAGTCAATGAGTGGGGTTTAATCTACTGTCCATATGGAGAATTGATTGAAATAGATTTCCAGAGTTGGGGCTGCTTTTAAAAAATGGTAATTGTGAGCCCTTGGGGTGAAGGACTGGCATTGTCTCACTGCTGAGATCTCACTTGTAATTGTGAGGAAATGGAGTCTGAAGGTGCTTCCTGGCTTACCTCCTAATCTGACTGGTTCCTGCCTTCTTCCTGTGCAGCTGCAGGTGCTGGTGGCAGCCACACTGTATCTCCATGGATTTCCCCATTCAGAGAAAATGGGCATCATCAGTGGAGCCAGGACAGATGGGGAAGCCAAACTCAGCTGTGGGTAAGGCAGCTTGGTAATTAATAGAGAATTTCTCATTAAAGTCTTCTGAGAAATTACAGAAGTATCTTTAGCCATAAATATGTCAGAGCAACTTTTTTGTTCCTTGTGGTGTTTCTGAGGTTATTCTATGTCTGCAGCCAAGCTCTGTTCACATCAAGAGTGCCCCACTGGTGAGGTGTGACCTTTCCTCACCTGTGGTCCCTGGAGATGAATCCTATTTCAAATAGGAATAGCAGGAAGGGTAAAACACCTTAATTAGAGGAGTGGGAATCCTACACAGTCTGTTCTCATCGAGGTTTGTTGCTGACAGAGCTCAAGGGGACAGGACAATGGAGGAAATGGAATTGAGTGGGAATCATTTGGATCCTTTGTACTTGGAGCTGAAGGAGCAGCTGCCAACTGCCTGTGTCACTGTGTCCTTCTCTTTGGCACTTACGTGGAGCCTCAGCTCTGCTGGCTGTGAAAAATGGACAATAACGTTTCATTCACACAAGAGTGATGTGGTTTAATTATAGTGAAGGTTTAAAAACAACTTGAGGATGAAGTGTTGTGTAAGTGCTGAATGTTATCCTTGACAATGACACAGGGACCAGAAAATTGGTCTTTCAGATGCATCAAGTTATTCCATAAATTACAAACTAATTTCTCTGCTTAAATGAAGAGTTACTGAGACATTCAACTTTCTTGCTAATTGTTTGACTTCAACAATTGGATGGATTTCAGTAAATTGACTGGTGGAGACGAATGTGTTTTCCAGCATGACATTGTGTGACATACAACAATTGGAAATGGACTGGCTGCAGACCAGAGCCAAGCACTGCAGGTGGTCCCCAAAAGAGAACAAATTTGTGGTGGGATTTTCTAGGGAGATTTCAAAAGGGCCTGTAACAGGCTGTCCCTCCTGAAGGCAGCTTGCCTTCATGGTTTACCTGAGTAAAACCAAGTAACTCTTGTCTTGCATCCTTGTCTGCTTTTCCATGCCACTCAGAACTTGTAGGTGTTGTACCTGGATCTTCCTGGGAGCTCTTCCTGATGGAGGCCCTGCAGAGCCTGGGGTTCCACACTCCCCTGGTCTCTCTGCCTCTTGTGATACTTTTGAAGCTGTTCCAAAGACAGGGTTGGAGCATAAATGACAATGCAGTCAAATTTTTAAAGTCATGCTTAAAAACAAAAGTATCAAAAGCTCAGCTTTGCCATGCAGTGTGTCTTTCAGTCAAAACCCAAACAAACCAACCCAAACAAATAAGTCTCAGCTCTTCCTGAGGTCTGCAGCTCTCCTGGGAGGGATGGGAGCAAAGAAGTGCTGTCATCACAAGCAAGTATTTTCAGCTTTTTGATCTTGAAAGTAGACCTTGGTCTGTGTGTCCCTGTTGGCTTTGTGTATCTTTGCATTCTGGATAAACATAATGAAGGGACCCTGGTGATGAATAAAAATGACAAGTTTGTTATTACTTTAAAATATCACAGGGATTGAGGGGGAATATGTAAGGAAATTATCTCCCAGATTGCTCTCAGTCAGTGTTTTACCTTGTGTTCTCTTACAGACCTTTGTTCTTGTCATTGTCTCATCCTCTGGTTTCTTGTGGACTTGGAACCTCTTGTGCCAAGAGTATTTCAAGCAAGAGATGTATCCCTGTATTTTATGGATATCTGGTGGGCATCCTCTCTTACCCTTTCCTAATCCAATTCCAAGTAGGATCAGTTTATGGAGTGCCCAGGCTCAGCCTGAATTCCTGTCAGAGCTCACCTGCAAATCCCAGCGTGGTCCTTTGTGAGTCACTTCCTTTGGTGAAGTCAGGTCAATTTTTAATTTCTCCTCCCAGGTAATCTTGTAAGTTCTGACTCTGAGCAACACCATTTGCAAGGGGCTTGAACATCAAGAGAGAGAATTCTTCACACCAAGAGCTTGCTCTGTTGCCTTTCAGGACTGCCAATGGTTGGGAAATTGTGTTGCCCTCATTCAGAGACTCTTTTTAACTCAGGCCAGGGGAAAAAACATCCCATCACTCCAGAACAAAGCAGGCTCTGATACTGGAATCAATGAAGCACTGGGATTTGTGGTGGCAGGGTGGGTGATTGGCAGCTGCTCCACAAAGCCACGGCAGAGATGATTGACATGAGAGATTTGATAAGGACACGTGGTGATCTGTGCAAACAGATAGCAAATGTTGCTTGTCCAAGAGTTTTGGGGAGTGTAGAGCTGGAGTGACGCAATCAGAATGGGAACTCTAAAAAATCCTTTTCCTTGGTCCTGTCACAGACAAGTCCACAAAGTGACAAATGGCAGCAATGAGAACATCTCTGTCAGGGTCATTCAGCTGTGGCTCTTGCACATCTGTCTGTTAGCAGCTCCAAAGGCAGAAGATGAATGACATTAGAACCAGTCTTGATGATTTGCAGAGCATTGTTTGTGCTTTTAACTGCATTCCCTGGGATCAGGGGCTGGATCTTGCCTTTGACCCTCTTTCTAGAGCTGGTCCTGTGAAACTCTCCCCACTCACCCTTCAGCAAATAATAAAAAGAAAAATGCAAGCCTTCAACGACTGTGTCACCACCCTCGTGAGGAAATGTGTTGGTGTAGCCAATATTTCTCTGTATTGCCCTAATCTAATCCTCCATGTGGGGCTTATCACAGAGCAGGGCCCGAGCTGCAGTGCCCAGGATGTGCTGCTGGAGCTGGATAATACTTTATTCTTAACAGTTCTCCCCCCACTGCTGCTGAAACCACCGTGCTGAGCAGCACAAACTCTGCTGGCAAAAGATACCTTTGCCAGCTTACATTTATTTCTGTTCACTGGAACAACTGCTTGGAAGTGTGTGGTTGTTTCTCTTGGTAGTAGGCAAGGTTAGGCTTCCAAAACATTGAGAAATGCTCTTAAAAAATGCATTTTCCAGGCACAGTTCATGCTAGTTTAGAAAATACAGAAACGAAACCACAGCAGAGGTACTTGATGCTGAGAAGGAAGCATCCAGTAATGACTGCTCTGCTGCAAGATTGTAGGCTTCCTCTGTTTAGCCTCAGCCTAACTTCTGGAATAAAAAGGGATAGAAAAAGGTAAGGGAAATAAATGAACTGTACCCATGTCATTGTATTTGTTCTGAGGAAAAAATGAGAATTACAGCTACTGTTTGCAAGCAATCTGCCCTTCACCCAGGGTTCATCCCTTGTGTTTGGAGATCTGCACCTGGATATTTCATAGCAGAGCCCCTGGCACAGGGCATTGCTCTGCTGGCAGTTGGGGTTTACTGAGAGTTCCTTCACCTCTGGTGCCTCAGTCTAGGACATATCTGGGGTGCTCTGTTTGTTCTGCTTTGGCAAAAATCTTCTGAATCTGGAATTTCAAGCTGCACCCTTCAAGGGATACATTTCTCTAGGAAATTCCCTTGGTGTATCACACATCAAGGTGAGGGACTGGGTCCCAAAAGAATTACCAGGATTGAATCAAACTATCCCTTAATGAGAATGGAGAAGTCTCAGTCAGGATTCTGCATAAAAGCAGCCAAACACATCCCCAGTGCAGGAAGGAACAGAGGAGGAAGGAGAAAATCTCTTGTCCTCTCTGAGATGAAGAAGGAAAGATGTAAAAATCAGTGCTGTTTAAAATTTGGTAAATAGAATATAATCAGTCTTCACAAAGCATCCTCTGTACTCATCTCTGCTTGCAGGCACAGAACAGACTTGGCAACTGTCTCCTGCATGAAATAGGAAAGGTTTAAATGCTTGTGTAAGCTCTTCAAACAAAACAGCTCTTTGCAGTTAAAACACTGTTCTCTAGGACACTGTATCTGGGAACTGTGAAACAGTTTCTCAGGGTGTTCACCATGGGTTCCCAGCCGTGTGTGAGTGGGGTTTGCAAATCTTTATGTCTGTGGTACAAGGAATTTTTTGTCATTGCAAAGGGTTTTCCTCTAGGGGATAAATTTAATATTAAAGGGATTCCTGATACTCGTGATATTTTCCCCTCAGAATGAAATTAAATTGGCTGGTGGATGCAGGCTTGGACCAGTGACAGGGCAGATGAATCCTCTTCTGCCTGCAGACTGGAGGCAGGAATACTTTGTCACATCAGTAGTTACAATTTGACTTTAGTTTTGCTTTTTCTCCACCAATCTCAATTTGGTTTGAATTTCTGAAGTCACCCAGGGTGAGTCAGATGTGGTCAGGCCAGAGGAAGTTCCTGAATCATTCCCAAATGAGGGAAAACATGAGTCAGTTCCGAGGGTGAAGCACGTTGGGACACAAAGCACCACAGATCTTTCCAGGTTCAGGGGGAGAGAAGGAGCCCAGGCTGGAGGTGTTGGGTTGCAGGGCTCTGGTGGCTGCAGGACTGAGAGCTGTGGCCGTGTTTTCCACAGGGAGGACACAATTCCTGGCACTCATGAGCATTTCTGCTGCAGCTGGAGCAGCCTGGGTGCACAGATTGCAATTAATGCCAGTGCTTCCCCCAGAGTCCTGGGCAAACCTGTGCTCCTGGCAGGGCCCACAGGCCCACAGGTCACTGCTCAGCACCGAGGGGAAAGCTCTCCTGCAGGACTTCATCCACCACAGTGACACAGCAGAATTCCTGTCTAAATGTGCTTGGGTTTTGGATGGTGGTGCTTCCTGTCCATCAGCACAGGCAAAACACGGGACACTGCAGAGTCCAGGGGAGCTGCTACAGTGCAGAGCAGGCTCTGGGGGTGGGGCTACAGAACCAGGTGAAAATTCCTCTTATTAAGACAGGACCTCAGTGATAACTTTAATTTACAGCCAGGAATGTGCCAAGGCAAATCCCTTTCTTTGAGCTCCTTTCTCCTGATTCGTAGCCCTTTGCTGCTGCCTCATTACCCCCCTGGCCTCCGGTGGGGCAGTAAATCTGGAGGCCTAATGGTGCACAGGGCCCTCAGAGGACAGCCCTGCCTTTTCAAATATTCATTTCTATGCGGATCAGGGATGTCCCAGTCTGGCTGTAATCAGGGGAAGAGGGAAGGAGACAAATAATCACTGAACATGACTGTTTGGGGAGCAATTCCTGTCACAAAAACAATCAGCAGCAGAGGTGGATGCGAGCTGGCCTTGCAGCCCCAAGCACAAGGAGTGATGGGGGCTCTTTGATCCCATCAACTCTGATTTGCTTCTGCCTTCACCCCCAGCCAGCTGCTTCCCTCAGCTGGGCTGAAATGCCAGTTGTTTTCTGGGAGCAGGGAAAGGTGCCAGGCTGGGGGAGCTGCCCTTCTTTGTGCAGACCCTGCTGCAGGAGCAGCAGCCCTGCCCTGCAGGGACAGGGACAGAGCACAGCACCCTGCAGGGCACCTCAGCCCCCGGGGATGTTCTTGTTTCTCCAGCTGGTGCCAGCTGGGGCAGGGATTGCAGGGCTGGAGCATCAGCACAGCTCTCCTCCAGCTCAGAGCTTGGGTTATTCCAGGTGGAACAGACCTATCAAATCAGTTTGCAGCAAGTTTGCAGCCCCTGGGATTTGAGCTGATCCCAGACTGATCTCACCCAGCTTAAGGAGCAGTCAGCAGGAGTCATGGTCCCACTAATCCTGATTGAAATGGGAGTTAGAGCAGGGCTTGGATTCCACATCTCCAGAGTGATTCCTTGTGCCATCCAGACCTCATCAAAGTGTCCTGGGGAAAATTATTTTAACCCAGCTGTTGTGCTGTGTGTTGGCACAGGAACCTGGGGCTCAGGGTGACTGAGGTGTGAGCTCCCAGAACTGTGCTCTGTGCTCAGTCCTGGGCTTTATTCAGAGACACAGCTCCAGGCTGGGTTTTTCTTCATATTATCAGGATAACAGCACTACCAAGGGTGTGTCCATCCCTTCACCCTCAGTGGGTAAACTCTACATTTTTCCTTGAGGAGGGATATTTAAACATTCATATGATAATGAAGAAAAGAACCCAACCATACAAAATTTATATAAACTCATATCTAGCCCTGTGTGAAAAAGTAATTCAGAGGCCACAGAACTGCAGGGCTGGCTCAGCCAGGCAGTGTCACAGAGAGCTCTTTCTCTTTAATTTTTTATTTGGATCCTCTCTGTATGTAGGTCACAATGACTTAAAAGAGCAGGCACTGACCAGACAAAACCAAACCTCTCAGAACAAAGCCATTGTTGCAGGAGGATGATTCTTTTTCTCAAACAAGACCCTAAATCAGCCCTGAAGGATTGCAAGTTCCCTGTGTCTCGCTCTGCTGGGATTGCCATTCCCAGCCTGGGCAGAGCTGCAGCCTCGTGTGCTCTGCTGGGCTGGCTCCTGCTGGGGAGGGCTGGGAGCTGCTCCCAGGGCCTGTGTGCTGGGCTGGCCCATGGAATCCATCCTGGCTGGGCCCTGCCTCAGGAGCAGCTCCCAGGGCCTGTGTGCTGGGCTGGCCCATGGAATCCATCCTGGCTCCCCCCCTGCCTCAGGAGCAGCTCCCAGCCCTGTGTGCTGGGCTGGCCCATGGAATCCATCCTGGCTGACCCTGCCTCAGGAGCAGCTCCCAGGGCCTGTGTGCTGGGCTGGCCCATGGAATCCATCCTGGCTGACCCTGCCTCAGGAGCAGCTCCCAGGGCCTGTGAGCTGGGCTGGCCCATGGAATCCATCCTGGCTGGGCCCTGCCTCAGGAGCAGCTCCCAGCCCTGTGAGCTCCTGCTTTTCCCAGTCCTTAAGCACAGGGCTGGACAAAACTCCGCTGCTGCTGCTCCCACCCCAGGAGCATCACTCCATGGCCAGTGCCACTGCAGGGATTCATTCCCTGCTCCCTGGGGGAATTCCTCCTCCTTGCAGGGACACACAGCCCAAACACCTTCCCTGAGCTGCTCTCCAGCTTTCAGGAGGGGAGGGAAAACAGATCCTGGGTTTGGCCCTGGCTCAGCCTTGTGCCAGCACAGAACAGCAGGGAGTACCAATAACCTGCAAGGTTTTATTTTGGGAGAGGAAGAGGAGGCAGCCAAAGGTTGGTGCTCAGGAGGTTCAAATGCTCTGGCCAAAGAGCCTTAGTGAGCCCTGGCTTGCAAACAATGCTGGGTGGCAACACTGCAGATAAAAATCCCAAAAAAACCCAGATATAAACAGACCCTGAGTACAGATCACAGGTAGAAAAGCTCTGTAGAAATGCAGATTAAAACCCAACAGATTCCTCTTCAGCTTCAAAATATATATTGTGCCCCAAAACTTTGCATTGGGGGTTGGAAAGGGAGGATCTTCAGGGTCCTTCCAACCCAAATCAGTCTGTTATCCTGTGGCCCTGTGACCCTGAACTTTGTAAATGTGACAAAACCCCCAGTTCTGACGCAGGGAGAGCTGAGGTATTTTGGTTTCTTTACCTCTCCTGCCTTTTAGGACACGAGCTGCAGCTTTGGCCCTGGAATTCCCAGGCAGGGCTCAGCAGCACGGAGCTGGCACTGGATGGTGCTGTGGCCCAGCACAGGTGAGCTCACCTGGCTGCCAGACAAATCCTGCTGCTCCTGGAACCACCAGGGGAGCCACAGGCACAGCCAGGATCCTGTGTTACTCCTGGGTGCAAATTCTTTTCAGAAGCAGATTTTGCAAGGGCATTTTGTGCCCGAGGAAGCAGAATTTGGGGAAGTTGGCTCCTACCCAGTCACTGAGCTTTTAAGCACCCTGAGAATGATCTCTGCATGTTACCAGTCTGAGCCATTGAAAAAGGCAAGTTTAGGTTAAAAATCAAGTTTTAAAAAACAAACCAATTTCCAGATCACAGAATGTTCTGAGTCGGAAGGAACCCACAGGGATCATCAAGTCCAACTCTTAAGCCCATACAGGGACTGAACCCACAAACCTGGTGTTCTCAGCACCCTGCTCTCATCAACCCTGGCATTTTTAGGAGCTTTCTGGCCCCTGATGTTTTCCCATTGTTTGGTACTCTGGAGTAAAGCAACACTTAAGTAGAAGTTCAGATTTTGAAGTGTTTTCCAGACTTTTCTTCCAATTCTGGAAGGAATCTTTAAGAGAAATGTGGCTTATTCCAGGGTTTGAGAAAATCACAGCTGTTACCAACCCAGTCTCATTTTCCCACTTTTCCATCAATGTTGTTTGATTAATAAGAGCCAGCTTAGTGCTGAGCAACTCAGGAATAAATCAAACTGTAGAAGAGGGACACCAGATGTAATAAAAGCAGTTCCTGGAACAAGGAGATGCAAAGATCTGCTTGGTGTGGAGGTGGGGAAGGACTAGCACGTGAAATTTGTGTATTTTCTCTGCCACACAAGTATATTTTCTTCTCCTGATAAATGTATCCAAGGCAATATAAACAATTTCAAAGAGCTGAAAGTATGCAGTGAGATGTTGCTGTGGATCACACACATCAAAGCAGAGCTGAGGCCCAGAAGAGGCTTTTTGTGCAAAGAAAACTGGCTTTTCTTGTATTTCAAGGAAAGAAATTCTTCTCTGCTTCTCAGACTCTGTCTGTCCCTGCACACTTGACTTGGATCAGCATTTTCAGTGGGGCACTCACTAAACACTGCACTGGCATAAGAAAAATTCACTCAAATATTGGTTTCTCCTGTGTGCCTTTGAGACTATTTCAGATCAAATCCCTCCTTGGTTGGTTCCTGGGGTGGTTTCTCCCCAGCTCCAGGCAGGTGCTGCTCCACCTGAGCCCTGTCCCAGGTGAGCAGGAAAGGCTTCAGAGGGTGACACAGAGAGGAGGGGACTTGGGAACACCAAAAGGTCAACTGCAACCAGATGTGCCCTCAGAGAGAGAAAAGAGCAGTGTTTGAATTGAATGTTCCCTTTGACAGAGCTCAGGGAAGCAGAGCTGAGGGAATGTTCTGGAACAGCAGGGCTTCTCTGGGTGGGAAGCCACAGCCCTGTGAGGAAATCCCAGTCAGATTCCCTGGAGGATAAGCTCCATTTGGAGCTGTGTTATCTGATGTGTCAGCAAGGACAAGCACACAGATATTATCAAGTAATAATACCTTTACAACACAGCCCATGAACTGTGTAGATAAAGGGGTGGCTTTGGGGTTTGCTCAGAAAAGTCCAGAAGAGTTGCAATGATTCCTGTCTTCAGGGCTGTCAGTTACTTTATTAGAACTTTATATATTTCTATATAAGAAATCCATAGAGAGATGAGCTTTAACTCTGATTTTTGACCAGAAGACTCTGCAGATAAAGCTGAATTATATCTTCCTTTTTAGCAACCTTTGAACTATTATCTATATTAGACTAAAACCATTGGAGTTCAAAATATTCCACAGTGGCTCTTAATCCAAGGATGATACTTCAAAGGAATCTGAGCAGTTTTGTGGGAGCCAAATTGAGAGCAGCCAAAATTAGTCTTCCCATGCCTTTTCAGGATACACAAATCCAAACTGGCTTAACAAAATTCAAGTCTTCTGTTGCACTAGTTAAAAATCAAGATAGCTTCCCATTTCTGCTGTCCATCCCCATCCCATTTAACTGGATACCACTGATAAGATTTACTACAGGATAACTCAATAAAGGGAAGACTCCTGGAGAAAGAAGAGAATTAAATTCCCAAGAAGTTGTGGTACCAGGTACATTTTCCCCAGGTTTAGTTTTCTGTCTCTAAATCCCAGCCCAGACTCCAGCAGTCCCCCTGAGGTTCCACTGGGAGATCAGGAACACCAGTGGGATCCAGGCCCTTCCTACAGAGGCTCTGCCAGCCTGTGCAGCCTGGATGAATCCTTTGGTTGTCTTGTTTCTCTGGAAAGTTCTTTTCTGGAGATCCAGACACTGAAGGTTCTCCTGATGGAGTGTTGTCACAAAAAAATAATTGAATTTTCTTTTAGGGAGTCCCCAAAAATACGGGAGTTTTGAGAGATCTGTGCCTTCCCTCCCTGCAGGTGTTTCTGTCTCTGAATGTCTGTGAGCTCCAGTTATTCCTGGTTTTGTTAGGCAGGTCCACGTCCCCTCTGGAGCAGGGACAGGCTCTGGGCTGCATCACCTGTGGAGCTTGGCAGGTGCATTTCTGTGCAGTCTTTGAGCTCTGCCCAAGCTGTGTAATATTTCAGCCCCACTCTGGGCATGAATTCTCTGCTCTTTAGGGCTGGAGAGCGGCAACACCTCGGACCAGACTAAACGGGCACTTAACGAGGCCGAGTGTAACAGGGCTCCCCTGGAATTACCCAGCACATTAAGGCCAAATGAGCTCATCCTGAATTCATTAGCAATGATTCCTCTGAGTGCCAGAGGAATTAATAATCATTAGCATTTCCTAAGAAAGAGCTGCCAGATCCGGCTGGTTCGGGGCTCCGCAGGCTTCCCCAGGCAGTTGCATTGGAGGGAGTCATTAACTGCAGCTCTGCGGGCACTGCACAGCTCCCACTGATCGCTTCAATCCGCACTCCCAGCTCAGCTGAATCCAGCCCTAAAAGCACTTCAAAGCCCGGCACTGCCTGGCTCAGTCACTGCTGGAATTACCTCCCTTATCCTCGTTTTGTCTCCGAGTGAATCTCCCTGGCTTTCTGCAACTCTTCTGAAAGGTTAATAAACCTGGGAGGCTGCTGGGAGCCACCCAAGGGCAAGGGGACTCCACAGACAAAAGGAATGCAAAAACGCTGTGTTATTATTTTGTGCAAGCAAATTCTCAAAGTAAAGATATCCAAGGCTTTGATTTGGCTCCTTAAAGCTCCCTCTGTTCCCAGCAGCATTTGAAGACTCGGCTGTTTTGCATATCAGAGGCAGCTGACTTGGAGGCACAGGGAATTCACTGCTCACTTTGGATGACCTTTCCCTTTGGGGATGAGCTTCCACAAGAGTTTTACTTCTCTGACAACTTACTCCTGTTCACTGTCTCCAAATGCCGCACACTTGGAATTTACATCATCCTGGTCCATTCAAATACAGCTGAGCTTTTCTGCATAGCTGCTCCTTGTAACCAGCAGAATCAAATCAGGGATGATGGAATCTCCTGTCCATGTCTACATGGAACTGTCAGCATTTTTATATCTCATCATGGGACAGCTATCAATACAATCTGATCTTTATGGACAGGGAGCATAAAAGCTCAAGTACCGTTCATATAATCTGATTATCTCCTTCCTTTTACACAGGACTGGGCTGCTTTCCTTATCCAGTTTGATCTCTGTCCCAAGGTCCCTGTGGTGTTACTCTGCCAGTGGAATTGTCCCACTCAAGTTTTATGTGAGCAGGAGAGTTTATGGCTTGAGTTCATGGACCTCCTTCCCAAGGTTGTGCAGGTCCCTCTGGAGCAGAGCAGTGAGGACTGAGGCTCCCATGGCTGTGCCACCCCTGCCCTGCTCCCTGTGCCCTGCTCCCTGTGCCAGTGCTGCCTTGCTCTTCACAGCTGGGGCCTCAGCACTGTGGTCCAGCTGGGAAAGGAAGTTTCCTTTCGTTGGGTTCAGCAATCTTGGGATTAAGCTGAAGGAGTTTTAACTAACAAACTAAGTGTCAAATATGTTTTCAGAATAGTCAGAGTCATTTTACAGCCACTTTTAAATCAAAAGTACAAGGGAAATCCTGGTGGTAACACAAGTTTCCCCAGGTCTTTCTCTGCAGAGCCTGAGAACTGGTGCATGGTCCATTTTTATTTTACTTTTATTCCATCCTGAATGCAAAACCAGTGAAATCTTAAAAGTAAAAATGCATCATTTTGTTAAAATCTGCACTAAAGGAAAGCTGAGCCCTTGGCCTTGATTCCTGCAGATCTCCAGGCTATTGGCAAGGATGCACAATTGCCTGATAACCTTGACTGTCCCGCAGGTCGATGGCATTGCTGTGACTCAGGGGCCATAAAGCTCCATTTCCAAGGGGTGTGGGCCAGGTGGGCTGGGAGCTGGGGCTGCTCTATAAAGGCAGGGCTCAGCCCAGCTGGTCCATCCTGCTCCATCCAGCTGCTGCTCTGCTTCCCAGGCTCATCCCAAGGGAACCATGGCATTCTCAGGCAAATACGAGTTCGAGGCTGACGAGAACTACGACGCCTTTGTGCAGAAGATTGGTGAGTCTGGCTGGGGTCAGGCCTGGGGCAGGGATGGGATAAAATTCTGGGAAAAGGCTGGGAGAGCTGAGATTGTTCAGCCTGGAGAGGAGAGACCCAGCTGCGGCCTCCCAGTGCCTGAAGGAGCTACAGGAAGGATGGAGAGAGACTTTAGAAGGAATGGAGTGGCAGGACAAGGGGGAATGGATTCAGACTTGCAGGGGGTAGGTTTAGATGGGATATTAGGAAGAAATCCTTCCCTTGGAGGGTGGGCAGGCCCTGGCAGAGGGTGCCCCTGGATCCCTGGAAGTGTCCAAGGCCAGGTTGGACATTGAGGCTTGGAGCAGCCTGGGACAGTGGAAGGTGTCCCTGCCCCTGGCAGGGGGTTGGATGATCTTTAAGCTCCCTTCCAACCCAAACTGTCCAAAGATTCCATGTGCATCTAGTTAAAGAGCAAGAGCAAATATAAAAATAGGTTATCTGCAGCTAAATAGCAAAGGCCCAAGGTCCCACAGATGAAACTCCAAGCATTGCATGTGTAGGTTAAGGAGAAGGGAATATTTTAGGTACTTTGTACATTTTTCCTGTGCATTGTTTCTTAAGAAAAAGAATGCAAGATTTGTTTAGGAAATGTATTAATGTACCAACATCTTTCTTTACATCAGTAATTTCAACTCAGAGCTTTGCTATTGTAAAAAAATTAAAAATAAGAAATGAACAACAAATCAGATGCTCTGAGAACAAACACACCACTACCACCCTTCAGTTCAAATTCAGCTTAGATTTGATAACCTCCGAGTTTTTATTGTTTTAGGTCTCCCCAGTGACAAGGTTGAAATGGGAAGGAACTGCAAGATTGTGACAGAGGTGGTGCAGAATGGGAATGACTTCACGTGGACACAGCACTTCCCGGGAGGCCGCACCACCACCAACACCTTCACCGTGGGCCAGGAGGCAGACATGGAGACCATGGGAGGGAAGAAGTTCAAGGTAAGTTCATGGAGCCCTTCAGCTCCCCAGCCTCAGGTGGATTTGCATTTAGGGTAAAAAGCAAACCTGTGTCAGGCCTAGTGAAGGGCCCATGGCAGGGGGTGGAACATGAGGGGCTCTAAGGCCCTTTCCAACCCAGACCATCCTGGGGTTCCCCGAGTCCATCATCACAGATTGCTGGGCTGCCTGCCAGGACCCTTTTCAGAGCTGGTAATGAGTGATGTGCAGGTCTGGAACCTGAAGGAGCTGGAAGATGAACAAGTGTCTGTTTAACCTGTGAACATTCAAGAACTAAAGCCCATGGATTTCAGCCCTGTGCAGCACAGCCTCTGTCTCATAAACTTCCAGCACCAGGTGTTTCCAGAAGCTGGCAACAGAAATTCCAGCAACCCCAGCAACATGAACCCTTTCTCTCTCACAGGCAACTGTCAAAATGGAAGATGGGAAACTTATAGCTGATTTCCCCAACTACCGGCACACTTCAGAGATCTGTGGGGGGAAGCTGGTAGAGGTGAGTGCTCAAAGATCCAGGGTAGTTCATAAAAACAAAGAAAACCCCCAACATCTGAAGTTTAGGAAAACATCTTAATTGAAGGACAGGCTCTGAGCTATCCCCAGGGCTGTTCCCCTGGGACTCTGGAGCTCTGATTACACTGTTCAACCAAAGTTTTGGGTTGTTCTTTGTTCCAGATTTCTACTTCTTCTGGTGTAGTCTACAAAAGGACCAGCAAAAAGATTGCCTAAGGCAGCAAGGCCAGTCTCTTCCAGTGCACTGAAAGCCAACAATAAAATAAATAAAATGAAGTTCTGTCTTTGTCTCTTTCTTGGTTTTACAAACATCATCATGTTAATGCTTACCCCATTCCTAAATATCTGATGAGATGAGATTTAAGGTCCCTCCCAACCCAAACCCTTCTGTGACTCTGATTCTCTGCTCTGAGGGACACCAGTGGTGCTCAGAGCACCACTTTGTGCCCTGAGAGGAGCCCTGAACCTTAAAAAGGAGACCTTTTAATACTTCCTGTGCAGACCAGATGCCTTTGCTGTGAGAGCTGCCTTGATGGGGCTGGGAGGGATTTTACGACTCCAGCTGACAAATTCCTGACTCTTTTTGGCTGGCAAAGCCCGATTCCATTAACAAGGACTGTGCTGGAGTGTGGGGGAGGAGGCCTGGTGACACAATCCAGCAACAGTGGCACTTCCCAGCTCAGCTTCAGGAAATGACTGTTGGTTTCCATGCTTTATTATAACAATGCAATAACCAAAGCATTCTGCACCAGTATTTGAGTTACATGTCCATGGCACGTTGGAATAATCATGGAATACATAACGGGTGGCTTTGGGATGGAGACATTCATGAGGCTGCTGAAAGCCTGGTACCCTGTGGAAAAGTCTAAATAGCCCATACAGGGTGCAATCAGCTGATAATCCCATAGGCAAATGTGGGGTCATCTGATAATCCCATACATGTCCCACATAAGGCCACACTTTGTTGGATTGAGGCCCATTTCCTATTTTTTCCCCATAGTTTCTCCTCCTACACTTCATTGAGATAATCTTGGTCAGGATAAATCAAGAATCCAGTAAATAAGCTGTCTGTCCAGTAGGGATCATAAAAGAGCCCATTTTGCTCGGAGTAAAAGATTTGCAGCCACACCTCATCGTCCTGCTTCAGCGCCAGGATGGTGGATCCCGAGGCCACGTCGTGGTTCCCAGTGTTGGCATCAAAAGTCTTGATCCGGTACTGGCCGTTGTGCACCAGGCCAATGGCCAGGTGCTTGTTGGCCAAAGTGATGTCGTAGGTGAAGTAGTAAATCCCTGGGATGCTGCAGACGAACTTCCCGCTGGAAGCGTTGTAATGCCCCCCCTCGTTCATCAGGATCCTGTCGAACTTGATGGGCAGCCTCTCCCTGGGGTAGCTGGTGGACACGGCCACCGAGAAGGCAGACCTGGCCCTGCTGGCCCCGCAGCTGCAGGGTCCCGGCAGCCCGGGCTCACCCTGGCTCCCTTTGGGCCCTTTCTTCCCCGGGGCCCCGTTTTTCCCGGGATTGCCCTTTAAACCCTTGGGCCCCCGGGGCCCTGCCTTGCCAATGGCTCCCGCTTTCCCCTTCGGGCCTGGCTTGCCAGGGTTTCCCGTTCTGCCCTGGGGACCTGAAAGACAAATGATCTTATCAGTTTTCCTTATCACTCTTGAGGGAAAGAGGTGATGCAGCTGGGTGGAAGGGGGTTAGAGCATTGCAGCAGGGATTTCATTAAGGAGGAAGCCATTGCTGGTGTGAGAATCCCAATGAAATCCCACTGGGGGCTGGACATCTGTCCGGACTGACCAGCCAGGGTAGGCAGGGAGCTGGTGTGGTAACAGAGGAATTCTGTCCTTTTTAAGGACCAAAAGGCTGATTCCATTATCTGGCTCACTTGAGAAAAAGGAGGAATTACAGAACAAGCTTTAAATGTTCGGGGTTTATAGAGCGTGGCAGGTTTGTGGAGCTTTCAGAGCCCCAGTTTGAGCAGGTGAGTACTTTTGATCTCATGTATTTCCTTTTTCTTGTTTTTTTTTTCTTTTTTTTTCCTTTTTCTTTACATTTAGCGTGAGACTGTATAAAAACAAGGTAAAAGGACTGTATAAAAACAAGATAAAAGCAAACCTAGATGTTGCAAAAAGCCCAGCCCAGCCCAGCCGGGGGATGAACCAGCAAACACGGGGGGCAGGGGCTGCCTTGAGATGGGAAGGGAGTTGGACTGGCAGCGATTCTGGCTCGGTGGCATCCGATATGAGCAAAACCGGGAGGATTTATGCAGTGTCTGTTGACCTGCTGCTAGCAAGAGCAGATCGAAAAGCAGCTGTGGCTGGAAATCTGCTCTCCAGATTCCCGGTTTGGGGAGGGAGGAGGGAGGCAGCCGCAGGCTGGGCTCGCTGGCGTTGCTGAGGCAGGAGTGCTCTCTAGTGTGGCAGAGGGAAATCTCTGCTGTCACAGGGCTGCTCCTGCTGCTCCTGCTGCCTCTGACTCTGGCAGATGCAGAGCACAGCCCCGCCTGGGCTCTGTTTGCCCTGCACTAGCTCCGGCCAGCGCTCAGGGCAGCCGGTGCTGCCTTTTCTCAGGTGGCTCTGGTTCTGCTGGCAGCAGGAACCCGAGACCAGCTCCTGTCAGCTCAGAGAGCCCTGAGCAGCGCAGGGCCAGCCTCGCTGCGGCGCAGAGCGAAGCCAACGCAAGCTGCAGCTGTGAGGACATGGTGAGAGTCTGGAGCCCCTCGGCCAAGCGGGATCTTTCGGAGGAGTTTCCCACGCGGCGGAGCTGTGAAGGGGCTGTTGCCCCACAGCTTCCACCTTTCCATTGTCATGTTGAGCGCCTCTCTCTTACCTTCATCGCCGTGCTCGCCTTTGTCCCCGTCCAGGCCGTCCTTGCCATCCTTGCCCGGGAAGCCCATCCTGCCCACGGTGCCGGGAGTGCCGGGCACGCCGGGGGGCCCGGGGGGCCCGGGGGGCCCTGGCAGGCTGCAGGCCAGCTGGGCACCCTCCTGCAGCTCCCGCTTGGCAAAGCCCCCCAGGATGTGGTTTGCCACGCAGGGCACGGTCCAGAGGAGCAGCACAGCAGAGATCATGGCACAGCCTGTGGGGAGCAGACGGGGTAAGGGAGCAGCCTGTGGGCACCGCTGGCATGGGCTGGTGTAGAAACTTGCATGAAAATGGGAGATTATTTGGCTTGCCTTGGCAGGGTGGGGGAGCTGTTTGCTTTGGTCTGATGCGATTCCAAGGACTTGGCTCACGGAGTTTTCTAGGTCAGACCAATATTTTTATCAAACTTACACTTCTCCGAGTCTATGTCTGTGGCCATCCCTCATTTTGTTTTGCTCCCTGAGCCTCTTTTCTCCCAAAACACCAGGAGCAATGGCAGAGGGGTGCAGGAAGCAGCTGCCTGGGAGCAGGGGAGTGGAAGAAGGAGAAGGGGTTTGGTGTGAACATCCCCAGCATGACCTGCCTGTGGATGGGTCACTGGGGTTTCTTCAAAACACGAAGCCCATCATATGATGCAGGGCAGGACTCAGAAGAGAGGCTGGGCAGGCTTTGGGCCAGGCCCTAGTGCCTTTTGCCTGTCAATCTGAGCTGAGCTTCATCCCCTTCCCCACTGCAGCTCAGCTTTAGCAGCTCCCCAGTTGTTATGTCCAACTCCTGCACTGGAAATAAGATGCTTAAAGCACTAGCTAAATTCCATGTTGGCCTTAGCTCTCATCCTGCTCTCAGCTCCTGAGGGGTGGAAATGCTTATTTAGATGCTCCAAATCCAGCCAGCTGATCCTACATATTTATGCTCAGTGGGAGCCCCCAGTTCTGTGATATTATAATTAAGAACATGCAGAGGAGAGGGAAATGCAAACCAGATCCAGGGCTGGATTTGGCTGCTTAAGCCCTTTGGTTCTTCAGCTCTGATTTGCTGCTGGTTGCTTTAATGGACTTGTGAGATGGAAAACACCACCCAGTGTTCATGTGGAAAGCTGAATGAAAGCTTCTGAGTTCATGGGAAGGGAAACAAACGCCTGTGGAGTGGGAGATCACAAGGCAAGCTGCATCCCTGCTTCCCAGGAACCCCTCACACGGGGCACAGAAGTGAGAGATGTCTGGAGGTAGATGTGATTCACAAGCTGTGGCAGGGAAAAATCCCTTTGTGGAGCATAACCTGGAGAAAAGCTGGGAATGCCTCATGTGGAGAAGAAAGGCGTGAGAAGGAGCAGAGGGTGGAAGGGCAGCTCCTCCTGTGACAGTTTCTTACCATAATCACTTCTGTTACCTTGAGACAACCCAGCTCGATGGCCTGGTGGGATAAAAAGTGGCAAACAAAATCCCCCGAGGCTGGGAGGTCTGTGGGATGAGGACTTGGAAAAGTGGGGAGTATCTAAGTAGCTGGGGCTGTGCTCTGGCACAACTCCAGAGCTGGTGCTAATTAACAGCTCCACAAGAACTCTTCATCCCATATCCCAGCAATGTGTGTGGGAGGCAAAGCACCACCACATCCACAAGAGCATCTATAAATAACCTCTTCAAGAAATCTTTTTGAAAGAGAACAAACCTCATGCTGTTCCACCTTAAAAGGAAAATTGTTCCTCGATGTAGAAGGTCCGATGAGGTCCAAAAAGCAAATTGGAAGCAGATCAGCATCTCCCTTCTCCGTGGTGTGGGCAGCCAGCCCAGCACAGGAGGCTGTGCAGCAGCAGGGCTGATTTTCCAATGACATTTTAACTAATGGCTTTGTCACCAGGGTTAGGGACCTTTGGGCTGCTACCAATGCCTGTTGTGCATTAAAGAAGTGTTTCTGTAAGAGAAGATCCTGCCTGGAAGAGTCAGGATCAGCTGTACTTTCTGCTGCTTCCAGGGCATCTGGGCTGAAATCCCAGAGGAAAATCCCTGAGGGTTGCCAGATGTAGGGCTTGGTGGCACGTGCAGTGACGATGATTTTTTGGCTGGTGAAGCCACCCTGTGCCATGTGGTGGTGGGAGTAGGAAACTGAGGGAATTGCTACTTGGAGGGAGACAAGAGCAGGATCAGGGACCCAGCAGTGAGTGATCACCGTGACTTTCTTCTCTATTTCCTTTCAGTATTAGAGGCTTTCTCAAATAAAACATCCATCTTTCTGCCTCACAATTTCCTAGTGTACCTCAAGGTGTCTTAATTAATCTTCAAGATAATCATTATCCCCATGAGCCTAACTCTTAGCTCTGGAGGTTGCCCTGCAGCATCCCCGGGATGGAAGCTAAAGGAGCTCTTGGGTGCAAGGCTGATTTCGCTGAAATCAGGTGAGACAGCAGTGACAGACCACAGGAAATGGGTAGATTTAACTGATAGGAGCCAGGGAAGCACTTACACCAACAGGGGTTTGATGTGTTCCCTACTGCTGCACAAAGCAAAGGAGGGAAAGCAGAGATGCACCTTCTGTCCTTGGCTGCAGGCACCGGGAATTCCTGTGCCAAACCTTCCCTAGCCTGGAGCAGAAACACCAGGAATTCCTGTGCCAAACCTCTCCTAGCCCCGAGCTCAAGCCGTCTCGGCAGCTGCCCAGTGCAGGGACAGGCTGAAGGAGGTGCGAGCTCCCAGCAAAAGCGAAGGAATGCTTCCCTCATGGTGTTATTTCTTTAACTGGCAACTGTTGCCTTTATGGATTCCTGTGCAGGCTTTGGAAACCTGAGTGCTCAGTGACTTAGACCTTATTTGGGAAGTTTTCAAAGTTAAGGTTAAGAGGAGGGAGAGGCAGAGAAAGGAAAAGTGGATCTACTCACCAGCCTGATCTCCTCAGTGAGATCCTGACAGGCGCTGGCAGCCCCCAGGGCTTCAGGCAGATGTTCTGCTGCAGATCCACAGCCCCGTCCTGCCACAGCAGGTCCTGGAGGGCTGTGCAGGATTGACTTTGGTCCTTTTTATTCCTGTTTTACTCCTTCTCGTGCGTAGCTTGAGCTCCCTGCAGCAGTTCCACTTTGGCTCCACGTTGCCAAAGGCATATTTTTATTATTGTGTAATGGATCTGTGCCTCTTCCTCGGTCACGTGGCGCGGGAAGAGATTTTTACGCACATGTGGCTGGAAAGCTCTTGATGCTTGGGAGTTTTCCCTTTCTCTCTCTCCCTCACAATCCTGGAGGAAAGGCTCAGGGGCTGCCTGGATCATTTCTGATTGATGCTGCCCCTCTCTGCTGCAGTCGCTGCCCACACAAGCAGGGAAGGGGTAACGCTGATCCAACTGGGGAACAACTTTCACACTTTATCCTGGACCATTAAAGGGAAGAAAATCTTGTCCTAGGGGTGGAAACTCACTTGAATCACTCCAGGCTTGAATTTAAGGACCAAGTCACGAAGCAGCAGCTCTGCAAATGCAAATTTGTAGCTCAGCACTTCTTCGGGTTGACATGCACTACAAAATACAACTTTGTCTTAGGGATGGCAGGGCAGGAATGCTTCTGTCTTGGGAAAGGATTGGGATTTTGTTTTAAGCTTGGAAAGTAATTACAAACCCCCAACAATTGCTTCAGGTAAGACACGAACAGCAGGAGCAGGATGCTCTGGGATGCTGCCAGGGCTGGTATTGACCAGACTCATCTTTGGTGGTGGGTTCCTGCTCTGGCCCCACCAGGATCCCTTATGGGTGTGGGACAGGCGTGTGCCTGGTGGCAGGGCTCCAAACCCCGCCCTGCAGCCAGTAAATCCTTTCTGCTCAGTGCAGAGCATCAGCTGATCAGGAGAATGCTGGAAGTGTCATTCCTTGCTCTGCCCAAATTCATCCTTCTCAGAGCTGTCGTGCTTTATTTTTAAGCTTTTCCCTGTGCTTGCTTTTGGCACTTGGTGGGAACAGATCTAACATAAAAATGAAGCCTGTATACAGTTGGCTTTGTGAGCTGGGGCCAGTTTAGATGCTCCTGGGAGGACTGGGAACATTTGGCTGAGGAAGCACAGGGCTGTTTTCGTGCTGTGCTGACAGTCCCACAGAGCTCCTGCAGAGCCAGCGCCCCGGCCCCAGCTCCCTGACACTGAACAACCTCCAGGGGAACAGCCCCCCTTCCCAAACCCGTGCAATCACCAGCTTTGCATTTCCCTGGGAAAAAGGCTGTTCCAGAAAAGCTGGCTCACCTCTGGCACTGGGGTGAGCACAGCTGGGACAGACCCAGACGCTGCTGCGAGGGCTGCTCTGGATATTGGTAAGATAAAAATTCTCACTTTTTGCCTGTTTCTATGAAGTTTGTAAGAGCCCAGATCTCGTGCTGGGCCCCTCTGCCTGGGTGTGGGCCAGAAGGCTCAAGGCACTGCATGTGAAATAGGAAACCAGGTGAAAGCTTCCCGTGGGCTTTGCTGCCCTGCCAGTGGGGTGGGCCTGGGAAGCCACAGTGGTTCCCTCAGATGGTGTGGAAAAGGAACAGCTCCTCTGCTGCTCCTGCTCCTAGCCCATGGCACCTGTGTTTGGGATGGGTGTGACACAGGCCAGGGACGAGAGGATACCTGGACACACAGCAATCCTGCCGGGCAGCTCCAGGCAGGAGGAGGGAATTCACAGCTCAGGGTGGTTTTGTGCCCAGGTCTGCAGCATGGGGAAGGCAGTGAGAGCCTGACCTAGTTCAGCAGTGTGGGGAGAAACTGCTGGGAAGCTCCTGCAGGGCAGATGGGAAATCTGTCTGTGCTGCACAACCAGGCCAGGCTCCACCAGGGTCCCAGACAGCTCTGCTGAGAACACTTGGCAGGACAATTTGTTAAATAAACAAACTGCACAGAGAATCAGAGCAGCCTGAGACTCGTGCTCAGTGCTTTTTGTGTCAGTGAGACACTGTGGGGGACATTACAGCAGATCTTGTCCCCTCTGTGCTGCCTTTTAACAGAAGCCTCTTGAGCTGTGACTCCCGTGGTGTCCCCAGGGAAGGGGGCTGGCTCAGGGACAGGTCTGGGCTGGGGCTGCATTCCCTGCTCAGGATGTTCTGCCTGGAGATGGAGGGGAAGAACTCAAACAATGCCTGCTTGAAAAGCTGTCAGTGAGTAGAGAAGGGGTTCACGCTGCTTTTGGGGTGAATAATGCGAAAACCAGCCTGACCCATGGATCCAAAGTTAAACATCCTGAGAGCAGGTGAAAATGTGACAGATGATAAAGTGCCTGATAGAGGAACAAACAAGTGATGCTACTGACACCTCACCCAAAGCTGCTGGGCTGGCACAGCTACACCTGCCTGACAGCCCAGGCCCAAGCACACCCCTCTTGGAGAGTGTGTGGAGATTCCTCCCTGGAGTGGGGACACCCCTCAAGGCCACTCCTCAGGGCTGAGCCAAAGAGATGTGCCCACAGTTGTTGGTCTGGATGAGAAACACCATCCTCTAATACTTTTTGCTATCTTTAGTATAATTGTCTCAATATAACTGCTTTAATATAAATGCTTCAATTTTGCTTCAAAACTAGTGCACTGTACTATACTAGTAGTTCTGGCTACCCATACTAGGTAGCAAATAATTCTGTTTAAGGCCTTTTTAGTCTTATCACTAGCATGATAAATCATTTATTTCTATATAAATATATCTGTTTTGCCATCCTTAATCCTGCAGGACAAAGTCACCTAAAAGGTTCATTCACCCTTTGCTGTTGCTGTGCACGTGCTGTGGGGGAGAAGTGGGAGTGCCTAAATGTGGGCAACCATCAGTTCCCAGCCTGGAAGGATTTCCCCTTGTTTACCTTCTGAGCACTCTCTGGTTTCTTTGTTAGGTACTGCCCTTGCAGGCACGACTTTGTAACCAAATAAAATGATTCAGCAAATGCCAGAAGAGCTGAAATTCACACCCAGGCTGGAAGCAGCTTAAAACCCAGCAGTAACAATGGGAGTGTGCCTCACCACAGATGAGTGTCAGTGCTTTGGGGTTTTGGGGAGATACTAATGGGAAGGAAGAAGCATTTTTCCACCCAACAGGCCTCCAGTCTTACTGTGGGATGGTGATTTGAGTAATTTTTATTGCCCTGCATAAAAGCAGTTTGGAAGTCTGTAAGCAGCCTACAGAGAGTGATTGTCCCTCTCCAAAAGCCCCCATAAAAATGAGTCAAAACCCTGTTTAAACTTAAAGGATGCCCTTGAGACCATTAGCTCTGCTTAGGAGCTGCAGCCCTGACCCATTAAGATAAAAATAAATAGAGCTTATTTTGGGAAGACGGAAGTGGGAACCAGCCCAATCACCAGTGAGCCACTGCCAGCACTGAGCAGATGTGTAAAGCTCTGTAAAGCTTGGGGTTATTGCTTTTTGTTCCATATACCTTCTAATAATAATTCAAAGTAAATTCAGTAAATTCTGTAACTCAAAGTAAATTCAGCAACCTTTCTGACTCACCACAATTGGCCCCTGCCTTGATACCAAGTAACACAGTCAGACAAGAAGGGATTTCTGAAAATGCCTTGCCCAACTACAAAAAACCTCCAGCCCCCCTGCTCTGGAGTCTGCAGCATCAGACTTGCACTGTAACCATATCCAATAATAATGTAAAATAAACAAGACACCAACAAAATGAGAAACAATTTCCCTACTCCTACCTTAAGGCCACAACTGAACCCCATGTCAGAGATCCTGCAAGAAGGACCAGAGCTGTTATTTTATTTAGGAGCAATAAAAAAAATTCTGAAAAACTAACTCACAGCTGGTGTATAGGAAGTAACCTCAAACCTCACCTCAGGCAGCAAACAGGGCAGGTAACACTAGCAGACTCTCCATTTTTCACAATTTTTGATTCTTCTGGGCTTTCTTTGCTCTCCAGCTTGTAAATAAGAGCTTGTCAGGCAGGAAAATACACCAGGGAAGCTGAAAGAGAAAGTAACAAGCTTGGCAAACTCAGCTTTCCACTGCAGCACACCAAGGCAAGAGGGAGAACATCTGATATCACTCCTAAATTAAGCTACCTGTAAGATGCTCTCAAAGCAGCCTCAAACCTTCTTCCTTAACAAAACCCACAACTTTATACCCAGTGAGCAGCTGGGGGCTGGATTGTTCAGCTCAGAGCTGGTGAAACTACTCCACCAGCACATGGAGAGAGGCCAAAGGCTAAGAGCAGTAATATTTAGTTTTACATATTCCTGCAAATAAACCAGGATTAATTAGACCAGGCAACACTAACGCCTCCCCAGCTCCCTCTGCGGGCTGGCACTCGCTCCCAGCCCGTAATTTCCCACGTGAAAAAGGCTCATTCAGAAATAGTATCTCTTTATAATAAGCTTCCAAGGGCCGAGTTTAGCCCAACTGCACCGAACCTGTGTTTTCAGGGGCCAGCTGCAGATCTTTCTCTTTGCTTCCTAATCAGAAAAAAACCTCCCTCACATTCCACAGCTGCAACCTATATAAGGGATGGGGCTCAGGCACTCTTGTTTTGCCTCGAATACTTGAGGGGAGGTAATTTTTCATCTGCAGCCCTCAAGAGCATGGAGAGCACTTGGAGGATTTGTGTTTGTTTGTACTGCTGCTTGCCCTGGCTCTCTGCTGGCACCCAGTGCTCGCCCCGCTCCAGGGGCCGGGCGGGCTCTGCGGAGGCCCCTGGGTTTTTGGCAGCTCCCGAGGATGCTGCCGGCCAGCTCAGCGCGGGGCTGCAGCTGCCCCAAGGTGGGGCACCAGCCCACGCCCTCCTGCCCCCCCTGCTCAAGGTGCTGCACGACCGCGGCCCCCGGGGCTGGCACAGCGAGGCGCCGCGGCTGCAGCCGGACTCCAGGGCCCTTCGGTACATGAAGAGGCTGTACAGGATGTCTGCCACCAGGGACGGCATCCCCAAGGCGCAGCGAGGCCGCCTCTATAACACGGTGCGGCTCTTCACCCCGTGCTGGGAGTGCGAGCGCAGCCCCGCGCACCTGGGGAAAGGTAGGTGTGCAGGGCTGCTGGCAAGGATACGCGGGGTGTCTGTGCGTTCTGTGCCGGCAGCAGCGGACAAAAACACCTCCTTTCTTTAGAGCTGCTGCTATTTTAGTCCTGGAGGCTCTTCTCCTGAACTGGGGGAGTTTTTCATAGCCTTCTTCTCCTTGAGTGGCATTAGGTACAGACTTCACAGGCTGGGGAACACCACACAAATGGTATGTACGAGACATGCTGATGTTTCGGGCTGACTCATCTCCTCATGAGTCAGAAAAAGCCACAAGCAGATCTAAGTGAAGTAGGAAAAGTGGAAAAAATGTTGAGGCATAATGGGCAGCACATTTCCTTCTACAGCCCATCTTGGTTTTGCTTTTTTCAAAGAACTACAGCACTGGTATGAGACTTGTACCAAACTGCCAGAACCCACTGCCAGAGACTCCTCTTCTTGCCTGCTACATTTGCTAGAGAAGAATCATGACCAAACCCTGAAGGGAAGAGTAGAATTACTTGTAAATCAGGCTCAGAACTGGGATGGCTGGACACACTAACTTATGGTGCTCCCATGGCTTTCTTAAACGTGGGCCGATCACAACAACAGCACCTAGAAATCGCTGGCTGTTAATCCTGCTGAGGTGACCTGAGTTCTCCTGACTCGGGCTTTTCACTAGAAAGATAAACACGAGCATCGTGCTGCTGCACAGGAACAGCCCTTTGAGGTGGAGTTCATGGTTTGTATCATCTGCAGTGTTTAGTTCCTGTTACCCCACAGCAGCACTAAAGAGACAACAGCTGACTTCCTCTGTGCTGGTTCTTTTAAAGAAATGAATCCTAATAACTGTTAAAATCAGGGGTTTTCTTTGGCTTGTTTTAAGCTCTTAATTTTTAACTCCTGTGTCCCTGACCAAAGTAGAAATTTCATGTAGTAAATGTATGGGAGGGCATTGAAATTGTTTTCTTATGCTGCTGAATAATTTTTACTTATCCACTACAACAGTATTTATGTCCAGGTGGAAAAATAAGACACACTAATACTACAGGAATCTGTTTTCCTTCCCAGGAGATGTTCACTCGGTGGATTTACTCTTCAACTTGGATCGTGTTACTGCTCTGGAGCACTTACTGAAATCTGTCTTGCTCTATTCCTTTGACACATCTGTTCCCACCTCCTCTTCCATTACCTGCATATGCCATTTATCCCTTAAGGAACATGATTTTTCCAGGCAAGTTTGCCCCAGCATTTCCCACTCTCTAGCTTTTAGCCTGCACTTTGACATTAGGAAACGCAAATGGGTGGAGATGGATGTGACTTCTTTCCTCCAGCCTCTGATTGCTACAAACAGGAGGAACGTCCATATGGCTCTGAACTTCACTTGTCTGATGGGTGACCCACAAGGGAGCACGAAGCAGGAAAACGCTGTTAATGTGACACTGGTTCCCCCTTCCCTTCTGCTGTATCTGAACGACACCAGCGAGCAAGCTTATCACCGGGGGAGCTCACTGGGGCACGGGAGGAAAGGCAGCAGCCCGCTTGTGGACCCTCCGAAGGGTGACAAAGGACAAGGCAATCCCCAGGGTAAAAGGGCCTCTCGCCAGCGAAGGAACGAGAATCCCAAAGCGGCCCCGGCCACCTCACCTCATAACCTGAGCGAGTACCTGAAGCAGTTTGTGTTCCCTCAGCACGAGTGCGAGCTGCACAACTTCCGCCTGAGCTTCAGCCAGCTGCGGTGGGACCGCTGGATCATCGCCCCGCACCGCTACAGCCCCCAGTTCTGCCGGGGGGACTGTCCCCGCGCCCTGGGCCACCGCTACGGCTCCCCGGTGCACACCATGGTGCAGACCCTCATCTACGAGCGGCTGGACCCCTCGGTGCCCCGGCCCTCGTGCGTGCCCGCCGCCTACCGCCCGCTCAGCGTGCTGACCATCGAGCCCGACGGCTCCATCGCCTACAAGGAGTACGAGGACATGATCGCCACCAAGTGCACCTGCCGCTAGTGGCAGCCGGCCTGGCTCTGCTTCGGGCTGCCTTCGCACTCCCAAACCCACCTTTGTTCTGCCTTCTCAGGGTCCTGTGGCTACATCACTGAGCAGCGCTGCTGTAACTCCGGGAGCTGGGATTTAGCACGGGGTTAGCAGAAGGGGGGTCACATCAGAGCACTGGTTTTTGTACTCACTCAGCCTTTCTAGAATGTGCAATTAAATGTAAATAGTGTCTTTTTATCAGGAGAATTTTGCATTTAAAATGGGGGAAAGGTTTCAACTACTAAATGTCTATTTTTAAACTGCTTTATTACAGATTAAAAAAATATATATATATATGTAAATAAATGGCTATCACGAATACCCTGACATGCAGTGCCTGCTACTCTGCCTCTACAGAAACCTTGTGTGTGGCACTTCCAGCAATGACTAGCAAGGGAAGAAAGTCTTTGATGTTAGAATTATTTCTTCAGTTTTTCATTCTCTTCCCCTACCACATTCCAGCTCTTCCAAGCAGGGTGACAAAACCCTTCCTCACAGTTCTATAAAGAGTTAACAGGTTGTTTTTTGCTTTTCTTCTGTTTCACACTTTGGGCTTTCTAAGCTAAAAGAAGGGTAAGAATTTAAGGGCAGCTGTGGGTAATTTGTGAACACTTACATCAAGGCACTATTTTGGTAACAGCTGGCATCAGGTGAGGCTTCCTTTGATACAAGAATAAGGAGCCCATGGGGTGAGAGTAGAGGATTGTCCACTGGATCCCCACTGCCACTGGCTTCTGAAGTAGGAAGAATTGTTTAAAAAGCTTAATCCCCAAAAATGGCTTCTAAAAGCCTTAAATGTGTTGATAGAAATGCTGTTCAGTGGGTTTAATATTCTGAAATGTGGGGCCACAGCTTTGTTTTCTCTCACAATGAAACTGTAGGTAACAGGTGCCTCAACTCTAGATGCTTTCACACCAAATTTTTACTGTAATTGATTTATTATGATTTATTTTTTCCTCCTAGATTTGCGGTTCATACACAAAACCTCTCAGCTTTAGTGGGGATTTTTTTTGTTTGTTAATTAAAGGCTGTGGAGCAACACTATCTTGCTAAAATTTGTTCAGAACATCCTTTAATGTTGACTTGCTAATGGATTAATAAAGAAATGCTGTAACTTTCTGCACTCAGCCACCCAACCAGCCCCTACCTGAGGTCCTGAGCCATTTCAGAGGCTGGGAATTCAGCCTGGCAGGGCAGGGACTGCTGTGTGGTGTCACTCTGATGGGTCACCTGGTCACTGAACCCACGGGCGGCGGGGTGTCCGGAGAGCTCCTGGAGCACAAATCTGCCCTCAAAGTGAGGCTCCTGCTCCAGGTTTCAGTCTCTGGCTGCTGAACTCAAAGTGGTTGACACCAAAAGCTCAAAACAGAATCCTGGTGTCACAGAAAACCATCCTGGTGCCAGCACTGTGGGCGGTTGGGTCAGTTTGGATTGTATCACTCCTGCTCATCCCTTCAAACCCTGGGAATTTGGCTTTGCTCACCTGCCAGAAAAGAAAACAAATGGAATTGTTTCCTGAGACAAATCCTTCTAATTATCATGAAATGTCTAATGTAGTCCAATAATCCTAATATATTCTAATAGTACATTAATGGGTATTATTGTTAATATAGTATAGTAATTCCAATAATATATTAAATATGTGTAATATATTGTAATAATTCCAATAATCTTGAACCCATCTAATATATTCTAATAATTCCAACAATGTTGAAGATGTTTAACAAATCCTAACGAATCTAATACATTGTAATATTAGTTTAAATAATCGCAAGTATGTCTAGTATAGCATAATGATCCAAATAAAGTTGAAAATTTTGAATAGAGTCTAATAATTCTACTATAATTGAAATCATGGTGAAAATGTCTAATATTCTAACCATCCTCATTTAATCTAATAATAATTCCAATAATGTTAAATATACCTAACAATTCTAGTATCTTCTAATAATTTCAATTATGTGGAAGATGATTAATTATATTATAGTACTCTAATAATTATCCATTAATGTGGAAGCTGATATTGTATTATATTTCTAATATATTCTAATTATAATTGCAATAATGTTGAAGATCTGTAAATTTGTAATGTATTCTAATAATAATTTAAATGAGTTTGATGTAGAATATATTCTATAATTTGAATAATATGGAATATGTATAATATAGTCTAATAATTATAGACCCTATTAACCAGTCCAGTAATATTGACGATATCTAATATAGTCTAATTTCAATTATGTGGTAGATGTCTCATACCTTCTAATAATAATTCCAGTATTGTTTACGATGCTCATTGCGGGGGTGGGGGATGTGGCGGGATATTTAACTTTTAAATAGCCTTTTCCAGAGCAAACTATTCAATATTTACACGATTTTCTGCTTCAGACACTTCTGCTGTTCATCGAAGCTCCACAATCGCCGCGCGAAAAGTGGTTTTTTTCTCAGACCGTTATTTATTTTCCATCGGAAGTCTACAATCACCACATAAAAGTGGGTTTTTTCTCAGATCATTATTTATTTTCCATCGGAACTCCACAATCGCCACACAAAAGTGTTTTTTCTCCGTTATTTATTTTTGGCGGGTTTCCCGCTCTGAGGCGCCGCCCCCGCCTCCCCTCACGGCGCAGGTGCCCCGCGTGACCCCCCCCCCCTCCCCTCAGGGCAGGGCCCGTTTATGGCGCACATCATTTATTACAAATCGCCTGTTAAAAACACTCTTTAGTATAATTGTGATTTATCACACACATATTTCATCGCCTCGACCGTTTGCTACAAACGGAAAGCGCAGCTCGCGGTGCCCCGGAAGGCCTCGCCGAGGCAGTTCCGGGGCGGGCGGCGGCCATTGCGCGGTGACCGAGGGGACACCGCGGCCATGGGGAAGCACTTCGGGAACCTGGCGCGGGTGCGCCATGTCATCTCCTACAGCCTGTCGCCCTTCGAGCAGCAAGCCTTCCCCAATGTCGTGTCCCACGGCGTCCCCAACGTGGGCCGCCGCTTCGCCTCCCAGGTGTTGAAGGTGGTGCCCCGTGAGTACAGGGAGGATTCCCTTTTTTGTACCCCCTTGGTAGTGTAAATTTGGGGAGGGGGAAGCACTGGGTGGGGGTTGTGGGGTGTTGTTGTGTCGCAGGAGGTAGGTGCTGTGCGCGGTGCAGTGTCCCCTCACTGCAGTGTCCCCATATTGTGAATATTCCACTCTCGGTGTCCCCGTGTTGTGAAATCCCCTTATTCCGTGTCCCCTCCCTGCAGTGTCCTTCTCTAGGTGTCCCGTCACTGCATCACTGTATGCCACTTCTTTGTGAATGCCCCCTTACAGCAGTGTCCCCTCACTGCATTATTCCCTCAGAGCAGCGTTCCCTCGTTGCACTGTCCCTTTAGCGAGAGTGTCCCTTTCTAGCAGTGTCCCCTCATTGTGGTGTCCCCTGACCGTGCCTGTCCTCTGTCCCTGCCAGCCCTGGCCCTCGGTTACCTCATTTATTCCTGGGGGACGCAGGAGTTCGAGCGGCTCAAGAGGAAGAACCCGGCTGACTACGAGCACGACCAGTGACCAGGAGCAGTGACCAGTGACCACGAGCAGTGCCACACGTGGCTCCGGAGCTCCCGGGGACCTGCTGTGCTTGTTCCCATGGCTGGAGGGGATTAACAGGGAGATAAGCCTTGGCTAATAAACTGCAACTTTGCCCCATGACTCTGTGTGAAATCCGTGTCTTGAGCTGTTTGAGGTGAGGAGCATCAAATCCCTTGTCTGGTTCTCTCTGTACAGGCAGATAATCAGGCTGAAGTTCCATGTGCTCGGATGTTTTATCTTAGAGCACTTCCAGCCTTCGTAATTCCTGTTTCTTTGAAATATTCCTCAGTATAAAGTGCAGCAAGGGCTGGTTTGAAATTGTTCCTTGTCCCTTTATTTTTCCCATCACTGGCCGCTGCTTTTCCTCCAGCCTTGAGATCTGTGAAAAACAAACATTCCCTGCTTTGGTATTGATTAAAGCTGGATGGGCTGGCTGGTGGCTTGGGATTTGGGATGGACCCTGACCTCTGGCCAGAGGCTCGCTCTTCACGGGAGCCCCGGGCAGAAGATGAAGGGGAACAGGTACAGGCTGCACCAGGAGAGGTTTCATCTCTGTGTAACAAAGGAATTTTTTCCAGTGAGAACAATCCGTCCCTGGAACAGCCTGGGGGTTTCAGGAGGTGACTGGACGAGGTGCCAGGTAACCTCCTCTGGGCTCCCTTCCCACAAATGCCTGCACCAGCTGATCTGCCAAGGTCCCTTCCAACCTGGGCTGTTCTCTGATCCTGTGATTCTAATTACCTAGTTATGCTAATGTTAATTGGGTAATTAACTACACTCTGATATCTAATCAGTGGTAAGAGGCTGCATCAGAACCTTCTTGAAAACTGCCCGAAGAAGCAAGACTGTTTAATGCCTGAAGATGATTAAAAAATCAGCTGCTGGTAATAAAGTTGACACAGGGTGACAAATTCACCGTGTCTCTGAGTATAGAAACACCTTCACTGTTGAAAGTTCAGAACACCTGGCTGGTTCCTTTATCCTAATTTTTTCCTCCCAATGTTCCTCTGACTGCCTCCAGCTCCCACCCCATGCAGAGCAACACGCTGGTGTTCCTGCTGTGCTATTCCTGGAGCTGTCCTGGGAGTTTATCTTATCTGCAGGGCAGGAATGACGTTTCCCTGTGTGCTCAGGGCTGGGCTGTCAGGAAGACAATGATGCTCAGGCTCTCACTTAGGAAGCTGGGGCGATGCAATTTTTATAGCTCAGTGCTGGAGTATTTTGGGGATCAGAGCACGTGAGACTGAGCTCAGCCTCTTGTGTTTCCTGCAAGCACAGCCTGAGGTTGGCATAAGTAGCAATAAAATCAATCAGCCAGTGCTCCCAAGTTGTCCCAAAAATATTCCATGCTTAACTGCATTTTGGGTCACTGGTATTTTCTAGGCAGCTTAAGCAAGTGGGGAGCAACAAACTGGCTGCTGTGGCTGTGAGCTGGCAGAGATGTAGAGAGGGAGATTCATCCCAGAGGAGACCTCAGTGCCACCCCAGCCATGGCAGGGACACCTCCCACTGTCCCAGGCTGCTCCCAGCCCTGTCCAGCCCGGCCTGGGGCACTGCCAGGGATCCAGGGGCAGCCACAGCTGCTCTGGGAAATGTGTGTCAGGGCCTCACAGGGAACAATTCCTTCCCAATATCCCATCCAACCCTGCCCTCTGGCAGTTTGAAGCCATTCCCCCGTGTCTGTCCTGTGCCTGTATTAACGTCCCTCTCCCTGAGATGTTTCATTCAGAACGTGGCGTCCTGCTCACGGTGCCTCCGAGAGCCTCAGTGACAGCCCTGCCTCAGCAGCTCTGTCACCCTGTTGGCCCAGCAGCTGCCCGGGGCTCTCACGAGGTCCCTGCTCCTGCTCACAGACGGCTGAACCGTGCCTGGCCCGGCCCAGGGGCCAGACTAACGCAAACAGAGGGGCAGCGGCACCGCGGCCGCGCCGGCCCCGGCAGGGTCAGCGCCCAGGGACAGGGTCAGCACCCAGCTGCTCCACCAGCAGCCTGTTGCTACCCTGCCCAGCCATCCCCTGCCCCACTGTGACCCTTCCCATCCCCACCCTGCCCTGCCAACCTCCACCTCGACTGCAGGCCCCATTCCCAGCTGGGATGGCTTCTGCCAGACCTATGGCAGTGAGAGTTCGACCCATGGGCATTTCAGAATCTGAACAAGGGCTTGAGAAGTTTTCACTCATTTATTTCTGTTCTCCTTTGGGCAATTATTAGAAGTGGTAACAGAGCAACATTTTGTGTTTCTTTTCTCCTATCTCTGCTGTGGTGTCTTACCGGCCTGTGGGAACTGAGGGCATGCAAAGGACCAGCTCAGTTATACTCTTTTTTTTCCCCCAGTTTCTTGCACAGAGCAGTTTGCTGCCTGACAGGGACAGTCTGATGCTATTAGTGACCCAGAGGAACAGACAATTCTGATCTATCATCACAAAGTACCAGCCTTCCCCAGCCAAAAAAGCTGAGAGACAATGACTTACAGAGGGCTCTGCTGCTCTTCCAAATCCTGTGCTTCATGGAAGAAGACAGGGCTCCTGCTCCTGCTGCTTGTCCTCCTTTGTGTTCTACACTAGTGCCTGATGGGAACAGCAGAAATTAGAACTGAGATGCACGAAAAGGAAGAACTCCATGGGAAAAACAACTGAGAAATTCCCAGCCAAATATAAAATAAACTTTTTAAGTTCAGCTACTTGTCTGCCATGATTTACTGTCCCATTTCCTTCCCTTCTTAAGATCCAAGAAGGTGAAATAATGAAAATTTTGCTTCCTTCTCCCAGAGAAGCAAAACAAGTA
Organism: Urocynchramus pylzowi; assembly: GCA_013397555.1. NCBI lineage: Eukaryota > Metazoa > Chordata > Aves > Passeriformes > Fringillidae > Urocynchramus > Urocynchramus pylzowi. Next base: position 458,148 of record VZRH01007657.1, read on the forward strand.
GGGCAGAGGAAGGTGTGTAAGAACCATCCTATGATGGGAATGATCGAATAGTGTTGTACACTTCCCTGCTGGGAAGGTTTTTCTTTTAATCCCAGGGAAATTTGGGCTAAGGGGTAATCATCTGACATCACAGCATTATCTTAATCTAAGTCACTTGCCCTCCACGCTGGCACTTGTGCCTTCATATTAAGCAATCAGAGAAATAAAGCCTGTGACATCCAGATCTGTATTTACAATTTAGCTAAAACAGTTCATTATACACTTAGTACTTTATAAAGTATTTCCTTGAATTCAAACTGCGTGTTCCAAAACCTGCACACAGGTGACACAATTTGGAATTCTCTATATCACTCTGCAATCTCAGATGTCTTGACCTGACATCTGTGGGTGCCAGACAGCACCACAGCATGGTTTGGGTTGGAAAGGCCCTTAAAGCTCTTGCAGTTCCCCCCACCCTCCACTAGCCCAGGCTGCTCCAAGCCCTATCCAACGAGACCCACAAGATCCCACAGGTGAGGAGCCACGAGACACAAACACTGGGACAAGCACAAGTGTGTAGGCAGAGGGGACAGGAGATGACAGCTACCAGCCGTGCTCACACCTTTCTCTGCTGCTGCAATCTCACTCCACAATGGAAAAACTGAAGTTTCCTCTCAATGACAATGAGCCCCTCCACCCCCACGGGAGCTGCTGGCACTTTTGGAAGCCTGATGGTGAGTGACACAGCTTGGGGCAGAGATGGCTCATCCATGAAACCACAGTCTGCACATGGAGCTCCTCAGCTCCAGACAAGCCCTGAGCAGCCTCTTCCATTATCTACCTAGAGATGATTATCTTTGACACCCTGGGATTCCTGGGGGAAGAGCTCTGTGAATTATCACTCATTTTGCATTCCCAAACCCAGCTGGAAAGTGTTACACTGCTTTTTGAGCATTGTGTACCTGGAAATAAAGGTTAAGCAACTTCCTTATGGTTCTTTCATGTACCAAGAGTGAGAAACCAATCAAAAGTACAATTCTCTGCTCCAGATCAGCTTGGTAAGACAACCCTTACCCCTGGTTGGCTAACTCAGAGCTACAGAAGTTAAATTAGGCTTTTGATCTTGACCACAATAATTTGGGCCACCCCCCCTTTTGCTTACAAATAGACCATGGAGTTCTGGTAACATCTTAGGAGGGCTTTAAAAAAGGAACAGCTGGCGCAAGGGGTCAGCACAACTGACCAGACAAAGTACAAGTGGAAGGGGAGTAAATCATTAGCTCGAGACAGGCCTTGAACCAGATCACTGCAGCAGATGTAGACTTAGCAATTCCCTCTTGCTCCAAAGCGAACTTTGCTCCTGTAATAACTGGCCGCTGATGCAACGATAAGAGAATGAAGTCTATAAAAATGTAGCTGACAGCCTGGGAAGTCCTGACTGGAGCTCTTTGTGCCTCCTCTGCCCACGGCTGCTCCAAGTGACAGCTCCTGCTGGGAAGATGCACTGGTGGAAAGTGATGGCAGCCCTTCTGCTCTGCTCACTGCTGCTCAGCCAGGTAAACTGAGATCATACTGAAATAAACTATTTAAAGGGCTAATTCAAGGGACAGGCAGTCCATAAAAGCTGTTATGATTTGGATGGAAACTGGCAGGAGTTAATAGGTGACAGCAGGGCTTTTTACAGGAATCAGCATCATAAAAATATAGAGTTACTGCCTGGTGAATACTGGGCTACTCTGAGCCGTAGCTCAGCCAGTGATTCTGCCTTCACTCCCAAGAACATTAAAACCATCATTAATTTGGGTAGATACTTCTTTGGGGTTGGGCTGCAAGCCGTGCTTTACCCAGAGGGTGGGCAGGCCTGAAGATGAGTGCTGCGACCTGAAAACCAGAGGGATTTCAAGTGCTTCACTTACAATGAAGACTGTTGACCTCAGCAGCAGAACAAGGGAGTGCTGCAGCTGCCCCGTGTGCTGACGGCGCCCCTGCTCTGTTCCAGAGCCACGGCGTGTCCCTGTCCCCGAGGCAGCCCCAGGCCCAGCCCCGCAGTCCCCGGCAGCGGCGGATGACGCCCTTCTGGAGAGGGGTGTCCCTGAGACCCATCGGAGCCTCGTGCAGGGACAACAGCGAGTGCCTCACCATGCTCTGCAGGTAACCACGCTCCAGGAGCCTCCCACCTGGGCTCGTCCAGGCGGGATCCAGAGGTCACTCTGTGCTTAAAAAAAGATACCAGGAATAGGGATGGGGTAACAGACTCAGACTCTTTAGTAAGCAGAACAAACAGAGCAGAGTCCAGGTCTCCCCAGTGCCAGCCCCAGTCCTTTCACTGCAACCCCAAATAACCCGGCTGGGCAAAGAGAACAAAGGGCTCCAGACAGCTTTTAGGCAATTTATGGACCTTCCCATTAATCCTTCCTTTTAAAGCGTGTACTAATGAAAAGTGAAAAAGCCTGTATTGATATCTTACCCTAAATAAATCACTTTAGGGTGATTATTTACGCTCATAGTTTAAAAAGCAACTACAATATCAAAAGCTATTTAGATCTCATTAGGCATGAGCAAATTGTCCAACTACATATATATTGATTAGTTAAAATTATTACTTGATGACTGAAAGATGATTCTCTTGTACACATACACCAGCACTCAGAGACAAGATAGAAAATAGTAATTTTCTGCTATATGTAAATAGCACTAATGGATAAGTATATCCTATTATTAATGAATATTATTTACTATATATAGTTAGTATATATAATATAAAATAATATCTTAATATCTAGATAATGTACTACATGTATATCCTATTATTAATGAATATTATTTACTATATATAGTATAGCATATATAATATAAAACAATATATAGACAATATATGTATATCCTATTATTAATGAATATTATTATAAATAAGCTTATTTTATATTATAAATTATAAGGATAAGTAAGTAAATAGGACAGGGTGGTTGGGCTGCTATGCTACGTCTGGAATTCCGATGGAAAGCAAAGACCAAAAAATGAATTAAGACTGAATAGTTGAGGGGAATACAGAGTGCCTGAACGCAGCACTGCTGGCACAGGGGCACAAAGATGCACCTGGGAGCCCTGGCTGAGCCTGCCAGGGCAGCCCCAGCCCTCAGTGCCTCACGATGGTTTTTGTTTTCCCAGGAAAAACCGCTGCCTCCTCTCCACGGCCTCGGCGTGAGCTGGCACCAAGCACAGCCTGCACTGTTACTGCTGACCATGCTCCACACACTTGGGATGTATTTATTGACTGCTCAGGAGCTGCAAGGGCCTCGAGCAATCAGACTATTTAATATTTCTGTCACATGTGCTGATGAAAGGACTTCAAGGAGCTCGAGAGCATCTCCTCCCCAGCCACGCCTCTGGAGGCCTCTGGCCAAGCTCAATAAAAGGGCTCTGCATCTGCTGCTCGTTTGGTTTTTTTGTAATGCTTCCTATTATTTATTTGAAGGTGTGAATTAAAATATATATTCAGCAAAGCAGCTTGGTTTTCCTTGTATCTTGAGCAAAGAGGATGGTGAGCAGAGAGCTGGGGCTCAGCCCCAGCCAGACTTTGGACATTTATGCTTCCCCCTGGCAAGAGCATAAAGTAGATCAGGCCCCACCTCCTCCCACTCTAGCTCTTATCAGCCCTCTGATAACGGCCTGTTGGAAAGGGAGCCAAACTGATAATACTGATAGCAATTCCAATATCCTAAATATATCTAGCAATAAGTGGAATGAGAACTATTTACTTTTAATTACTTCTATTCCAATTTACTTAAATACATGTCCTAGACTGACTTTTGCCACTGACCTTCTCTCCTGTCTTAACATGAATTGATCAAAATGTTGTTTTGATGTGTTGGATGTTGACTTGGAGGCTGAAAGACAAAAAAAAAAAAAATCAACATGTCTGGACACACACAGTGGATGCTACTTTTCTTTTGTTTCACAAAGCAATAGGATCAAGGAGAGAAAATTCTGCCTAAAACTGCACTTCCAGGGAGGAGAAGGCTCCACATAACAGATACAAGCACAGGGGGTTGGAAGTTTAATACAGAAAATCTATTTGATATTTATTAAACTTAGTTTCTCCAGTTACAGTTTTGCATTGTACAAAGCATTTTAATGACACAGTAGTTAAAAAGATCTTTACAAATTGAAATGTGATACCCTTTTCTCCAAATATTTTAATTGCCATAAATTTGTTTAAAAATACACATTAAACGCATGTTTCAGACACTAAACTTTCTATAATCTCAATACCACAAAATACATAGAATATACTATACAGATGTGGAAAAAATCTAGTTAGTATATAATACTTTGCTCACCATTAACAGCTTTATTACGTGAAATGCACATACTGACTTAGAAATCCTAATTTTGAGCCCCAAAGTACCCTTTGAAATTTCAAATGTATTGCAACAAATAAAATCACAGTCTGGTTCTATTTTTTCTGGTTTTGGTTGAAGACAGATGCCCAAATATTTTGATAGAAAACAAAATGTAACACATGGACTTGTCATGTACAAAGCATAAAACAGAGACATCCCATTAGTTACTAATAGTACCTTTCTGTAGGATTAATCAGGGCTTCATTTATAAGTGACAGGTTAAAAGTTACCTTCCCTCCCCAGCCCTCCCCCAAAAGAAAAACCCCTTCTTCACCAAATAATAATTTCAAATAAGATAAAGGATTTTTAATAAATATATAAGCACTTTATCCTCCATATACAAAATTTTTTTAAAACAATTTAAAAGGGGGACCAGATACAAATGTCAGGAACTGTGCTTGGAAAGTCATGCCTGGTCCTTGGAGTAGAGTTTGGGATGTGGAATGCCAAGGCAGTGGCAGGAGCCGGTGCCAGGACAGGGCTGGAGACGGGAGGCAGGGGCAGAGCCCCGGGGGCGGGCACTGGGCTCCAGCTGGAACTGCAGCAGGGGAAGCACGGGCACAGCAGAGCCCAGCTCCCTGCAGGGCAGCTGCAGGGAGCCCTTCCCTCCCCAGGGCCACCACGGCCCCCAAGCCTGGCCACAAAGGGAGCCCACGGACACCTCCTGCTGGGGAAGCCCCTCCTGGAATAGCTCTGGATCTGGGTGAGTTGGCCAGCAAAGCTCTGGCTCCTCTCTGTCCTTCGGGATGCCCAGCACTGACCTCGCTGCTCGGGAACAGGGGCTGTCCAGAACGCTGACACGTCACAGGGAGGAGTTTCAACCCTGACCCAAGGATTTGTCGTGAAGGTAAGAATTTGGAAGTTGTTTACTCCCCAATGGGTAATTCAAACTTGACTTGCTCAGGCCCTTGTGGATCTGCCTCAATGGAAACACTGCAGTGACAGCAAAGATCTGTTCAGAAAATGACATTAAATACAGCAAAGGTAGTTTCTCTCTCTTTCCAGCAGTTTGCCTTTTGGGCAAACTCCATAATTCTCTGCCTACGGCTTTATTTTACTTGCCCCAGGCAAGTGCTACATCATTCCCATAAATTCTGACTCTCTGTGTGTTGGGGCCGTTCATAAATACATTTCAGGGCATTTTTTGTTACCACAGCAATCAAGCCTCAGCAATCTAAAGGAATATACATTGCACTCCTGGATAATATGCAATATTTATCACCAATAAGATGGTGACTCAGCACTCAATAAATAATATATCAATATAGTCAGTTGCACCATAATCTAAAAACAAGTATAACATATACTTTGGACAGACTGAGTCATATATATATACATATATATTAAAAGACACATACAATACAAATTGCATACTGCCATCGAAGCCAAGAAGAGCCATCCATCTGCTCTGCTCTATGGCTGAGATTCAAATCAAAACAAAACTCTTGGGCTGGTTTACTCTGGGGTCCTGAAGACTTGTTTGGAATTATAAATGGTTTGCACCTTTATCACCTGGAACCTGCAAGTCTGAGAGCAAAGTCAAACAGCACAGATAGCTGAGCAAGCCTAGTCTGATTGAGCCATTTTTAAGATTCACCAACTGGGGCCATGATCAGCACGGGAATTAAAATTACAGCACTGATATGTATTGATACACATTCCCTGTCCAGGGAATCATTTGGGAAGCCAGGATTGGGGAGTCCCTCCTTGGTCACTCCTGTGACCTGCACTCCCCCTGTGGTGCTGGGAGCTGCCCAGGACAGGGACAGAGCCCTCCTGCTTTGGCAGAGGGATGGAAGCCTAGGACGTATTTGCTTTTATTTTTTTATTGGCTATAAAATCTGATCAAGTACAGAACTTTCCTCTTGGAAACAAGGGTCAATCCCAAATTAAGATATGCTTTTGGAACTGTGAGGTTTGAACTGATCTGTTTGCACCAGCCCCAGCTGCACAAGGCATTTCCTACCCATCCCCAAGCCCCCTGCGGATGCCCCGCACGGACACAACGCCTGGGACAGCACTCCAGAGGGTATGCCACCATGGAGTTCACCCTTCAGCTGGGACACTTCCAACCAGCTCAGGTCCACATTTTGACACGATGCAAAAAAAGCCTTCTGGTTGTTTGAAGCCAATTTCTAAGATCCACTGCTCTAGGGATAAGCGATGCGTTTTCAAGGGGCCGATTTCGCGTGACACCAAAAGGTATTTGTGGGACTCTAGTTAAGGAAAAAAAATTCCCCGAGATGACACCATTCCTGCTGACAGCAATGGTGACTGTGCACAAAGGAGCAAGCCAAGAACAGCCACGCTGGCTAGTGCAGCACTACACACAAACCCACCCACGAATGCAACTTCTACCAAGGGATTTCTCAGCGTCAGAGGTGTGCGAGGCACTTCAGAGGAGGAAAGGAAACACAGCTGACAGTGTCCCATGCCCACGGCGGGGAGTTTGAGGGTACAGAGTTCTGTCTCCAACAGCAAAGACTAACAGAAAGGTGACCTTGCACAGTGATTCCATAAAAAGGATGCTCCGACAGACCTGAAGAGTCGAGTCAGGGAGAGCCCCAGGCCTGTTCCCCGTTTATCAATCCGGACGTAGCAAAGCTTTCCTGGAAGTACAAAACACGCTGGGACGCAAAGGAAGCTCTACGAAGATGCAGCTACCTTGTAGTAGGTTACTAATTTGCAAAACTTCTAAACTCTTAAAGCCCATAGGACATACTGCAGTACTAAGGAGCGTAGAATTCTATTCCTTCTCTCGAGGTTGCCGTGATTTTGGCACTTAACTACACCTACACAAAAAATTTAGTGCAATAATTTTCCTGAACATGCACGTTCATATCTGGTACAGAATAAAGGGTTCAATGGGAGAGAAAACAAAGCAGCATTCCACAATCTCACTCCAAAGGATTCAGAGTTGGACTCTGGGGAAGGAGACCACCACGATGAGTCAGTTTGTGTGACAGACACTGGGACTTTGAAAAAGGAAATGGAATTTTACCCAAGTACTGCAGAAGACCACTGCATACAGTATACCTGGTCCTGCTGTAAAACATCTTGTAAACAGTTCATAAAATCTTCATCTAAAAGTAAGGCATAAGGCACACCAGACATGTTGGGGGCACTAAGCAATACTGAAAGCAGTAGCATTTGAAACCTTTAACTCAGACAAGCACCTCACGTGGAAAGGTACTTTGGTTTGCACTCGGAGAGGGGCCACCTGCAGCTCCACCACCCCTCTGTGGCACCCAGCAGCCCCCTCGGGAGTGGACGTGACGTGACATGAACGGGACCTTCATTAGCACGGGGTAAAGCCAAGTTTGCCATCCATCCTGCACAGGACAGTGCTTCCTGCAGGAGCAGCTCTGCTCCCACCCCACGGTGGCTGCTGCACTGCCAGCCTGTAGTGTCCATCACCCAGCAGACCCTAAGAGGACAAAATGGACCTAGAGTTCTACTAAAGATTCCTGGTTTCTCAGTCAATGGAAAAGATGCAAATGACCGTTCTGATAGGAACTGAGCTACTCTTGGGTTTGGAACCACAAAGTTCCCCGATTTCGTAACTGTCCAAAAGTGACAAGCACGGAAACAAAAGGTATTTGAAATGAAGAGATGCAAAAAAGCACGAGATTGTCCTTTTCCAAAGCCTTTCCTGTTCGCATCGCACCCATCGGACTGAAGGTCATTCCTACACCATTGCCTGGACGTTACAATAAATGCAAATTACTGTAATGTTTTGTGATTGTTATAGTGTTAATCGATGGCTTGAAGCTGCCTTGGAAACAATCCAAGGCAGATCCAGCTAAATATTTTTCCATATAAATTTCTTTATAATTCATTTAAATGAAGTATCTCAATACGTAGAAGAATATCTGGAACTTTTCTATTTAGTACAAATTCTGCAATAATAAATCTGTAGTTGTCATTTATTAGTCGACTCATAGGCATTAGGCATGAGAAGTATGGTGTCCCTACTCGTTAGAACCTATCAACCCTAGTTCCTTTTACAGGCTCTACCACCACAAGACATTACAGAGTAACAAAGCTCACAAAGTACTTAAATAAAGTGTCTAGGTTTAATTTCTAAGTACTCAAAAGGGGAAATTCAGGGAAGAAGAAATAGCTAAAACCAGCCCCAAAGGGGGCTTTTCAAAATTAAAATTAAAAAAAATTAAAATAAATAGGATTTAAACTGACTATTCGTGTATTGTGACTGGAATTCCAATGATCTATCCATGACAGATCAGCAAAACTACAACTTTTACGTAGCAAATTTTCAAATATTTAAATAACTTAAACCGGGAATACTGGAGAAGTCCATGAGCCAGCTGATTTGGGGTTAAACACAAAACACAAATGAGGATGGGAGACATGGGAAAGCATTCCTTGCTCTTAGTGTCAACTAAGCAATGTGTTATGGCAGTCTTCCTTATTGACATGACACAGTGTTGTGGAGAGGAATCGGAGGCAGCTGAAGAAGGGGCCGGGCTCCTCACTTGGCGTCCAGGCGCAGCCAGTGCAGGCCCTGCCGCGTGTAACGCACCAGCTCCGTCATGATGCTCGTGTTGAACACCAGGGGCCCCATCACCTTGTCCAGTTCTGCAAAGAACTCTGCAACAGCACAAACACAGGTTAAGGGAGCACGTTTGGTAACCACAGCCAAGCCCAGCTCGCAGCATCCATCGCTGGGGTGGAGAGAGAGCGAATGAGGAGAGGTGGGGGACTCAAGGAGAAAGGTCATTCCTAATCCATGTCTTTACTCTTCTGCACAAGACTGCTTGGAAACAACTAAACCATTGCCAAACTTCTCGGTTTTCCCCTAAAACTTACGTTTCACTACTTGAAAACAATTAAACTACTGCCAAACTTCCTCAAGAAGTCTTCACTAAAGAATTCCAGAAAGGGAAATGCAGCAAGTTCCTCTTCCTACACTGAACATTTTACAGGAAACACAACAAAGATTTTTATGTCACAACTCCAACACCACCTTGACAACCACAACACCCAGCCTGGGGTATTATCCCTGCAACCCAAGGTGTCACTTTCCCCCTGATTTTGCAGAAGTTCAGCACCCAGGGCACCACCAACAAAATCAAAGCCTGGGAGTGTTCCAGCCCCCTCTGGAGGTTTCAATCCCCCTGAGGCAGCCCTTACCTTTCTGCTCTCTGGAGAGCTGTTCTGCTTGTTCCCAGATTTCAGTGGCATAGAGGAAGTTGGAGGTGACCTGGACGTAGCTGGCAGCCATCTGGTGGATGCGCTGCGGGATCGTCACCGAGGACCCGCTCCCTGAAGGGTTGGCTGCCCCGGAAGAGTAATTTCCTGAATTCCCTGGAGACAGCTTTGGAGAGACTGGAGATGGCATCCCGACAGGTTTGCTGCTCACCCAAAAGGGGACATGGAAAGGCAGAAATGCACCAGCTTTAGACACACCATGCTCTGAGATGTCCACCAAGATCCCTCTGCCCACGCTCAGGGTGTGGGATGGGAAAACACTCCCACTTTACACACCAAAAACCAGGATTTCCCCTACAACAAATGGAAACCTCGAGCTGGGAACTGCTGAGGATCCTCCAATAATTATTCATAGCTTACAAAACTTAATTATCAAACCTCAGCATCTCAAAATTCAATAAAATCTTAAATTATTGTTTAAATGAGCATTAAAGAATAAGAACGAAAAAATTACAGCTACCTGGTAACTCCACTGCCAGAATATTGCATTGTATAACATTATTGCAGATAACACAGTGGAAATCTGAAGTGCCCCCACCCTTAAACTCATGGCATAATTTATCAAAGGTCCATTATTGGGTTTAAAAGAGCAGAAGTAATTGCTAAACTATGGAACAGAGAATCCTGCAAGTGCCTGTAACCTCTGGCCTTGCAGCACTAACGAAGCTCCTGTTTGGGGGGAGAAGCATTAAATTAAACAGCAAAACTCCCTGGGATAAATGCTTTGTGGGTTAGTGGCCCACTGCTCCTTTTTTAGCCTGCCAAACCCTGGAGAGCTGCAGCACCTCCCTCCACCATGATTACACAAAAAATGGATCAAAATCCACACCCTTCAAACAACCACCTCAAAAGCTGCTCCCCGAGCCCCCTGGCACACATGAAATGGAGAAAATGTCATTTAAGTCAAGAAATAGAAGTAACAGCTTTTACCACTCACCTTCCCATACCAGGGGATGGTGCTTGAGAATTATTGTAGCAATTCTGTGTGGGGAAAAAGACACACTTCACCTGATTTGTCCTTATACTTTCACTAGTTGCATTTTATCTGGTTGTTTGATTGGCTCTTTTTAACCAAGTTTTTTTCATAGTTGTACTTTCAAGTTATGTTCTCAATAATATCACAGTAAACTGTAATTTAGAGAAATATCCCTTTTTACTGATGGCCAAGACACAAATTAAGGGGCTATTTTAGCAAAAAACCACAAGTATTAGTCCATTGCTCCTTAAGGGAACATTTTAGTTTTTTTCAGCCCTTTAACAGAAAGAATCTGTTATCACTGGCAGTGAACAATTAAAGATATCCCAAATCTGAGTCTGGGTTATGAGATGAGCCTGTTTCCTCAGCATTGAGAGCTGGGAGCTTCAGAATCAGCTGCACAGAAATTTAGATAAATTCATGGGTAATTTCCCTAAACCCAGCCAACATCCCACTGCAAACAACCTTCCCCTTGAAGCCTACTACATTTATTAAAGAAGATCAAATTAACAGAGTTGTCATGCCAGGACCAGCAGGGTTATGGTTATTAAAGCTCTGCCCAGCTTTAATACACCTTCAAGTCCAGGATTTGGGAACTTTAAGTGATGTAAAGCTTCCACACCATTGGGTTTTAATGTTCAGAAAATACAGATGCCATTACCTTCAGATGTTCAGTCAGAGTTTTTGAGTATTTCAATGCACTTTCCTTTTTCAGTTTGAAAAGTCTCAGGTACAGCAGAGCTTGGCACCGAAGGCTGCCCAAAGACAGGACAAATCAGTCACAATTAAAGTCAGGTTTATCTCAACTCAGTGAATTTCAAAAATCTAATAGCTGTAGTCTTGATGCTCTCTCTGCCAACTCAGCTCTCAAGTTGTAACTCAACCAGAAAATCCACAACCACCTTGAAATTCTGAAGGGAATTCAGAACTGGAACAGCTCTGTGTGCCTCGAGCTGGAACTGGATCTCTCAGTGCTGCTGCTGGGCTTGGGAGGCACCACCCAGTGAGTCCCTAGGCAAGGGGTTCCTTTGCTGCTCACCTGTGCCAGGACACCCTGAGCCCCTGCCAGGGCCTTCCCTCTGCTCTCCCCTGAACCTCTGGTCCTCTACACATTCTGCAGCCACTCCCTCAGCCTCAGGGCTCCTGCCAGTCCCACAGCCAGTCCAAGTGTGACCTATCCCTGGCTCAGAGCTCAGGAGGCACCTCCTGCTCTCACCCTTCCTTCCAAGCCTCGGCCCTTGCTGGCAGCACCCCCATTTACAGCCATCACACAGAGATTCATGTTTGTGCACAGCCAAGTGGAAATCTCCTGTGTCTGGCTCAGGAACACCCAAGAGCTGAGTGTAGACCAGCATTTTGTGTAGGTTACAGATGTGCAATGCACGAGGGCACTGCAGAAGTCCCAGCACACTCACCAAAGCACTGCCAGCCTTTTGTCCGCAGCCGTCGCATCCGGGGCCAAGTAATTCTTCAGTTTCATAGTGTATCTGCAGAGAAAGGCAGCAAATCAGCCCCAAGACAAAAGCCACCTTCCTTTATCATTCACAAAACACTCGTGTTCTCATGAATTTCCAGTTTCAGCTGTCCCCACTGTTTTAGGAACATCTCTCAGCCCCGAATAAAGCATTGACTCAACAGTAACCACAATAATTCTGCTCCTTGTGGGTCACTCACTGTAGAGGGACTCGAAGCCTCAGCAGAAATCACCTCACCCTTCCTGGAAATGCTTTAAACCCCAGCAACTGGAATGACTGGTCACTGCTCCAGTATTACTGGGAATGACAACATATCTCAAAAACTGGGGGCAAAACCTCTGTACACCTCAAAGCTCTGATTCCCAGAGCTCCCCCCACACACCTTCCCCTGCAGGAGCTCAGCAAAGCTTACTTGATTAATTCCACAGTTTCTGAATACATAGGGAACGGGGACTTGGATTCCTGAGCATTTTTCTCCAAAGCATTCCCACACTCAATGAAGGACACGACAGCATCCAGGTAGTACACGGCCTTCTCGAACCTGTCCGACTGCGGGAGGGAGAGCAGCTCAGAAACAACGCAGACCAGTGCCAGGGAACCCCAGCTCAGAGGGCAGCAGAATGGCAAGGGCAGCAAACCAGCCCCAGGATCAGGGGCACACACTGGGGGGGCACTGGACATCCACTCACCAAAGCATCTGCATTGTGTTTCAGCTTCTTTGCTTCCTGCAAATAATGATCAGCTGAGTAAGTCCTGCAAGAGAGGACATGGATCGTGGGACTGGAGCCACCCATTTACACTGCCTTTTGTAACTGCAGCTCCTTAATACTGCCACATGTCAGGGCTTTTTCTGCTCTGACTATGATAAAACTGTTTAAAGGAATCTGTTAATTTAGTTAACTAAAAATTGTTAAAAGTAGTTTCAAGTAATTTCTCTGGTTTCAGGTAATTCCAACAGTATTTCAAGCAAGTTCTTAAGCAGAAAGTTATTCCACATTTGGTGCAATTTCATCTGTAAAGTGAATTTAAAGAAGTGCTTTCAGAGCAGGCTGACATCTGAACTGGCCCAACTGAAACCTCAAGTCTGCACAAGATGGTGAAATATCGGTTTTATTTTCTTTTCAAAGTATTTTCTTTGACAAAGAGCTTGTGTGTAACATCTTCTGTGGAGCAAAATGCCAGCTCTGCTCCATGGGATCTGCTTGTGCTTGAGATCCAGAGCTCCCCAGAGGGAAAGGGAATTTTCTGTCCTTACCTATCATCAAAAACGAGCTTTGCTCTCCTCGACTTCGCACTTTCCGTGGCCTGAGCAGAGGCAGGAGGGCAGCTGGAGGAATTGTTCAGGATCTTTTCCTGGAAGGGAAATCCATGCCATGATTACAAGAGGAGCATTTGTTGTATAAATTCCCCCGTGGCTTCCCCCATTCCACCCAGGAAGGAGGGCCTGCAGGAGCACTGGGAATAACTCAGCTCCCAGGATGCTCCCACAGGGTGGGCTGGGGCTCCTCCTGCAGAGGGGAGGGTGCAGCCAAGGCTTTCCAGATGCACCAGGGTCAGGAAATCCCTCCCTCCATCTCACCTGACACTGTTTCTAAATCCTGCTTTTCTACTCTAACAGAGATGAGGAGGATTTGGAGGATTTCTATCAACAACACTCTCTCTGAATGCCTTTGCCTTGAAAAACTCACACAGGAGTAGTTACTCCTCTGAGAAAGACATGAGTAAAAGCACACCTGAAGTATAAAACAAACATATCAGAAATTAACAGCTGGCTGGGGGACATTTTTATTTTTAAATTCCATCACATCGATCATCCCAACCTAAATCTCTTACAAACCATTTTCTGCACCATCTCCATAACCATGTTTTCTCCCCTCCAACCACGGAGAGCTCTGTAAATTGCTGAGCTGGAGTTGAAATAATCTTTCTACAATGTCATAAAATGAGAGCCAGAGCTTCCCACTCCAGCACTGAGCACAGACTGAGCTCCTGCTGTCCTCTGAAACCAGGACAAGCTCTGTACCTGCTCTGAGGGGACAAGAGCAGCCTCACAGTTCCATTTCCAGCTTTCTAGTGATGTTCTTATTAACCACCTAAACATGAACAGGCAGCACCAGTCACCAGGGGTGACTAAACCCATTCCTCTATTAACACAGGAATCTGGCAGGATAAGCATTTGTTTTCCATGATCCCTCCAAGGTGTCTTCTCATTTATGGCCTTCCAAGGCACTTGAGCTCTATGACAGGAAACAATGCACATCCCAAACTAACTGACAGATCAAACTATAAACAACAGTACAAGAGGCAGGGGCAGAACCAGCCCCTTACCTTGGCTTCCTTGGCACTGCTGGACCCCTTCCCCTCTGTCTTCTTCTGCTTGGAAGAGGAGCTGCTCTTGCTGCCACTGCTGCTCTCCTTGCCCGGGTTGCTGCTGGATTTTAGGGATGAGGACTGGCTGACTGTTCTCTTCCTGGAGCCGTGTTCCTGCTTGGAATCCTTCTGCAGGGCTGGGGCAGCAGGGGAGGGCAGCAAATCCTTCTCTTTAACAGCACTTGGCTTTGAAGACCTGGAAAAGAGGAACAAATTCAGGGTTTGGGTTTCTTCCTTAACAAATAAAACCAAAACCAAAGCAAACAAAAACAACCCCAACAAAACAATGCATAAAAGTCTGATTTTTAAATCTCTAACTAAGCACCTTTTTTTCCCAAGATTTTTTACTGTCAGACCCAGCTTTGGAGAAAAGCAGAATAATCCTCTCTGTGAGTAGGTTTCTCCAAAGCCAGATTGAACTTGTTTTCACCATTTTATTTGTTCTGACCTGAAAGCACAGGCAAAGCCAGACAAGTTCTAACCATAAAACCACACCCCTGCACCAGTTCTGTACAAAAACCACCCCAAACCCTCCCAATTTCAGCAGTGGGAGCCAATGCCAGCGCCAGGCTGTCTGTGCACACCAGCCAGCCAACAGCTCCAGGGAAAGGTGCTCCAGATAAAGCTCTGGAACCCAGGGAATGGGAAACTTCCCCAGCACAGCCTTTCAGGACATTCTCACTTGGCTGCTGAGGGATGCTGTTGGCTATTCCTGCCCTCCCACCATTATTATTTTTACACATTATTTCCAGAAAAATCATATTTCATTTAATTAAATGTCCTTCAGAGAACTGCACTGGCAATCAAGCAAGCAACAAAAAAAATCAAATATCAGGGAAAAGTCAAACTATCCATTCATTCTACAGCTGTTTCCTACCAAACAGTAAGACACTGTTTAATTCAGAAGGGGCAAACAAAAGTTGTAGCATCCAAACTGCTGCAGCTTCTCACACCTTTGTGATTTGGCAATTACTCACTGGACAGAAATATTTTCCATGACACAATTACACCAGTTTTCGTTGCTTGAACTGAAACAGAAGTTTCAAAATGCAGTGGAAAAAAACTTAAATCTCTCCTGTGGATTAACACTGACCAAGAAATCAATCAAATAAAGGCATAACAGGTGTTGCAAAAAGCATGGGGAATCCAGAAAGAACACATTAAACAACAGGACTGATCCGCTCATTCTGTACTCTACAAATACTTTGCTTTGGTATCACACTTTTCTTGCACTAACAGATCAAGGAGGTGGGAGGTAAATCCATGGAGCCAAAGCTCAATGCCATCAGCTTCCCAAAGAAAGCCAGTTCAGGAGTTTATTCCCAGTTTAAAACTCACTAAACGGAGAATTACCAGATGGGGTTAATTTAAAAGCACAGGTTTTGATTTCTAGACCAAACCCAAACCCCACTGTGTATCAGAGAAAACCAGGAAGGAAATATTCCCTTCACAGGAGGGGTCACCTTATTTTGTTAAGGAGCACAATTGTCCTTGGCCAGTGTTTTTGGGGATGGAAATTCATTTCCACCAATTTTCTTGTAGAAGCTCGGAAGTAAATTTGTTTGAAGGGCAAGAAAAAGTGAAATTTTACCAATTATTTGAGGAAACCTTGGGGTGGGAGAGAGGAGAAGAGGGGGAAGATGAGCACCATTCTCTGCACAGCCACCCTGACCCTCAGAGCAGGGAAGAGCAGAGATACTCACTCCCTGCTGCTGGAATTCTTGTGTCCTGAGGGAGCTTTTTCTTCCAGTTTCGTTTTCTTGCTTTCACTGGCTCTGTTTTCATCCTCGTTCTGAGCAAAGCAAATGAGAAAAACATCCAGCAAAGATCCACATTTACACATCACTGAGAGTGGAGTATTTCACACACAGACAGCACTCAGCAGTGTTTTACAGTTAATACAGAGCCCAAAACCATGGCCTATCCTCATCCTTACAAATCCTTACCAAACCCCGATTTTGGAACAAAATGAAAATCCCAGTCTGGCTACTAAATCACAACCTGATAAAAGCAGCAACAGCCACGTTGTTCATTTCAGCACAGATAAATTACAAGCATGAAATCTCAGGAAAATCTGCCAAAGGCTTTAGCAAAATCAGGAGACAGATTTGATGTTGTGGGGTCTAAAGAGGTGTCTGATGAATGCCAGGAAAGGATAAAAATCTAACCATTCTATTAAAGTCAGCTCAGAGATGTTGAAGACTAGGTATTGACATTAATTTAAGCCTCAGGTCACAGGGTCTTGAAGGTAAATTTCTAACATGTCTTCACTGAGCACTGGAGGGATCAATACAGTGAATAAGAGGGAAAATGGGGCCTCACAGAATAAATCATCTGGTCACAAACCCCAGACTGAAACCCCAAAGGTTTTGGTTTTGTTACTGATGCTGCAACCTGAGAACTGTGGTCAAGGAAACCCAGGAAATGTTGAAAATCAAGTGGTGGCACTTGGGTTTGGAGTACAAAGGTAAAACTGCAGGGGTGGGGAAAGGGGGTCCTGTCCTTGCCTCACACAGGTTTCCATCCTCTCAGGAAGCTTCAGGGGGATCCGAGGCTTCACAACATTTAACCACCACTGTTTGCTGGGATAAAGCCTGACTTTAACTGGTCTCACCAAAGCTTTGTGGTTTGGATGTGAGAGCACAGATCTTTAATACTGTAATTCCAAAAGTGTGCTTAAAGGCAAAACTGGCCAAAGAGAGAGGAGTCAGGGAATTGAGACCCACTGGAACATGTGAGTGCATTCCCAGGAACATCAGGAATTATAGAGTAACACCTGAAAAAGTAATTGTTCACTGTTCTGGGCAGAGTTATTCCCTTTCTACAAAAGAAGCTCATGTTCTCACTTCATTTCCTCAGCCAGAGGAAACAGGAATCTCAGTTAGGAACAGTACAGGATAAATCTGTTTGCAGTTACATGTCAGGGCTCCTGCACAACACTGACTTCAGCAAGTGATCAAGTTTACTTTGGGTGCTCAGCAGGAAACTGGTGCAACTGGAATGATCCATCTCCTCAAATGACTCTGGGAATGATCTGCCACAACCCTGGGACTGCAAGCCCTGTCAGGTCCCTTTGAAAATTTCATTTTACCATGTCAGAGGGACATCCAGAGCAGCACAGGGATTTCTGAATCCCTGCCCCAGGGCCTCACAGCCCCACACTCTTGGAAACCAGACTCCCTGGATCACTGAGCCCAGCTGACAGCCCCAGCTTTGCCCTTTATACAGGGTCCCTGTGCTGAGCTTTCAAAAAGCAGTTTAAAATTACACCAGCATTGACTTCTCACATTCCCCCCTCCAAGAGTATCCCTTCTATTCAGTTCCCCCACTGACTCCTGCCCATTTTACTGCCCCCCAGCCATTCCTGCTTTCACTTCTAGCTGAAAAGATGAAATGCTTTTGGAAAAGATTCAGTATGGTAATGGAGAGATGATCCTGCTCCCAGTAAAGCAGCAGCTGAGATGTTTGCTGCTGCTGCTGCCACGCCCCAGGCCCAGTCCTGCCCCATCCCTTATCCTGGCAATGAGCAATTCCATGGCTCAGGGAGCTGATCCAGCTGGAAACTGACTTTTGGGGTTTTTTCCCCAGGTGGATTTCCCATTGGATCAGCTGCCTGAGCTGGCCTGCAGAGCAGCAGGACTGGTTCCAGGGAGGCAGGAGAGGGCTGGATGCAGAGCTCAGAGGCTCTGTGACCTCCCTGAGCCCTGGCTACAGGGCTGACACTCCTACAGGTGTCTCTGTAAGGAAACCCCAACAGTCTCCTGGACGATCCAGGGGTTCTACCCACGGCAGCAAAGCCACTCCTGCACAGCTCAGTCCCTGCCCTGAGGTGTCCCTGCATTCTGGGCTACTCAAGGCTCTGAGGGCTGAGGACAGGGAGATGTCCCCAGAGTGCTGACCTGTTTGTGTTTCCTCTTGCCTTTGGTGGAGCTCTTGTCCGAGGGCTGCTTCTGGGCCTCCCGGGCGTGTTTCTCCGGAGCGCTCTTCTTCTCCGCCTTGGCTCCCTCCGTGTCCTTGTAAGGCTTCCCTGGTATCCTGGATAAGAGGCTCAGGTCAATCTTCACAATGAGTGGGTACCTTTCATCAGGATCACTCAGTGGGGACAGAAGCTCTTTCTCTTCCATAGGAGAGAACATTCTTTGCCGAAAAAAGCTGTCATCCTCCTCCATGGAAGATTTAACAGGAGTCCTATTGCTCTCAGAGTATTTGGGTGTTTGTGAGGAAGGAGGCAGACTCTCATTTTCATCTGAATCAGAGGATGAGGTATCTGTTTCGATGAATTCCCTGGATTTCTGGGCAGATTTGCTTGAAGCCTTGTATTTCTTTTTCTCTGTTGTAGGTCGAGGGGAAGACTTGGGCTCCTTCTTTATGTTGGGTTTCCTGGAGCCTTTGGTGGCTGCCTTGTGCCTGTTTGAAGGGATATTTGTTGCCATGTCTACTGGGGTTTCGCTTTCTATTTTAAGACCTCCTCTGGGCTCTTCCACAGATGTCTTTTCTGCTTTCTTGGGCTGCTTTTTCCCTACAGTCCTCCTCTGAGTCGAGCTGTCGCTCTGGGCAGGTGATTTCTGCCTCCCACGACTGCTCTCCGAGCCCTTCTGGGTGGGTTTGGAATCTCTCCCTGGTGTGGAAGAAATGGAGTCCTTGGATCCACCTTGATCAGTGTACCCACTCCCTGCACCCTGATCCCGTCCCTCTTTCTTGTAGCCTTGGGAAGAAGGGATATTGCTGTCCACGGAAGAAGCTGGTGACACTTTATGGGAATTAACTTTGTTCAACCAGTTATCCAGTTGCCACTTGTTCGTGGGTGGTGGCTCTGGCTAAAAACAAAGTAAAAAACAGAGTTAGATAAAATATTTCTCTTTCTTCCATCTTCTACGCATGGCAGCTGTATGATGCTGCACACCACAGCACGAGGTACACCCAAAACCTGAGATAAATAAATGAAATACAGGCCCAAATAACACAAATTTTCCCTCTGTCTGCTACCAACAGGCAATATTTGATGCCATGGTTTTTTAGGGTTCTGATACCACATCTAACTCTGCTCTCCAACAGACAACTGGTGGTAAAAACCACCTCAAATCAAACATCAAATGTGGGCTTATCTAGAGAACTGTCACACCCACCACAGGAACTGCAGCAGAACAGCCCAGCCTGCCAGCGAGCCCATGTGGGTCAGTGTTCTGTCTTTAACAGTGAGAATTTATTGAACTTTTGTGCTGTTAAAGGCCAGGATTGGAGCCCAGCTGCTGAAGGCCAGCCCCTGGCTGCCCTACCTCGGGGGATGCACTCTGGGATGGCTCGTTGGCCTCGCTGTCACTGGAGCTGCTCTCGCTCTCCGAGTCGGAGCCGGAGCTGCTCTCGGAGCCGCTGTGGCTGCTCGAGTCATCCCTGGAGTTATCTGCTCCTTCACTGTTGTGCTGGGAAGGCTCAGAATTACTGCAACAGAAAGGAGGGAAGCCAAGCATTACCCCAGGCACAGGTACATCCTTCAAATCCTTTCATAGAAGTAACAAAATGTAACATTTCAATCAATGTTCAGGAGAAAATTCAGCCTAAGTGAACAGAGTTCAGCCTGGAAACAAGCAGCCTTTGGGTGTTGCCCCTTCCCAAAGTGGTATTTCATTTGCAAGAAATATTTAACATTATATTTATGACTATTTAATCACTGATTAAATTCTCATCATTTCTGCTTTAGTACAAGGCAAAGATGAATTTTGGAAATGAGACCAAGCCAGGAGTGCTGACTGGGCTGAAGATCCCCACTGTGCTGCAATCCCCCAGGAATTCCTACCTTCCAGGTGTGCTCCTTGGCACTGTCTTATCGCAGTCCTGCAATAAAAAAAGAGCATGAAGCTTCTAGAAGCTGTTTTAGGCTGGTATATATAGGTTGCAAAACATTGGTTTGCAGCCTTTAATCTTTAAAAAATTCGTTATTTGCCGTAGCTTAAATTTATCTGCATTTTCCTTATACAGAAAGAGAAGCAGCGTTATTTTCTCCAAGCTTTCAGCACAAATCTCTATATTCTGACTCCATTTGTGAGAGTTCCCATTTCTACCACTAATTAATATCCTGTTTCCACCTTTTTGAATCTGTTGATTCAGCATTTCACAATGACTTTCCTGAGATGCCCAGGGTAAGCAAAGTTCACCAACTCCAAGTTTTCCACTTGAAGAAAATCAAGTGCCAGAACTGAGAACAGGAACAGAAGAAACCTCAGAGCAGTGGGGGTTACTGGGCAGCACAGACACATATTTTATTTTTATTTAGCACGTTAAGTGCCAGTCTGGCAGAAGCTGCACAAAGTTAATCCTGAAAAGAGTAAAAAAGAGACTTTTTGATAAGTATAAAGGTGCAGCTGTAGTGCCAGGGACAGATACAGCCCCTTGTCCCCCCAAACACCCCAGGGCACCAATGCACACAGATGTCCATGCCATGAGCTCTGTAGCTGGGATGGCAGAACACAAAGGGATTTATCTTTAATTAAGGAGCTGTTATAGAAGTTTTAAAGTGCACTATTGTAATTTGATGTTCAGAGAAGGCCCATGTGAAATCAGTTAATAAGGATTTCTAGATAAAAGCAAACTGTTTCCACAAAACACAACACTTCAATTTGTTTGCACAAAATTTTCCCCAAGATTACATTTAGGAATATCTGAGGTTTGTCTAAAAACTTTCCATGAGATTTTAATTTCACAGATCTCCTGCTAAGCTGCCCAGGCTGCTGCTGGGCCACTGCCCCCTGCCCAGGGCTGCCCCATGGATGAGTGCAGTGTTTTTTGGGAAGTCATCTAAGGAACATACCTGCTCTCCATCGCTGTCTTCACTACTGCTAAGTTTTAAGTCATCTTTCAACATACTAAGGGAAAAGGGAGAAAGTGAGACAAGTTTTTCCAAGTACTTTAATTACCTCCAAAGCATTCTGCTAGATTTCAACATGGCTCTGTTTATCCTGCAGGGGCTGCGTGGGTGAGAGCCACCAGACAGCACTCACACATTTCATGGTTAAGAATGGTGAGTTGAGTCATTCTTAGAGAAGAATGAGGATTCAGGTACTTTGGCTCCTGAGTCCATTCTGTTAAATTTAGAAAGGAAATCTGACACAATTTACTGGTGTGGGAGGAGGTAACTTGTGTTATGTTCAACTTCTTACACACAATGGCCAAGAATTGTGTTTGGAATGGAGGAAAGAAGCCAGCCCCAGTGGCTGCTTCCTGTCCCATGGCAGCAGTGCAACTGTCCTAAGCCATCATTAATTACTGCTATCCAAAGCCATAATTACTGCTGGTAGTCACACACACACAGCTTCACATACTGAGAATACACGAGCACAATGAAAACAGCAGGGCCTTTGTGATTATTGGAAGCATTTGATTATAAAAATAAAACATCTTACTCTGTCTGGTTCGATTCACATCTGTGGAGAGAAAATGAGAAAGAATTAGAAGTCTGACTCTCCTGAGTTTGCCAGTGAGCTGCTCTGCTGATGATCTGAACAGGAACACAAACTCTAGGAGCTCACTCCTGAACTACTGGCCACTGCTATCATTTTACAAATCATGCATTTATCTCCTTTTCAAGGGTTTTCTTGACCAGATCATATAATCACTTTAAAAATATATTTAAAGTTGCTTTGTCACAGTAAACATCATTTAAACTTCCTTCTCCTGCATCCCAGCTCAGCAGTGCCCAATGCTGCCTCTTGCCCTCAGGGTTCTCCCATTCCCAGCTTTGGCAATGGCACAGGTCCCTCTCAGCACCTTCCTGAACTGCCTGCTTTGGGGACACTGACTCCAGGTTTGTATGAATTCAAAGGGGGTTCTTTTGTTTTATTTCTTTCCCAGAGGTCAGGTGCTTTTTCATCTTGGTAATTCTGTCATAGAAGCACCAGGCTGCATCCCGTGACTGCATCCCAACAAGTTAACTGAGGAATGTTACTAACCCAGAGTCAGCTTTCAGAGTCTGCAACTTTCATTAACACACAATCAGCTGGCAAATATTTATTTTTATGGGCATATTTGTTTGAAAATCATCTTTTAACTGCATGTCATAGATTTTTAAGTCTGAGAAAGGTGGACTACAGCCATGCAGAACATTCCAGTTGTCTCTGAGTTTTTCTGTGTTGCTGGGTCTGTGTTCAAAACATTTGTCAGGGACTTAAAGGGAGAGCAGAACAAATCCCACAAGATCCCAGACCCAGTTTTCTGTCTCCTTCAATCCAAAACCTTTCCTCATCCTGAATTTCTGCAACCTCCAGCTGCCAGCTCTGTTAGGCCCCATCCCATGCTGGTGCCCTTTCTGATTCCCAAGCCCATTCCAAGGTCCAAACTCCTGCTCCCCTCATGGCAGCTGACAGGAAAAGAAAGGAGCAGAAAGGCAGCCCAGGGGATTTTTTACTCACTCCAGTGAGCAATATTTGGTTTATTGTCCCAAAAACCCTTTTCCTGCCAGCCAAGAAGCAGGATGCTGGAGTGTCACTCACATTTCACTAAACACTAATTCCTAAATCTCTTGAAATACAACTTTTGTTTGTGAAATGTTCTCTCAGCAGGCACTTACGATTTGGATTGATGACCATTGGATGTTTTGGATGAGGGATTGTATCGTTCTAGGAGAAGAAAAGAAGAAAAGCACAGCTGAGAACTCAGGCACAGCAGAAGAAATCCCCCCAGAGTTGCCACAAGGATGGACAAAGCAAGGCCATGTGAGGGGACAGGAGGGAGCAGCACCCAGGTGACACCAGGTACCACCTCCCCCAGGCTGAGGGAGGGAGCAATGCAGAGACAAAACACCAAATACAGCAAATCATTTAACCAAGAAAATAGAGAAAATCATTTAAATCATTGCTGTGTAAACCAATACACACTTGATTTGTTATTAATGGTGTGGAAAACTGTTCTGCTCCTAGCAGGATGAAATCCTTGCCTTACACATGCAGGATATGGGATACAGATCCATCTGCTGAGCTCTGACTGCTCCAGCATCCCCACACAGCTTCTGATGGATGAGAAGCTCCACACCCCAAAACCCAACTCACACACTAATTCTGACAGCAGGAATACACCCTGATAAAATCTGCTTCTTAGTTTGGGGTCTCTTCCCTTCCCTTTTCTCTAATTCCGGTAAATAACTGGGTGTAGCTCAACAAAAACAAGAACTGAGGCTGTTAAAAGCTCTCCAGAAAATCCAAACAGGCACAGGAAACTGGCTCTGTGTTTAATTAACCTTGGCTCTTCTTTTCCACACCTAAAGATCAGCTGCTCCCATAACGTGAGCCTACGGTTTAGCATTATGGAATTAAGCTTGAATTTGTTTCCTTAAGTCCCCACTGTATCAGATGTTCAGATTAAGCTGCTTGTGAATATCTAAGAATAAACCATTCTTCTTTTACTATTTAAGCTGTTTAATCACTTCAAGAGGGAGTGGAAGGACTTTTGGAAGGCAACAGCACTAATTTAATTCAATTTTCCCTGGTATTTACCTGAGTTTTATGTTCTTTTCAGCAATATTCAAGATAATGACAAAGAAATAAAAGCTACTTTTTTCTGAAGTCTAGAAGTGCAAGAAACTCAAGGATAATAGCATGTGATTTAAGTTCTTGACCAGTTCTCACTCTTGACTTTAGAATGTCAATGTGAAAACAAAAACAGTGAAACTGCCATGTGCTTTTTCTACTGAAATAAAAGCAAAAGCACTCTTCTGGTTTCTAGTATGCCCCTAAGCAGGGAGTTGGGTTTTTTTGAGGTGTTTTGGTTTAGTACTAAGTTATTTTCAAATCAATCAACCATAGAGGCATTCTGTACAGAACTGGATCCATTAAAATACATCTTTTCCCTCTAACACACCACCCTTCCACTCAGTGATAACCTCCAAGATCTGAACAAGAAATGCAGAAGAAAATCAAGCAACTGTTTAACAGCTTAAAACTTGAGAAAGCAGAGAAAACCTGAAGTCAGCCTCCATCCTGTGAGCAGTCTGGAAAACCTCATTTCCTAAAAGCCCTGACATCTTGGGAGATGCTGAGAACACCAAAAGACAACAAAAACATTCAACACATTCCAGGAAGTTTCATGTACTCACTCTGTTCTCCAGTGCCAAAACTGGACTGCTGAGACTCCTGGGGGAATAAAACATCACAAGTGGGTTTTTTTCAGTGGGAATTTAAGGTACTAAAAACCAGGCTGAAAGGAAGATATTCTTTCTACCTAATGGATGACACTTAATCTCTGGAAACAGGGGAAAAAAACAACAACAAGCAAAAAAAGGGATTCTTTCTCTGGGCCACGCCAGGTGAGACCTCCACTCCTCTTCCTCACCCACTTCCTGCTGTTCCCAAGGGCACATCAGGGCTGAAACTCCCAAATCCCTGTGTACTTCCCTAAAACCCCTCCTCCTCTGTTTAGGATGGAGAGGAACTGTTCAGGATGTTTGTTTATGCTCCTGATACACACACAAACTCTGCTGCTGTTTGAAGTGTTTTTCTTCCAACTCTTTCCTCCTCATTTTCCTTCTCCAGGCACACACAGCAATTGGAACAGGGAAAATCTCTCAACAAAAAATATTCCTCAGCCACAAAGGAGCCGTAGGGACAAGGTGAGCTTTCAAAAGGGATCAGCTCTGCACCCTCTGCCCCAAAGGCTCCGTGTGGGTCCCTGGCAAACCCAGCCTGGGTGGGCAGCCCAGCATTCCAGCCTGCAGCAGCCAGCTCGGGTAGAAAAGCCAATAAAATGGTATTTTAGATTCACAGGATGGGTTGGGCTGGAAGGGACCTCAAAACCCACCCAGTGCCACCCTGCCATGGCAGGGACACCTCCCACTGTCCCAGGTGCTCCCAGCCCTGCCCAGCCTGGCCTTGGGCACTGCCAGGGATCCAGGGGCAGCCCCAGCTGCTCTGGGCACCCTGTGCCAGGGCCTGCCCACCCTCACAGGGGACAATTCCTTCCTGATATCCTATAAAACCAGCCAGGAAATAGGAAGCCTTGCAAATTTTAGCACTTTTATCATGCTCAGTATTCCCATTTCAGAAACTCCAATTCTGACTCCCAAGACACAGCAGATTATGAACTTTTCTGAAATCCTAAACCATTGTTTCAACAAATACACAGAGGCTACTGAGCCACTGCAAACTCCCTTCCAGGCTCGAGTGCCTTTTTAAAACAGGACCTTCCTGACCTCATTTCAAAATGAGGACAACTGATGGCCCTAGAAAAATAAATTGAGTCCAATATTTGCAATTTCTAGTTGTATACACACATTTTACTTACATGCTCTGGCAATGGCAAACCAGAACTACAATTCAACAATGAATTGCATTTTTCCTGGTCCACCTGTGACCTGGTTTTCCCTCACACCGAGCCAGTGCCAGGCAGTGGTTACAGAGCAATTTACAAATGAAGTTTTTAAACACACAAAAGCTTTACACAGCAAAGCACCCGTGAGATGTTTTCAATTTCCCCTCAGCTTTGTATTTCAAAAATGGAACAATGCATTGAACAAGAATTTTGTGGATGGAGAACTTCATAAGGAGCTTTCCTTGGGAGGTGTTTCAAATACCTCTGATCTTTACTAATTGAAAGGAAGGGACAGTAAAAACAATAATAAAAAAAGATAAGAAAGAATTCAAGAGCAAAATGAAGATGGAGAGAAACCTGGTGAACAGCCACACTCCCTTCAAAGTAAATCCATTTCTTATCATTTGCACAGGCAGGAGAAGGCAGGCAGGAATCCCTGGTTTCCTTTTGCCACTGGCAGCTCAGCCAAGCCAATAAACTGAGTGAAAAAAGAAATAAAGACCTCAAACTCTACATTCCCAAAGGCACAGCACTGGAGGAGCACGGGATGGGGAACTGGCACCCCTTCCAGCAGCAGATGGATTGGGAATTCTGCAGAACACACCTGCCTAATTCCTCACTTGAGTCAACTTCCTATTTCAGAGGCAAAGCACTGGCTCTCAGCTAAGTGCACTTTAATGAGGTGTTATGGTTCAATGTGCAACTTTTTCCAACTCCCTTGCCATCTACTGGATACATATTTCTTTAAGAAACTCAGAGACTAAAAAAAAAAAAGCTCTACTTTCAACTCCCAGGTTACTGAGAGCAGCAGCTTCTAAAGGTTTGCTTCAGAAAGAAACTGCAAGCAACTGAAAGGAAGGAAACCCTTTAAAGCAAAGTAGAATGGACTGAGGTTACACAGGGAAGACACTGGAGCAGGAAACAAAAACTCTGACAAAAACACCTGGAGAGAGGAATTCTCCAGCTGGACAGCAGGGCTGGGCTCCCACCCCCCAGCCTTGGCTGAGGGAAGCAGGGCCCATGCCCAGGTGACCCCTGGAACCTCAGGTCAGATCTCCTTTCTGCTTCCCAGCAGGAGGTCTGTGCAGGGAATGGGTGGCAGGAGGGCTCCTGCTGGCCCCAGCTCTGCAGCTCAGCACCAGCTACAGGCACCTCTGCAGAGGTACAGGCACAGCCAGGGCCCCCCTGGAAGCCAACCCCTCCCTCCCAGCCAGCAGCTGGGCTGCTCAATGCATTTTATAAACACTGCCAGCATTTCTGGAGTGTCTGACTGTGAGCCCATGGAGAAAATTATAGAGTGTTAGGTCACAGGATAACATTTTTTATCAAGACACAGCAATCTGCATTTTTCCATAGCATCCATAAAACTTTCCCTGACCTATTTTCATGGAGTTTTCTCTTCTGATCCAAAGACTTCCTGGGAACTATTAGATATATTTATAGTAATCAGAGAGGCCCCAGTCAGGAGGCTGGGTTCCTTCGAGTTGCTCACTCCCTACACACAGGCAAAGTGATCCCATCCCAAGAGTCTGACAAATGAAATCAAGTGGCCCACCAAGGGCAGCTTCATTTTATGTGAGCAGGAAGAACACACGGAGCTGTGCCCACAGGGGCAATGCTGTGAAACACTTCAGCAACAAATGGAGCACAGTATTAAAGAGAAGGAGCTTTCCTCCAACAGAACTGCTTGATTAAAGCAAACCACTGTTGTGTTTTGTTTGGTGGATTCTGCTCTGGGCCCAGACTGCACAGGCCCATGGCTCACTAACTCCCTGGAATTCTGCAGAGCTGCTGCTGCCAAGAATGACAGAGGGGAGAAGGCAGAGGAAATTACAGGCTTTGGATGCAGAGAGAGAATTTGACAGAGTTCCATGGCTAAGATGTGCAGCCACAAAATAAAAAAGCTGGCAAAAAGTCAAAAATACTCGGAGCAGCCATAAATGGAATTTTTTGCAAACTGGGTGAAGAGACACAATCCAGGTTGAGAGGTTCAAAAAGGCTCCTTTTTGTTCAGACATTGCCAGAGCTGTGCAGTGTTACGTGGCCTCTGTGTCACAGCCACGTGGATTTCTGCACACCTTCCTCTTCCCAAACTCAGTCAAATGCCAGGGATACTAAAACCAAGCAGCCCCACAGCCAAGGGTGCTCAAACTGCAAAGGGAAAATATCTCCTTAAAGGTTCAGGAATGAGTACTCAAAGCAGAGGAATAAGGACCTTTGTTGATGAGGAAAGGTGTGGAATTTCCTTGTAAGAACAGGTATGAATTATTTCCAGGCTGACAGTTTTATATAGCACACAAATAAACCCTGACTAAAAGTAATATTTGCAAGATTAATATTGATCTAATGCTAGGAAAACAGAAAACAGGATTTATTTCTAGGTATGCCTTCCAAAGTAAAGCTGAGAACTGAATGGTAAATTCTGCATTTTTTGATACTGAAGAGAAGCAAAATGCAGTGACCAGGGACAGGTCACACAGAGGTGGTGACAGCAGGACTGCCCCTGGCTCTGGGATGTCCAGCCAGGATGAGAACCTGAGTTCTCCCTCCAGTCTGGGGGAGGTTTGTGGATGTGCCCTTCCAACAGAGATCAACCTTTGGCTGAAGGAAGGTCATGGCAAAGCATTCACATCAAAGGATGGGATTAGAGAGATGACAGCAGAAACCTCAGTGAGAAAATCTTCTCAAAATTATTCCCTCAGATGTTCTGTTTTGGGGAGCAATTTGGATCAAACAGGAAATTAAGAGCAATTAAGTGGTGTCTAGAACAGCAGCTGGTCAGTGAGAGCATGGTCTGAATTATTACACAGGTAACTTTTAAAAGACAATTTCTTCACTCTGAAGCTCTGCCAAGTTAGGGGTGGAGCACCCAATTCATCCCAGAGAGATGTTGAGTCTGGAGAAAAATCACGTTGTTGAGTTGAATCTTTCACTGGTAATCAGCAGACCCAGGAACCAGACCATGAATTCCTGGATGAGTCAGCTCCCCATGCTGGGTTTTACCCACAGCTGCCTCCCCTGGGTTTCCAGGATCCTGCAGAGCTGCTCTTCCAGGCAAACAATTCTCAGTGCCCTGTGTGTGCCCTGGAACCCTGGAGCTGCCAGCCCCAGCCTCAGGGGAGGCAGCAGCAGAATTCCTTCCTCACAGGTGTCAGCTCCAGCAGCTCCCCTGGACACGTGCCCTGTGCTCTCAGCAGCAGCAGAGGTGGATTTCTCTCTGGAATTAACTGCTTAAACCCTTCAGCACTTCTTAAGAACACAGGAGGTTGGGAAGAGGATCTTCTGGAACAACTGATTTCTTCAGCAAAACATGTGATTCTTAAACTGTGTTAATTTTTTGTAATTGAGAATGCAAAAAAATCTCACACAACTCTTAGAGGACTTCAAACTAAGAGGAAAATTCAGTTTATGCAGAAAAGCCCATTTAAATGTCTCAGCATTTACCATTCAGCCTCTGTTTTGCTACATGGAGGGAATCTCACTTGGTTCCACACAAATTGGTGCAGAGCATTTCCCTGTTAGGGAAAGGGTTCAAAGGTATTTCCAAGCTTCAAAAGTTTGAAAGCTTGAATTTATCCAACAAAAACTAAAAAAGTAAGTTGTATCACAGATAACTTTGCAGTCTGTCTGTGCAAAGCAGAGGAAAACCAAGGACATTTTTCATAAGGCCACTGCTGACAGATGGGGTGAAGATAAATAAAGAAGGACAAGGCACTGAAACAAATCCAGATTATACAGAACTGAATGCAGGAGTTCCAAAATCCTGATCTTTAACAGGAGTTACTTTTTCAACAGCATCCACTGCTGGATTCAGCACTGACCTTTGTTGGAAAGGGGAATTTGGAGGGTTCAGTTTTGCAGGGGGTGTGGATGGCAGTCAGCGGAGGAGGCCAGGAGTGGGTCATCTCCTAAAACACAACAAAACCAAAAGTTATTAACAAAATAAATCAGATTTCAACTTGCAATCTGGATTCTCTCAATTTTCAGTTCATTGTTCACCCTTCACTAAGCTTTATATTCAAATCTTAATTTCCCAAATGTGCAACAAAGCTTTTGCATGTAAACCTGAATGTTAAATTGCTACCCAGGAGAAGAGAGAGCTATGACACAATAACAAGCAGCAAGGCATAAATCAATCATCTGGGTTGGCCTGAAGATAAACTGCAGTGCAAGTCAGAGTGTGATCCTGTCAGAGTGTGATCCTTTCAGAGTGTGTGGGAAGAAGAATCCTAGGAAAGGGAAGCCTGTAGAATTTGAGGAAAAGGGGGAAATGAAATGCCTGCAGCTGCAAAGTGCCTCCTGTTCTCTCAGAGCATCCCCAAGGGCCCTGGAGGTCTGAAGGTCACAGGAAATAATAAGCCATGGAAATGCTCCAGAGGGACCTGCTGATCCTCTTCTGAGAGCAGACACAGGACAGGGCATCACAGGAGGGGTAAAAGGACTTGGGAAAAGAAGCCAGGTAAGAGAGAGGGAAAGTGCTGCCATGGGGCAGCAAAGCATTTACTATAATCTGAAATATCAGGATTAAAAACTGTAATTTGGTGGAAGAAATGTAGTTCTGGTGATCAGGGAGGAGGAATGCAGTGAGGATCTCAGGAGATGATGTGCACACAACACCCAGTGGCCAGCCCTGCTCCCAGTTTGGCCCAGTCTCCCCGTGCTGGAGGAGCACCTGGAGAGCCCTCCTGTGCCAACCTGCACCTGGACAGGCTCTGACACTGCAGAGCCCTTCCCCCTCCTTGGGAATGGCTGTACTTTCAACAAAGTAGGGAACAAGAACACCAAGAACTTACTTTGAGGATTTCATCCACGCAGCTCACCTCCCCAGAGGCTGACGCCTACAAATCAAAACTCAAAATTAACATCTCTCAAATTTTCCAGGGACTAGAAACAGTTAAAACCAAACTTCACTCCTTATTGTGACTCATATGGACTTTACATAGACACAAACAGCCCTTGCTAACTCTTTTCATCAATTTTAACATCAGATAGATCCGTGTTTTTATGGCATGAGTCACAGTTATGAAAAGCAAATACATGACATCCATAAAACTGTGATAATAATCTCTCACTTTTCACTTGACAGTTAAAGTGATCACAGGCAGGCAGTGATATTAAAAACTTGTAGAGAGGGGAAAGAGAATCACAGCTTTCAATCATTTCCTGGAAGCAGCCCCAGGATAACATCTGAATTCAAGTGCAGGACCGTGAATGCACAGGAATGACAAAGTGCATTCCCAAGTAAAACACTCATCACAGAGAGATCCCAGAAACAGCAATAATTACCAAACTGTGAATCCTCTGCATCCCTGGCTGCCACAAGCAGAAAGAAGCAAAGCTACTCAAGGATTCACTGCATCAGCACTGATGTGGCAAGTCTTCACAAACAGAGTAATTTCTGATTTCCTTACCTGTCTGCTGGATCTTACTTTGCTATCTGCTGCAATCCCAGGAACAAGGGCTTTTCTCTGGCTACCATGATTCCAGCAGTTGGACAGGAGATGAAATGAGACTTTATTACTAGGAAAGGCACTCTCCTTGTAAGTGAGCTGGAGTCAGAGTCTGGGTCCTAATGATTTGGGAATTACCAAACTCCTCCAAGTTGTTAACCCAATAGTATTTTATATCCAGCACAACTGATAAAAGTTCTGCACCCTGTTCAATTTGGTGTGAAGGTATAATAATCACATCTAGTAATTGCTACTCACTTCAAAAGAAAATCTGATACAGGCAGATTGTATCAACAACTCTAAGTCATTTCAGCTCCCAGGAACAACAGTGTATTTACCCAGCTTGTCAAAATATTTGTGGATATCCTATAATTTCCCTAATTCCTGACTAGAGAAATACTCTGTGAAAATTGGCCTCTTGGGGTTAAGTAAGCCTTTCTGAATGTCTCAGCCTTTATTTAATAAAAATCCCGGCATCCACATTGAAGAAGCAGAATAATTACTCCTGGGTGCTCCCCACTGAAAATACAGCTTAGGTGAAGGTGCTTTGAGTAACAAAAACGCAGCGTTTACTGAAAACTCCATTTGGGTTAGGCAAATTGGGATTTTGGAGAGGCTGGAAAACCCCAGCCCAGGCGGATTTACATTTCAGAAGGCAGGACACAGCCAGCAACTTACATCCAGGGGCTGGGAAGGAATTTTCAGCTTGGTCAGGTGCGCTTTGCTGCTGGGCTTCAGCTCGTTGACGCCGCCGCCGTGGGTCTGGCCGCCGTAGTGTTCCGAGGATAGCTTTGGTTCCATGGACTCCTGCCCATCCATGGGCCTGACGTAGGCAGTGGGCTTCTGCAACATCGAACTGGACTTGGACATCAGCGAGGGCGGGAAGGACTGCGTCGAGTGCTGCCCGCTGGCGAACGAGGGCACGCGGGAGGGAGAGTCCCAGCTGGGCTCGGGGTCCCGGGGCGACTTGGAGCGCTGATGCTCCTTGCCGTGGTGGTCGCTGCCGTGGGCTCTGGAGTGGCCGGAGGCCAGCGAGGACACGGCCGNCCGCCCCCCGAGCGCTGCCCGTGGCCCCCCAGCCCCGCCGAGCGCTTCTGGGACTGCGCCGAGGTGCTGGGGGCCGGCCCCACCGGGGTCCATTTGCCGCTCTGGTGAGAGCCCGCGCCGTGCCGCTGCTCGCCGAAGAAGCCGGGCGTGGGCTTGTCATCGGGCGCCGCGGGCACCGAGGGCTTGGGGATGGCGACGATCTTCTGGAGCGGCCGGTCCCCGATGAGATCCGTCATCTCATCATAGTTACCGAGCATGCTCTGGATGCGGCTCGACAGCTTGTCTTCTTTGCTGGTCTGGGACAAGAAGCCACCAAAATCGGGATTTAGAACCAATCACAACTTCACGCGTCTGGTAACTACAGCACTTGACCTGAGTTTCAGCTAGAACACACCTCTTCCTTTGCCACCGTTTCCAATTCTGAATTTTAGGTCTTAAAACAGCAATTTGACTCCCTAAAATGTATTAAAAAATGTAATAATACGTATTTAACTCCCTAAACCATAAAAATTCAGCAGCAGGAACAGCTGAACCAGCAATAATCAAATAATGCACTGCTGAGCTGGATGCCAGTTCCAAAGCTGCAGATGCCTCCTGTCACCTTACAGACTGTAATTTCTCTAATACAGAATGCATCAGTGCTAAAAGGTTTTAATTAGCAGTAAAATAAAATCAACTTAACCTCACCCCCGTAAGTCATTTTTAATTGGTATTTATATTGGCACAATGTTTGTTGCACACAGTTAAAAGGGTTCTTTGTTCTATAACCATTTTGTTTTCCAAATCTGGGATCCTGGATCATTCCCCCATGCATCCCAACCAGCTCCAGTTAACTTCACAGATGTGGAATTTGGTTATCAAGCACAGGAACAAAAAAACCACCAGGTATTTCACAACTTTCCTCCTGCAGGAAGAGAGTTTTCAGTGATGTTTTACTTCTTGCAAACCAGCTGAAATTGCAGCAAGGGAAGGGTTTGCTTTCAAAGTGAGTTTTGAACTACGTAATTAACCTATTAAATAATATTTTATTAGTTATTCCAGAATTAGGTTATTTTTTCCAGTACTGTTCAGCAAAGCAACCTGGAAGGAAACCCAGCACAGGCTGAAAGCTGTGCAGGACCACAAACAGAATCAACTCCTTCAAAACAAACTAAAACATCAGATACAAGCTACTGGAGCACTAGTTAGAGCTGATAATTCATGTCAGACATAGTCATATCAAACATTCCAGCATTTCAAATTAACCTCCTCTTTAAACATTCTCTTCCTGAACTTATCCAGGTCTGGATTACGTTGATGAAAGGTTAGAAAGTTTAGCAACAGACTAAAGCACCCCAAAAATGGCAATTTGGCATCACACAATGGACAGTTTAATTGTTTGGAGTCACCGTGTAGAAGGTGAAGGAAGGAAAAAATTTTGATGGTTTTATTTTCCTTTTTCTCACTCCCTATAAAGGTTCCTCCCCTTCCCAAGCATTATAAATCTGCCAGTGGAGCTGTGGCTGTCCAGCTTTATTCTCAAGCCCTGCCTAAACAGTCGGCTGCCCAAAGAGCTTTCTATCTAACAAGAATGCAGATAAAAATAAAATATGAACTTGCACATGATTTCTGTCGTAAAACCCGCATTTTTCTGAGGTGCAGGAACTCACCACTTTGTATGGTTCAGCAAAGAGAGGAGAGTTGGGTGGGAAGGCTTCGTCACCCTGCTGAATTTCTTGATTTCGCCTTTCCCTTTCTTTCATACGCAGCACATTCCGGTCTTCACGGTTCATGTTGCTACGAGCAAAAAGATCAGTCCTGATCACACAGGGAAGCAGGAGGGATGAGAGGGCCCAGGGGAGGGATGAGAGTGCCCAAAGGAGGGATCTAAGTGCCCCCAAGCAGCCTCTGGCCCTGTTTGGCCACGGAATGAACCCTCTGAGGGCCACAATTCCTCAGAACTGTCCCATTTCAGCCCCTCCAAAGGGCTGTAACCCCCAACCCACAGCTGGCTTCTAACAGGGAAACTTGATGCAGCAATAAAAAAAAAAAAATTGAAAAAAAATCCACCAGGTCCTCAGGCAAGTAGCTATTTCAAACCACTTCACCCGCTCGAATCAGCTCGGCTCCAGCCCACGCCAAACATCTCCCATTCATTTCTAAAATACCTTTTCTCCCCCACATCCCCAGATGTTCTGCCATCCCCCCACGAATCAGTGCTTGACTTCTCCTGTAGATTAGGGTTATTTTTGGTGCTGACATACCTTTTTTTGGCACCCATTCTCCAACATATTCTAACCTCAAGCTTTGATGTGGTTTCCAGGTCTCTCTCCCTCCCTGATCCCCAAAAGGCATTTCAACTCAAAGCAGTAATTCCAGGGAAGTTCTGGCAATAATGCACCTTTTGCCTTGGACCATATCCTCCTACTGCAAAAATGCACATTAAGAACCTGCCAATCCCCCTTCTTAACAAACTTTCCTTTGCAGTTTGGTCTTGCTGCTTGTGTTAACAAAAATACATCAAATTCTTGCAAAACACACATAAAAGCTGGAAAAGATTCCCTCAGAGCTTGACACAGCATAAAGGAGTAAACAAAATGAGATGATAAATAAGGTGCCACTAACTGCTTTAACATCAAACCCCAGATTGCTTTGGGTTGGGAGGAACCTTAAAGCCCATCCAGTGCCACCCTGCCATGGCAGGGACACCTCCCACTGTCCCAGGCTGCTCCCAGCCCTGTCCAGCCTGGCCTTGGGCACTGCCAGGGATCCAGGGGCAGCCACAATATGTGCTAAACTCTGCATCAAGAGATTTAGAAATGTTCTTTACTGATCTGCACAAAGTACAGTAGGTGCACCTGCGAAAGAAATTGATGCTCCACCACATCATTTGCAGTCTAAAAGGAAAATGTTGGCTGCTTAGAAAATCATTATTTCATGTCTTTAGACAGCTGTCTGATTATTAAAAATAATAAATGACTTGCTAGAGCATGACTCTGAAAGCTGTGCAAAC
Organism: Urocynchramus pylzowi; assembly: GCA_013397555.1. Classification (NCBI taxonomy): domain Eukaryota; kingdom Metazoa; phylum Chordata; class Aves; order Passeriformes; family Fringillidae; genus Urocynchramus; species Urocynchramus pylzowi. The sequence goes on from VZRH01007657.1 coordinate 493,364, forward strand.
CCAGCTATTGCATTCTCAACAAGAAAACTTCAACCCATCAGACAGTTTTTACAACATGACTCTCTGCACCTCAGTAACATTTTCACCTCTTACATTTCTTCCCCTTTGGCTTCACTGTGCCTGCTGCTCTGAAAGCAGGAAATCCCAGAGGCTGCCCAGAGCAGACCAAACCCAGGGTGTAAGTTGAGATCTTTGATGCCTTCTAAGGCACCATGTTTGTTGTACCTCCCTGCCTTGCACACAAGGTACAAGCACTGGCATAACCCAACTCTGTGCTGATACCAAACCCACGAATACAACTTACATTTTATGTGAAAAATCACTTTTTTTCTCCAGTTCTCCTGTAAACTGCTGAACTCATGTAACCACAGGTGGCCACCAGGGCTGAGAGAGGGACCTGTGCACTGGAATGTGGCCAGCAAACTCCTGGGATCATTCTGGCATTGATGACAAACTTGTTTTAGAAGTCTGAGGCTTGAAAAGCTCATTCTTGAGACTGCAGCCCAATTTGTTACATATGTAGGATTTCAACACAGATAAATATCACATTTAATTATAGACACTGATCAGTTAAAGCCAACTGGAACAGTCTGAGTCCATGGCATTTACTGTTAAAAGCAATTTCTGAGGCAGGGAATAGGAATGCTCTGGTTCTGGATGGCTCATTCCCACCAATACACTAAGATCAGGAATTATATACAGCCATATATCCAGAATATTATAATCTTAACAAAGAATTTTACATCTCTGTTTTCCAAATAGAGGGTTAAATATTTACAAAGACCTTCACTATTTTTTACAGAGATAAGCATCATCTTTTAAAATTGCATTAACATTTCCTATAACTCTTAGAGCTGAAGAAAAACCATCATTTGCACCAACACTGTCACACAAAAGGAACATTACAAGAAAGATTCACTTGAGATCTGAGCTGGTGCAAACCCAGAGCTGATCTGGCCGTACCTGCCCAGGTCAATGTAAAATTAGTCATCAGAAAGACACCAGTTAATGACACTTTTAACCACTCCTCCCCAGCCTTTTGTAATAGTAAATGATAACCACCCTCATGGGGAGTCACCTTGACTGGATGGGGATTTAGTTTAGGTTTCTTTAGCTCTTTTACATTTTTTATTAGAGTAAATAGTTTGACTGTGATACAAGTTAGACTTGTTGGTATCTAATCATCCAATCTCCACACAGAGCTATTTTAAGTGCCTATAATGTGTACAAGGCCATTAAAATCACACCAGCATGAAATGTGTAAATAGAGGAAGCTCGTGGGGCTTCCTTAGCTCTGTACTTCAGACAACTTCCCACTCCAACCCACATCTTCCACAGCCACGAGCCTACAGAAGGGAAATGTTCCCATGCTCAGGAAAAGCAAGGAGAGCTACTTTGAAAGGCAGATGGCCAAGGCCTGTCTGCTGATCAGCACTGCTGGCAATTAACTCCAGCAGGTAGGAAACTGCAGGAGTTCAGTTTTCAGACCACCTGAAGTTGTAACAATCCTTTAATGTCCACTAAAATGCACTGCTCACACCACTCCTACCCCATCCTCTGGCCTGTGCCTGCTCCCTCCCTGCACAGGCCTGGAAGTGGAAGATGAAGAACCTGTTGCCTTGTACCTGGTGCTACCAACATAATCCTGCTAAAACTCCCCTTTATCCAGGTGGCCTGAGCTAAAGTGTGAAGGAAGAGCAGAGCCAGGATGAGAGAGCCAGAACCATGTCCCTGCAGCAAGGGCCAAAGTCATCTTAGTTTCCACATCTGGGAAAAGAGAAGTTTAAAAATTAAAAAAAAAAAACCCCAAAAATCCAGAGAACAGGCCTCAAGCCCAGAAGAGCATTTCCATTTTTAGGAAGTTGAGTGGTTTGAGTCACTCCTCCTGCAGTGTCCCCCTGTACTTTGAACACTCCCTGTGTCTGAGACTTCCCTGCACCACCAACCCTTCACATCTCACAGCTCCAGCTCAACAGGAAGAGCTGAAAGCAAGCAGGAAATCCAGCAGGGAACTCACAGAAACTCCTGAGCAGCCTCCCCTGTGTGTACTCCTGAAGCTCCACTCCAGGCTGCTCCAGGCACACCGAGCACATCCCCCAGAGCAGACACAGCTTTCCCTTCCCCTTCCAACCTCTTCCTCAATCCCAGCTGGTATTTCTGCTCATCCCTAATCCAACAAGGGCATGCCTTTGGTTTGAGAGATCATCACCCTGGGTGTGTAACCTGTGGTATGAAATGGCAGTGTTGGTGCTGCCTTCTCCTCCTGCTCCCCACCTCCCGCTCCCTCAGCTCCGGGCAGGGGGCACATCCCAGCTCTGGGGCTTTTGGAGCACAACTCCAGACTAAAGATAAACCCCAACCAGCACACCCACACTGCCTGAGTTTTCCTGGCAAAGCTGTTAAAAGAAAGAGGAGCTTGGCCAAACCCTGCTCACCCCCCTGAACCACATCAGGCACCCAACTCCTCGCTCCAGCTCAGCAGCATCTCTTCATCTCCCAGACTCCGTGAGGCAAAACCATCAAAGGCAAAGGCTGGCCCAGGGAACCCTGCACAGGCAGCCCATCCAAAGGGATCCGACCCCAGCCACCTTCAAAGGCTGCTTACAACACCTCCACTTCCTTCAAGACATCCTCATTTAACTCCAGGGCTTCTTCAATCTCAATTGGTTTCGTGAGCAAGAGGAATCAAACAGTTAATTGGTTAATTGGCTGCGATGAAACCCCAATTCTGTTTGACAACTTTGGCAAAGGACACCAAGGATAAACAGGCTGAGAGGGAACGTGCAGGATCCCAGCTCCGTGTGGGGCACACCCAGCTGCGGGGGCACACCCAGCTCCCATGATTTCATCCTTTTTTCTTAAAAGGAAGGGGGAAAAGAGCTGGAGAGCCTGCCTGCAAAAAGGAATGATGTTTTCAGAAGGCATTTAAAAATACCTGAAGCTGCCTTAATGGTGCATCCAAAGATGCCTGTTGATTATTTTAAATATTCTTTTTACCACGGGCAAGGGGCATCTCAGGAGCTGGCACAGGGCACTTCTCCCAGCTTGTGCATCAAGTAGGGTATCACCACAAATCCTGCCCTGAAATCATGTGCATGAGCCTAAAATGCTGCTCTGTCAGCTTTTGATAAAACACACTCCAGAGGAGCTGTTTTAAAAGGGAGGCATTGAAAACTAGCTGTCCTGCAACAACAAAATTAACACAACAGCACCGACACACAAAGAGGAACATGCCCTGGTGTCACCAAGAGCTACTTATAGAAGTGGACATAGAATCTTCCACCTTCTATGTGATGGTGAAGAAAAACACAGGAAAAAATACAACATTTCCTACTAAAACAATACAGCTTTGCCCAAAAAATCACAAACAGAACGATTCTCCAGGACAGGTTTAGAGGATAACTGAGATGGTGCAAATACAGAAGCAGCAGAGTCACCTTCAGAGTTTTATAACTGAAATAAGGAACACAACTAAAAACAAGAGTTTACACAGAATTGAAGTAGTTTTTGTATGTGTCCAGACAGAGAAATACCCAACTTCTCAAAAGCATGAAGTTTTCTGTTTCTGTCCCTCCCCTTCTCACACAAAGGCTCCATGCCAAGGGAGGGGGATTTGGTTTGGGATGGCTCCTGGTGCAGGTGGGACCTGCTCTGCCAAAGGAAAGGCTGTGATACTGCCAGGATCCCAAAATTCCACCCCAGGAACTGGGAAGCACAGGGGGAGGCTGCACAGGTGAACACATGACACCCTGAGCCACCGTCCTGCTCAGCTATTTTGTTAAGAATGAACTTTCCCACAGCTCCATCTCCCTCTTTCCAAGGTTTCATTTGAGCTCTTGGGAATACAATTCAAATACAATTGGACTGGTAATATGATAGAAATATAAATCAGATTCACCACTAGCTGAAACATAAACATTTCTCATTCCTACAATACAAACACAAATGCTTCTATCCCACCCTTCACATCAGGAGCTCCTACTGCACATTCAGCAGGGAGAACACGAAGTGCCCCAAGAGCTGTCTGGGAACACCTCTGTAAGTACTGAGGGTGGGAGAGCTTTAAATAAAAATAATAAAAAAGTGAGTTGGCCTAGGTCTGGTTAATGTTTGACAAGAACTCCCAGGGAGGGCAGAGCCAGCAGTTTGCTGCAGGCACTTTTCCTTCCCACTCAGCTCTGCAGCACCCAGAAATCCCCACCAAGCACGATGTGCCTGGACTTGTGCTGCTCCCCAGACAAAGCAGCACAAATCCCTCACCACCGTTAGCTGAGAGAATTCCACAGCTCCTTCTGTGGGAGCACTGCCTTCATTCCAGCGTCTCAGACAAGTGATGGTGCAAGTAATTACATCCTGCTTTTGAGTTTTAGCTGCCAGAGTCCCCTTCATCCCTCAAATATCAGGTTACCTGAGGATCAGTCAGCATCTTCCACCTGAGAAGCCAACACACAGCGATGGTGGATAAAAGAATTACAGGGATCATTTGTAACTCAACACTAACCACTGGAAAAGGACTTGGGGATCCTTTAGAAAGAGGCTCTGTAAGTGTAATATTTCATTTAACAAGTCCAGATGAGAACTGGGTGCATCATTCATCATATATGAGATTCAGGACACAGAAGCAAGGGAGAAATGGAGTTTGGGTTGGAAGAGACTTTAAAAATAATCCAGTTCAACTCCTCCTGCCAAGGTAAGGTAAAAGAACTAAGGCAAAAGTGAACCCCCAGCAAGTGGATTTTAGAAGCCAATGTCAAGGAGGACATTTCTACATTCAGCACTTGCAGTGCAGCTCATTTAAAACCATTTTTAAGTCCATTTTAAAATCATACTACTAAAACAGCTTAAAATTGTTTATATCCGAGAATTTGCAAGACTGGTTTGATGTAATTCACTCAAGGGACCTTAAAAATGCACAACCACACATCTTAAATGTCTCATTTTTGTGCAGAAGTACTACCCAGGAGGGAACATGTCTGGTCCTCCCTCCCTGATGAACACAGGAATTAATTCCCAACTCTTTTCCTTCACAGGGAGCAGAGCTGCTCAAAGGACATCAGGCCCTCCTTTCTGTCCTGTCTCTTCAGGAATGGGAGAGGAACAGGAAGGGCCAGCAAGTGACAGCACAGAGCCCTGCTCCCTCCTCTCTGCACGGCCAGGGAGCAGAGGGAGGGTCACTCCTCCAGCCACTGTCCCTCTCTCCCCAGGCTCCATCCTGGGAGACACCTCAGATCCCACAGTGCCACCCCTGACTCAGAGGAGAGGAACCCCGGGGACTGACACCATGAGACCACAAAGCCACTAAAATTGTCATTTTCTGCAGCTAGCCCAAGGCCAGGTCAGGACTCCAGGTCAGAAAAGGCACAGGGAACCCCAGTGAAGAGCTGCCACAAGGAGCAGCCCGAGCCAGGAGAGGGAAATGAAGCTGCTGCTGCTCAGCAAAGCTCAATTTCAACTTTGTCTTCCCAAGCCTTTGCATTTCTATTTGCCTCATCCTGCAATACCTACTCTGAGGAACAGCTTTCTTAACCAGGCAGTGAAATTCCTTACCCTGAGATGCCACAGCTGAGGAGATGAGCTCACAGCAGCCCAGCAGTGCAGACTGACCTCCAGCTCAGCCATCCACCAGGAGCACTCTCTTCTTTCTCAGTTAAATCTCTCCCCAGCCAACTTCAGCCCAATTCCATCTCCCACTCAGCCAAGGACATCCTCCCCATCTTTTCCACTCTCCATCGCTGGGAGAGTCTTTAATTCCCCCAGTGCAAAGATGGACCATCAAAAATTCAGCATTTTTACAGACAATCCTTTCATGTCCACACAGGCTAACCAAAGCATATTCCAACACAGTTTCCCAACAAATTTCTGCCCTTTAATTGGGCAGAAACTTAATAACCCAATTCCTGTGCCTACATGTTCATCTGCTTAAACTTTGAAGCCAAGACAATTGGCATTTAGATTTTATTAAGCAATAGTTATTCAGACATCTAACATTAATCTGGCTATTATCATTCTGACTTCCTCCCAATAATTTACTTTCATAAAAGACATCATTACATTTGAGTGCTATGAACTCTGTGGCATGAGGATTAAGAAAGTATTCACTTGACAGAAATTCTCAGATAAATCTGCTCTGTGTAAGATTTGAAACAGCAGACAAGGCTTTAATGAGATGCCATCTAAACCAGGAGTGAAAAGGCAAAGGGAAAATCACATTCAAGGTTCACATCCTTCTCCCACCTCAGCTACAGAAAAAGAAAGGAGAGAAAAGTTTATCAGACACTTTACCCTGGTTTAACTGTCACTTCCTCCAGCCTTGGTGTAAGATCATGTCTGCACTGTCTCACAAGACATTTATCTTGGACTTCCCATGGTGACCAAGGTTCACCCACTGTGCTGCATCCCCCCTCAACTGAACACCAGGGCTTGAGATAATAATTCTGCAACGTGCTTGTGAGGGATGGAGGAAGAGCAGGAGGATGCTGGGGAGCAGGTCAGAAGAGCAACCAGAATTAAAAACTGCATTGTTCAATGATTTAACTCTCCCCAGAACCATGGGAAACCACTTGGGGTGAGCCACAGAAGAACTGAGAGGCCTAAAGGGAAATCTGTGTCCAGGCTGTTCCCAGCACAACTGCAGGGGAAGCACCAAAACCACGGGGTGGATCCAGGTCAGCAGCAGTATATTTTCTACATTTCATCAATTCATTATTATCAGTATCTTTTCCTAAGTGGTGGCTTGAACTCTCACGGGGCCAGTGCTCCCCACTGGCAGCTGCAGCAGTTCTAGGATTGCTTTACAGATTTGACAAAATCCACAATTCTGAGTACCAGAGAAGTGAGAACACAAGTTTTCCCTCCCAGTTCTCAGCCCTAACTCGTATTCAAAGGGCTCACCAAACTCAGCATCATTTCCTGCTTGTCTAAACTCTGCTGTCAGAACACGACAGCTTTGAGACCTGAGATGCTTCCTGGTACCTTCAAACTTTCTTTTTGAACTTCAACACACTGAAGATGAGAGCACAGAGTAGTTAAAACCCTGGAAAAACCTAGGGAAGAGGAGCATTTAAGATTTGCAGGCAAAGCAAAAAAATTTGGAAGCGAGAGGAAGGGCCCAGAACTATCTACAGAGGGAAGCTGAAATGCAGCAGGAAAGCCACAGCTTTGATGTGCTCTGCTTCCAAACAAACACTGCTTAAAACGTAGGAAAGTTTTCACTTTTCATCCTGCCTGCTAAATGCCACCTGTACTTTATAATCCCCCTGAGCAGACTGAGAAAAACATTCACATTTCTGCCCCCAAGGAGTAACAGGCATTTAGTGAGGTATCTTTTACCTCAGGAAAACAGTTGATAAATGTTAATTTAGCTGTACAAACTCTTTTAATATAAATGACATCATATTTTCCCATAATAATGACGTTTGGGTTTTTTTTCCCCCAAAGTTCTTACAACTTGTTGCACTTTTCTGGATGTGGCCCTAAAGCAAAAGACAAACTACAAAACACAGAATTCTACCAACTTCCAGCCAGGGAGACTCAGTGAGTTTTGCCACCAGAAAGAGAAATTCAGCTTTTTGTGGCATGAAGTTAAAGACAAACACAAAAACCATTGCAAAAGCTGAGTCAAAATCCAGTTGGGTTTCAAAACCCCTCATGCAAGAGGCCACTTCACACCGAGCTGGGTCAGAGCTGGAGCCTGGAAATGTCTCTGGAAGAGCCAAAACTGCCTCAAGTGCCACAGAAATCCCATGGTGGGAACTGCTACAGCTCCAGGCTGTGCTGGGCAAACCAGCTGCAGCTCAACAGGCACCAGGCACTGATGGGGGTTCAGTTAATGCAATTCTTCTAAGCACAAGTTCAAATTAATTTTTTTCTAAGGTATGATTCACTATTTATAGGGAGAGTCACACATAATAATTTTTTAAAAATTGAATAATGCATTGAAATAAATTGTATAGCAAGGAATCAGCCCATTAGAGCAGCTAATGAGATCCAAATCTCATGCTCTAAAATAGCAATGAAGATTAAACCACACCCATTTCTGACCATCTTGAGCTTCAAGTCTGTCAGCAAATCAGGACTGGAAGGATTTGAACATTTCTCTGAATAAATAAGAAAAAACAAACAAAAACATTTTTGAATGCCAATTCAGCATGGACCTTGCTTCACGTGGCCAGGAAATAATGCAACTTTTTCCACTAAAAAAAAAAAAAAAGCTGAAGAAAAAAAACTGAAGAAAAAACCTAAAGAAAGTAGTTTTTTAGGAGGTTATTAGTGATTAACAAATTTAAGCTGAAGACTACTTGTTAAAACTCTCTCCTATTAAAACATATTTCTGGTAATTATTGGCTAAGAATGTGTCACAGTGCAAAGTCCTTACTTGTGTTTTTTGCTCATTAAATATAATTAGTGGAGCTCTTTCAGCACGAGCAATTGCTCCAGGAAAAAACTTTTCACCCTTTATCTTTTAAAGGCTGCTTTACACCAAACACCAGTTCCCACCATGGCAAATCAATGCTATAATATGCTGCTAATTTATCCTATCGGCATCAGAAGGCTAAATTAAATCTAAATTAATTAAATTTAAAATAAATTCATTAACTAGAAATCCCAAACTTCAGCAGGCAATTTAAACCAATATTCCATGTGGCCACAGAGCTTTTCACCCACTGCCAGGGGGATTCCAGCAGCTCCACAGCAGTAAGAGTCAGAGGTGAACTGGAAGGCTCAATGGGAAATGTCAAACAAACACAGCACCTCATTCCAAAATAGAAAAACCTCCTCAAAACACACAAACAAACTCTCAGGAAGTTCTGTTCCATAGGGGACAACTCAGAACACAAAAAAACCCCAGAAGAAAGGGAAAACATCAGTACAACAATCCATTTAACTTCCTCTTGGCCAATCTTTGTGCTTCAAGGCCTCTTGAAGTTAAAAAATACAATAATATTAGGAGATCTTTGTAAAAGCAAGCATTTTTCACTCAGCAATTTCCATTAGGTTCATTTATTTATGCCAAAGCACGAGAAAACCTGCTGAAGTTACAACATGCTCCTTTAAGTTCTTCAACCTGTTTCCCACATTCAATTTTCTGAAATTTCCATCTTAATGTTTTCAAATCTGGATTTTGACCAAACAATTTTAAAATTATCTTTAAATAAGGAAATGCTTATGCTAATTGTAATGCAACACTGGAAAGTTACACGGGCAGATCTCTCAAATTATTTTCTTTTTCCACAGAAAACTCTGGTTATTCCTCTGCCCACGAAATGCACGACATCACACAAACCAAATGCCCATTTTGATGAAGGTTTTTTTTGGTTTGCTGCTCCCCTTCCCTGTGGGAAATGCAGAATTATAGAATTGTTTTGGCTGGAAAAGCCCTCCAAGTTCCTCGAGTCCAACCATTCCCACTGCCCCAAGCCCCCAGAGTGTCACCTCCACCTTTCAAGCCACGCAGGGATGGGGACTCCAGCCCTGCCCAGCCCTTTCCATGAAGGAATTTTCCCAACATCCAGCCTGAAGCTCTCCTGGCACAGCTTGAGGCTGTTTTCCCCTGTCCTGTGCCTTTGGGATTTCCTGCACACTTCCTCCTCCCTGAGTTCCTCTGCAGCCCAGCCATACAAAGGGAACTGGGGACTCTGATCTCTTCATCCTCCTCGCTTTAATGATTTGTGCACATCAAAGCCTGATTAAAACCATTTAAGCACTTCCATCACTGAAATCTCTTTAACGTCTTTTGGAAATTAAATTAAATGCAGAAACAAAAAATCTCCATGTGAATGCACAAAGCTGGACAATTATGGTCAGGTTTGAGTTTTCATAGTCATGTCAGCAGCAATGGAGAAATACAAGGGAGTACACAGTTTTGGAAGCCTAATTTATATAAAAATACAGCAGACAACCAATATAAATATCCAATACTCATTTAAAATCAGAGCCCTTCAACAGGATCACACCAAGGAAAGTGAACATTAGGAATTTCAAAGGAAAATGAAGTGAAAAACTGAATGACTGTTCAATGGCTTGAAATTTCCACAGGAACCAACTGTTGAGGGAAAGATCTACTCTGGAACAATTTACCTCCGTGAAATCTTAGAATCCCAGCTAAGGACAAGTGGAAACAGTTTCCTCTGCCTCAGGAGTTTAACTTGTCACTGATCACAAACACTGTTTTCCCAGTGTCTGGTTCTGCAAATTAATCATCCCTTATTTTTCTTCTTAAACTGGAAAATGTCTGTCAATAAAGTGAAGTACGACAGTGAGGCACCAAGGCCTGCCCCCACTTCCAGGAGATGACAAAGTGACACCAAAACCTGGCTGCCCTCTCATTTTACCACCAAAGGTTACAGAGCTGGAAAAGCTCAAAGTTTCGGGATCTGCTTTGGTTTGAGACCTTTTCTGACATTCCCAACCCTCAGGAGCTGCAGGAGGAGCACAACCATCCCAGGGCTCATTTCTGCCCCCACAAGGAACCCACCGAGCTGAAAAGCTGAGGGAAGTTTCCAGCCCAAGGACAAACAGCTTAAAGCTGCTCTTGGAAACTGCAAATAATCAATCATCAGTCCTGCAGAGACAACCACACTGAAGAGAAGCACACCATTATCCTGCCTCTGGTCTCCTACCTCTTCATGTTCCCAGTGTCGTACTGGGAATAGTCAGAAACTGCTGTGGGGCTGCAGGGGAGCACACCTATCCCCAGGGAGAGACAAGGAATGATGAAACAGCCTCTCCTGGAAAACGTGACCACTACAGGCTTACACATTGTAAAAGTATACTCTATTTGCTTAATTATAAAACATGAAAGCAGCACGTTCAAGTAAGTTATCAATAAATGTGACGTGAATAAAAACCAAGATGAACTGTAAAAAAAAAAAAAAAGTAGTAAAAGGGGGCTCTGAGCTGCTTCATGAGGTGTTGTTTTCCATAAAAAGATGAGCAGGAAGATTTCTCTTAATGAGCTGTTAACAGAAGAAAATTAGTTCAAGACTTGAGGGCAAGAACTTCCCCTATTCCAGGTTTGTACAGTATGGAGTACAAGGAGATTTTTCTTCCTGCTGGTACCTGGTGCTACTGGCAGTTCATAACCCAGGTTTTACATTCATCAGCAGGAATTAATGAACCAAGTAAGAACAAGAGACAAGACAACCCAAGGAAAACAACAAGCACAGGGGAGAAAAGACAGAGTGAGGGAAAAGGGGGTTTGAAACACAGAGCTGAAGGAAGCAGCTTGGGAAGCAGTCAAAGCCTGAGAGCCTGGGGAGATGGCAGACACTGAAGGAGACACGAGAGCACGAGGCCAGCAAGCTCCCAGCTCCAGGGAACGTGGAATTCTGGCCCAGCCCCAAGGAGCCGTGCCACGCCGAGCTCTGAGCACAGGTCACCTCGGAGAGCACCAGCACTGCTCCAAACTGGGAGGGGTTCCTTCAGCTGGGCACCTAGTGCAAGCAGCTAAAAAGAGAATAAAGCTGGATTCCTGCAGGAGAGGGGCACAGGGAGAGCAGCACAGGGGCTGGCTGTGCTCAGAGTGCCTGGTGACAGGAAGGAGCAGGGGCTGTGCTGGATTTCCCAAGCAGTGACAGCAGCCCTGTCATTTCACAAGCTGCAGAGCATCTCGTTAGTCATTAGTGACTGCAGAGAAGGAACCATCCTGCCAGAGAACAGTAACTGCCACACAAGTTCTTTCATCTTGAGTTTTGCAATTCTATGAACTCGATTGCTTACTTTCTTAGTTTAACACAGTTAGCAAGATATCTTACATACATCTAACCCTGCTCTAGCTAAATGTAATCTGCTAAAGTTTCTTGACTCGTTTCCAGACACTCCTTCTTCATCCTACAGCCTCTCCATCTCCCCACAGCTCGTGGTGCTCTGCTCTCCCAGTTCAGAGAAGGTGACACCAACCTCATTTTGGTTTTAGTACATACTCTGAGGTAGGCATTAAAGGTGAAGGAGGACAGGGGGTCTTGGTGGGAAGGGCCTCAAATCCCACCCAGTGCCACCCCAGCCATGGCAGGGACACCTCCCACTATCCCAGGTGCTCCCAGCCCTGTCCAGCCCGGCCTTGGGCACTGCCAGGGATCCAGGGGCAGCCACAGCTGCTCTGGGCACCCTGTGCCAGGGCCTGCCCACCCTCCCAGGGAAGGATTCCTTCTGTGATCTAATTTAAACTGAAGCTTAGGTATCTAATCTCAAATTTAGTTATTTCTGAGCCTCTGCTGAAATAACTGTGACATAGTAGCAAGAGAAAGGAAATAGTCCTGTAGAACAAACCACAGGTGAGTAACAAACTGAAATTATGTGGCCAAGAACAATTATTGCCACAGAAAAGAAACCTCAGTCACCAAAAACTCCAGACTATGCCTACATCCTCACACAGGGGGACTCCAAACACGACACTGCCACTCATACTCCTGCCAGCTCTACGCTCACTGCTGGGGCCTCTTGGAAGCTGCTCAAGCTCTCTCCACGTGCCCAAATCTGCCCATGGCAGAGGTGCTGCTTTCCTGCCTCAGCTCTCAAGACTCAACTCTCAGTATTTCTGCCCTCAACGCCGCAGATTTCTGATGATGTGGAGCAAACAGTAAGAGCAGTGATGATGACAAATCCCAAACGGAGAGGATGAGCAGGAAGGGACGGGAGGGAGGCACCAGAACAGTCAGGAGCAGCTCTGGCACCTGTGCCAAGCACTGGAGATGCAGCGAGGGACACGATGACAGCAGCTCCACCATCACCTGGTCACAGAGTCCCTGCTGCCAGGCAGAGGTGCCAAGGCTGCTGTGTCAGTCAGCAAGGTCACGGATGTCCTGAGTCACATCCGACACGGGAGCGCCCACGCTGGAAAGCACCGGGGCAGCACAGGCCTGCCAGCAGCCACAGGGACAGCTGGTGGCAACTGCCAGCCTGGCACGGCCAGCTGCAGCCTCAGGACAGACTCCTGCTGCAGCTCCTTATGTACAAAGCCCCCAGGAAGCAGACTCCATGGGCTGTGCAGACAGAAATGTGGCATCTTCTCATTAAAGAACTGGGTCAGAACCGTGCAAAAGCATCTGCACATTCCAGCTTCCTAAAACAACCATCCCAGAAATCCAAGCCATCTTTCACTGGGGTTTATCATGGTTTCTCAAGTCCAGGTCACTAGAACTGGCAAGAATGCTAAACACATTAATATGAATTATTTTTCTGGGTTGCTGTGTGGCTTCTCACACAAAAACTGACCCAGGGGCTCAGTCTCATTCACTCAATGCTTGAGACAGGAGAAAAGTCATAAAACAAGAACTGCAGAGATGTTTAGAGAGAATATCAGGGACCTGAGGCAGATTTTGAGCCCAGAGTTGAAATCCACTCTTTTCCCTCATTGCTGTTAAACTGCACTGGAGTCCTGGGGCACTTCTGGGTGCCACAATATAAAAAAGATAAAAAGCTGACAGCATCCAAAGAAGGGACAGGGGGACAAGGGAATGGTGTGGAAGGACCATGAAGGAGCTGCTGAGGGCACTGGGATTGCTCTGCTGGGGAAGATGAGCCTGAGGTCAGAGCTCATTGGGGGCCACAGCTCCAATCTCTGCTCCTGGGACAGGGACAGGAGCCAGGGGAGGCTGGAGATGTGCCTGGGGAGGGTCAGGCTGGATTTTGGGAAAGGTTCTTCCCCAGAGGGTGCTGGCACTGCCCAGGCTCCCCAGGGAATGGGCACTGCTCCAGGGATGCCAGGGTGGGATTTTGGGGCTGTGCAGGGCCAGGAGCTGGGCTGGATGATCCTGTGGGTCCCTCCCAGCTCAGGATATTCCAGGATTGTCTCACTCCTGCACACAGGAGAGTCTGCTCTCACACAGAGCTGCAAACACACCGTGCAGGAGGCAGCAAATGCCAAAAATCGATGTTGACACATTTATAAAGCCAAGATATTAATAATGCCAAAAGATGAATTTTCCCTTTTGCTCCTGACCAACAAGACCTACCCCAGTGCAAGTCCAGCCACTGAGTAAGTCCAGTGTGACACTGGGACTGTCCCACACCTGAGGCTGGCAGTTTAATCACGTTTCCCTCATTAGAGGAGCCATGAAACGAGCAGTGAGGTGCACAACCACTCCTGCACAGCACTTCACCAGACCCTGTTTTGCAATAACCCCCCCAGGCTGCAAATCCCCATTCTTCTCTACCTGAGAGAAGAATTCAGTAGTTTTGAAGGAATGCCAGGAACTAGAAATACACCTGAGAGATCAGCAGCTGGAAGGGAGCCCAGGTGACAAACAAACAGCCCGGGCTGAGCAGAACCAGCTCAGGGACACGGAGGAAGGGCCTGCTGAGTCCCACAGGGGCAGTGGGGCCTGGCTGCCCCCGCTGGAAACACGGGGATGGTTAAAACCACCGGTATTCCCGAGAAAATGATCGAACAGGGCTGTAACGAGGTGAGAGATGAGCTGGGACACAGCAGGCCCCACACCTGCCTCTTTTCAGGCTCCTTTTCCATCGTGCCCCACCTGCCCGGGCTGAGAGCGAGGTTTGGGCACAAGCACGCAGCTCTCCCCTAAATGCAGTCAAACACTTGCTCGTGTCCAGAAGAGAACCAGAGACACAGCACCGACACCGGGCCACGCACCTCAACGCCTTCTCGCTTTGATTTGTTCATTGCAAAAGGAGAAAAAGGGAAAAAAGCGCAGAGCGCAGGAATGTGGGGCGAGCGCTCGCTGACAAAGTCCGGGGTAACCCCACCGGGGAGGAGGCTTTACATAACAGCCACCCGCGCCGGCCGAGCCCGGCTCTGCCTGCCCTGCCCGCAGCCGATTCCGGGCCCGGGACCCCCGGGACC